>QNTS01000521.1:517576-537507 GCA_003317085.1 Hucho hucho
CAGGTCAGATGATGGGAAGGGGGTGGGGGCTGGAGAGGGGAGGGGGGGATTGATAGGGGAGGGGGTGTAAAAGGGAGGGGAGGGGGGCGATGGTGCGGAGGGTGAGTGGGGGGCTCTGGGGAGGGCTGAACAGTCCACTAATGAGTCCACAGGAGACGCACACGATACCTTTGATTGTGATGCACAGGAGGGGAGAGGAGAGGAGTGGAACGGCGCAATCTTTAGCTGCTGGATTAAGTATCTCTTAAAGAGATCTACTTTCAGCCGCAATGTTATCAACCATTGAGTGTGTATTAATTAAACCTATTGCACAGGAGGAGTTTGCACAGTATTCCCTCTAGTCTCCTGTAAACACACACATACATACAGTACGTGTGCAGGCAGACACACACACACACTCGCTGGCAGACACACACACACACAAGCAAGCACATACACACACACACAGACAGACAGACAGACAGACAGACAGACACACACACACACACACACACACAGATAGACACACACACACACACAGCGATACAGAGAGTGAGAGAAAAAGGGAAAGAGAGAGAAAGAGAAGCTAGAATTATCCCTTATAGACTCACTCACACACATACACAAACACATGAAGCCTCTCAATGCATACATAGTCTACATACGTACATTGGTGTTACATATAGCAGCCTGTTTTCATTAGCAGGGCTTTTGATCTGAAGTCATGCTACATTATCTGCACACTGAGGATACGGTTGATTGACTCCCAGCCGGTAATACACTTTAGCCCCTCTCATGGCCGACTGGCTTTGATGTGCAGACATATTTCCTGGTCAGGGGTTGTTATAATTTCAACCATTTGTTGATTCATCATATGGAGCTTTGTAATTGCCCTGGTTCACTTAGTTTAGCATATTTTGCATCTGTGTGAGTTGGGATGTGAAATCCTACTTCCTCAACTTACTTCCCCTCACAGACCATCGGCCATCAAGGTGACCTTTACTCTTCTGGCCTCAGGTGCTTCTTTCTTTGCTTGCTCACATTGTTCCTGTATGTTTAAACCCCCCAATGTATGTTAGCATGAACCTGCATTGATATTCAATCCAGTTGTTCCTCCATCATAACCTGGATGTTTAGGAAGTGTGTATGTTTTGACTTGGTTAAGTGGTGTTTAATGACAATGGACTGGCTGTTCTCTTCCGGAGCTGTGTAAAGAGTTCTAATCAAGCGTTCTGCTCCATCAATAATGCAGCGCCTTGGCTCCTATAGTGGACTTAAAGATGCAGTCTGCGATTTGGCAAACTGTTCAATGGTCATTTCAAATCTGGATGTTTCCTCATTGGTTCTTGCATAATATAACTTATAAATCCATCATGAGCTGAGCTTAACTGTTTGTCTTTATCATAACCCAAAATCTAAGGTTTTATTACTACATTGTTTACAAGCAACAAGAATGTAAACAAACAATATATAGCTTCAAAATATGTTTAAAACTATCATGTGGGCATCATAGACTGTCAGTCCTGGTATCTAAAATGCCTTCTATGAATTTGAAAGGGGTTTCGCTTCCTCAGGTCCATTTGTCAGCTGTATACCAAGTGATGGGACCCTGTTCTGTTGATTTTCGAATCGCAGACTATAGCTTTAATTGTAGGTGTAGAGCTGATACGGAGGATCTTTGGCTGGGGTGGGGGTGTCTCGTTGCACACTTTAATTAGAGACCCCTGTCATGTAAAGAGGAGAAGTCCTCTTGGTGTTCACAGCACTGCAACGTGCCCAGTCCTAGTGTTGCTTTGGCAAGAGCAGAATAGACTGACTGAAACCCTGGCTGCTACTTCCATCTCCAACTGGGGGGAGGAGGGCAAGAGGAAGGGATGGAGGGGGGAGAGAGGGACAAAGGGAGGGAGGAGGGAGGGAGGAAGAGAGGGAGGAGGGGGGTGGGAGGAGGTTTTGAGGGAGGGAGGGAGAGAGAGACTCAAGTTAACCAGGTTTAATTATTAAATGGTATATATTATTGCTCCTCATGTGGCCGTCTGCATGGCAGGCAGCAGGCCTTATTAATTCCTCTCATACATCTGTCTACTGCTGAGGGTCTAAGGGCCAGATGCGTTTCCCTGTCATGGCTATTATTCCCGTTATTGATAACAATACACATTTTCACTTCTTAGCTTCACATATTAAATAATTCAATAGGAAGCCTCTGGCCCTTATCTTACTTTAGTTTACATGGCTGGACAAAATAAAAAAATTACAGAAACCACTTCTGAAATGATGAATGGTTTTGTTCTCATGTTGTTACTGTGATGATAAAGAGTTGAGTGGATGTCCATTACAATTGGTTGTTATGTGATTTGGATTACTGCCTGTTTTCAAGTAGAGGCCTTGCTGCATTGCAGTGGTAATCAACACTCACTGATACTGTACGAGAGGCAGGACTGTAACAAAATAACGCTGACTCCATATTAGCTGGTCCGTTAAATGGTCAGATTTTGATCTAGGAAGTTTTAGATCAGGAGATGAACCTCAATGTTACTTACTTATTACTCCTCCTCACTCCCTGTGGAGCATAAGGCTGCATCCTAATCTGACTGCAAATTGGTCAAGATGGAGTGTTGGAGAAGATGATATCCTTCATTGTCCAAGAGTGTGACACAGTCTCTGTATTAGTGGGGTTCTGTAGAGTAGAGCCCATAGCCCTGTGTAGACCCCAGCCAAACATCAGGTGTCACTGTGACTACCAATGAATGGACAATGGTCATCCATCAATCTCACACACCAACTTGTCTCGGAACTGGAGCCCAACTAGAATGTGGATCTACTAGCAATTTCATCGCCTTGCTTGACTCATTCATCACATTCATCTGGCTGACTATCTCATTTGCAACTTGGGCCTTTTTCGTATAGAATAGTGTTAGAGTATTTTTGTTGTGATGAAGGTTTTTGTTGCAAGATATGGAGTTTCATAGAGTCAATGCCCAGTGTTACAAATGTAGCTTCAATTCCCATGGCTTGGAGTTAGTAGATGTCAGT
The DNA here is from genome assembly GCA_003317085.1 of Hucho hucho. Lineage (NCBI taxonomy): Eukaryota > Metazoa > Chordata > Actinopteri > Salmoniformes > Salmonidae > Hucho > Hucho hucho. Next base: position 520,586 of record QNTS01000521.1, read on the forward strand.
ACCATTGTGACTCATTTATTTAGTTGATAGGTTGTTTATCATTCAGCCGGATGGGGACAGACAGACATGTATTTGAGTCCGTAGCTGGAGGGCAGGCAAGAGTTTGGTTGGGGTGCTAGCCTAATCCAGTCTGGCTGTACCCCTCAAGCAAAACCCCAAACCCCTCAAACCCAACCACATCCCCCTCCAGCCAGCTGACCTCGTTGGGTCATCAAGACTTAAGTAAGAGTGAAAGTCACTTTGAATGGAGAGAGGCTCTGAGGGGCCCAGTCCGGCCTTGGCTGAGCAGCAGCAGCTGCTGCAGAGGTCTGGGACGATTACTTTTCCAGGGGTCGACTTTGATGTTTTAACAATCCATACATATTGATTCAGACTGATAATAAACAATTTGATTAGCCTCTTTCTATAGACTGTCATTTCAATCACTGTGAGGGCTGAGGGAGGGATGGTGAGAGAGAGAGGGAGGGTGAGAAAGCTGGAGAGAGGGATGAAGGCTTGAAGAGAGGGAGGGAGATAGGAGGGAGGGTTGAGAAAGCCTCCTTCTCAGACAGAAAAAAGAATCCAGCCCTGATTAGGCCTCTGCTTTTGGTGAATTGGACAAGACAGCTGAGCTGCCAGGTTATTAACTCCCTCAGAAAATTCTCAGGCCTCTCCCGGGCCGGCCTGAATACTGTGATCTGGATCAATAAGCAATCTCCGGTGTGTACCAAATGACTGCTGGATTCATTTGTTTCCCAGCACCCTCCCTCCTCTCCCTCCACTGGACAATGCACCTGCACAACCGACACCCCCTCCCCTCTCTCTAACCCCCGCCACTCCTTACTTCCATACCCCCACCCTCCCTCTGTCTCTCTTCACCTCGCTCACATTCACTCACTTGGGTCTCTGTCACTTTTTAAATAATGACCCTGGGGCTGAAGGAACAACTGCCTGCCTCTATTCCATCACGGTGAAGCTGAGTCTCCTCTCCTCTCTGGCGAGGCTGGGTGACGATGCTGTCTGGGGGGGAGTGATGTAGGGAAGGGGTTGCCCGCGGTGATGGGGATGGGGAGGGAGCGACATCATGACTGACAGAAGCACAGATGTCATTGTGAGAGTTCCATCTTGGCATAGAAATGACCAGCCATTGGCAACCTTCTAGTGAAACATTGACATTGAATAAGCTGTTAAAGGCATGGTAGTTACTGGCAGCCTGAATGCACACACATCCATGCATGCACACACAATTAACTAGCAGACAAGCTGGACTTGGTGGGAGTTTTGTAATTCACTTAACACCATATTTATTAGGTGAGAAAATGTGGTTCCCCTGGAAATTAGCACTTGCTTCAAAACTACGTTATTTTCCATATAATTTAATGTGTGGTGGTTCAAGATCCAGCCCAGTGTTGGCCAGCCAATTTTCTCCATTTGATATTTAATGTTTAGGCTGGTCTGAGAGAAAGCAGCTTGTTAATGCCTTGCACTGTAACAGCAGAAAGCTGTCTTTGTTGGGAGAAGAGAGGAGAGCTGAAGATGGATTTACATACTGATTGTGTTTGCAGATTCGGCAGGGCCTGAGCTGATAACTTTTACTGATTCCCTCAGGCATCGATCCTCTGGATGGATTTATTGACTGGGGTGACGGGTGGCTGAGGCTGAGACTGGGGGGAGGGGGTTGAGGTGGGGGGGGGATATGTGCGATGGAGAAAGAGATGGAGAGAGCCACTCAGCCGAGCCAGTGACTGTGTGTGAGCTTGCTCTTTCCTAGAGCTTTTTGCTGGTTGGAGAGTAGTCCCCCAAAGGAGTTGAGAGATGATATGTTTCACATCACAGCAAATTTTTTAACTTGTCATTCTTCTGTCCCTGCAACAGTACTATCAGTTGTCCTGTTTCCTTAGTGCTGTCACCCATGGGGGTATTGTCTGTCTAGTGTCTACATATGGGCCTGCAATTAAGTTAAAATGCCCGAGGAGATGTGGTATATGGCCAATATACCACAGCTACTGTAAAGGCTGTTCTCTGCACGACGCAACGCGGAATGCCTGGAGACAGCCCTTAGCCGTGGTATATTGGACATATACCACAATCCTATTATAAACTGGTTGCCAACAAAATTAGAACAGTAAATAAGTATTTTTTTGTCATACCAGTGGTATACAGTTTGACATACCATGGCATTCAGCCAATAAGCATTCAGGGCTCGAGCGACCCGGTTTATAATTTACTGTAAAGGCTTATATTATAGGATCTAGGATTGTCACCATGATACCAGTAGGTATCGTGGCAAGGAAACAAAGCATGAAGTGGACAGAATTTCCTGAGGAAAACAGTCCTAATGTTGGAAACAAACAGCCTGATGTTGTCACCCAGAATCACACTTTTCTTTTCCGAGCTATAGCACATATTTTATATAGAGTAGTAAAGGACCAAAGATTTTAGTTTGCTTTGTGTTTTCCTTTTTGCCATTGGGAAATCAGGTATCGTAGTATCGTTTGGTGGCCTAATTATTAAAAACATTGTGGGCCATCGAAAAACACATTTTATGATCCCAAGATGAGGGATAAACCTGGCGGATGTTTACATTTCCAATCACCGTAATCTTCCGTCCATCTAACAAAATCAGGCCGGACGCTGTTGTTGCAGTCCGAGCTGGATATGAATAGGTGAATAGGAAAACCGGTGACGGAAATGCAGTTATTAAAGGAAGTCTGTAAATATTTGAAAGCACTTTATGTAGCATAACACAAAAACACTGGACATGGTTCATCAGTCAAGCCTGGCAGGGATATGAGGCAGACAAAACAGGAAATTCATCATAACGTTTTTCATCAGTGAAAGATGGTGGGCTCGCCAAAGGCTGATTGTGACAGAGGGGTTTTTGTTCATAACATTTTTGCCTGTTGGAGACTACAGCTGTTATTCTCAAAGAACATTCATGCAGCACGTAGGATACGTAGGATACGTCAAAGACTCGCCCACTATCAATTTATCGGTTGATTAGTCAATGCAAAATTTAACACACATAGCTACATAGTGTACGCTCACAGAATGTATTTTTCTTTCTGAATCTAGCTGCTGATCTGCATGTTGTTTTCTGGATATTACAAGTCCTGACCAATAGATCTTAGTCTTAAGGTGTTTTTAATTAGTGAGTTGCAGAGCAGAGCACTACTATACTCTATGCTTCTGATCAGAGGAGGCTGGTCAGAGGAGCTATAGGAGGACAAGCTCATTGTAATGGCTGAAATATAATAAATGGAACGGTATCAAACATATCAAACATGAAAACCACATGTTGGACTTCCATTTCTAACATTCCAGCCATTATAATGAGCCTGTTTTCCTATAGCTACTCCCACCAGCCTCCTCTGCTGCTGATCCATGGAACCAAGCCTTTCACTTCTATAGCCTACACCATATCAAACATTGTAACCATTTTAACCTCCTCTGTAATTCTAGCCCTGTAAAGTAGTTTTTCATTACAGTCTCTTTGTCTCCTTTTTTCTCTTTTCAAGGTCATGTGTAACGTGGCATCTATAAAAATCTCAATGGATAAAGTTATATGAATTCTTACTTTTTAATGGCTGGAGTTTTAAATGATCCCACAATCTGTATGTCAGCGCATGAAATGACTAAATAGTAATTTAGCTCCCCACCTCTCTTTATTTTCTCTCTCTCTCTCTCTCTCTCTCTCTCTCTCTCTCTCTCTCTCTCTCTCTCTCTCTCTCTCTCTCTCTCTCTCTCTCTCTCTCTCTCTCTCTCTCTCTCTCTCTCTCACTCATCCACTCACTCATTCACTCACTCACTCACGCTCTCACTCTCTCTCTCTTCTCTCTCTCTCTCTCTCTCTCTCTAACTTGCTAACTCTGTCTTTCTCTCATTAAACTCTCTCTCTCTTTCTCCTCTCTCTCCTCTCTCTCTCTTACTTGCTAACTATCTCTTTCTCTCATTAATCTCAAGCCTCAAGCCTGGTTGGTTAGATTACTCAAAAGAATACCATGTACAGAACTGCAGTGCCTTCGGAATCTACACACAATAACCCATAATGACAAAGCAAAAACAGGTTTTTAGAAATTGTAGCTTATTTATCAAATAAAAAAAACATAAATATCACATTTACATAAGTATTCAGACCCTTTTCTCAGTACTTTGTTGAAGCATCTATGGCAGCAATTACAGTCTTGAGTCTTCTTGGGTATGACGCTACAAACTTGGCACACCTGTATTGGGGGAGTTTCTCCCATTCTTCTCTGCAGATCCTCTCAAGCTCTGTCAGGTTGGATGGGGAGCGTTGCTGCACAGCTATTTTCAGGTCACTCCAGAGATGTTTGATCGGGTTCAAGTCCGGGCTCTGGCTGGGCCACTCAAGGACATTAAGAGACTTGTCCCTAAGCCACTCCTGCGTTGTCTTGGCTGTGTGCTTAGGGTCATTGTACTGTTGGAATGGGAACCTTTTGCCCCAGTCTGAGGTCCGGAACGCTCTGGAGAAGGTTTTCATCAAGGATCTCTCTGTACTTTGCTCTGTTCAACTTTGCCTCGATCATGACTAGTCTCCCAGTCTCTGCCGCTGCAAAACATCCCCACAGCATGATGCTGCCACCACCATGCTTCACCGTAGGGATGGTGCCAGGATTACCACAGACATGATGCTTGGCATTCAGGCCAAAGAGTTTAATTTTGGTTTGATCAGACCAGAGAATCTTGTTTCTCATGGTCTGAGAGTCTTTAGGTGCCTTTTGGAAAACTCCAAGAGGGCTGTCATGTGCCTTTTACTGAGGAGTGGCTTCCGTCTGGCCACTCTACCATGAAGGCCTGATTGGTGGAGTGCTGCAGAGATGGTTGTCCTTCTGGAAGGTTCTCCCATCTCCACAGAGGAACTCTAGAGCTCTGTCAGAGTGACCATCAGGTTCTTGGTCACCTCCCTGACCAAGGTCCTTCTCCCCTGATTGCTCAGTTTGACTGGGTGGCCAGCTCTAGGAAGAGTCATGGTGGTTCTAAACTTCTTCCATTTAAGAATGATGGAGTTCACTGTGTTCTTGGCGACCTTAAATGCTACAGAAATGTTTTGGTACCCTTCCCCAGATCTGTGCCTCGACACAATTCTGTCTCGGAGCTCTACGGACAATTCCTTCGACCTCATGGCTTGGTTTTTGCTCTGACATGCGCTGTCAACTGTGGGACCTTATATAGACAGGTGTGTTCCTTTCCAAATAATGTCCAATCAATTAAATGTACCACAGGTGGACTCCAATCAATATGTAAATAAGGTATTTCTGTTTTGTATTTTCAATACATTTGCAAAAATTACAAAAAAACAGTTTTTGCTTTGTCATTATGGGGTATTGTGTGTATATTACTGAGGATTTATTTAATTTACTCTATTTTACATTAAGGCTGTAACGTAACAAAATGTGAAAAAAGTCAAGGGTCTGAATACTTTCCGAAGGCATTATAAGTAGAAAAAAAGCATGCCTAATGCAGAGATGGAAACAGGTGACCAGGTGCTTCGACCCTTGTGCCATTTTGTCTCGTCTCTTTCTCTGTCTCTCTCTCTGTCTCTCTTTGCAGCTGACAGTGACGGTAATGTGTGAATAGGTGAGCTGCCCTCAGGGTTGCTTTACTTCCCCATGTCCACCTCAATATAAATCACCACTTGTCATCACAGCCTCATATCACAGACACTGATCCCTTTCCATGCCCTCTCCACCAACACATATAGGAGCCTTGTTGTTGTCGTTGTGTAGGTACCATCTGAGGTGCCACTGGCCGGAATGCACTCTAAACCTGTCCAGTGTACCAGCGGTTTCTTTGTCTGTTTGCTTGTTATTCTCCAGTAAGGCCTGTAGGTAGGTTTCCATGGCCACTGAGGTTAATCATATGTGACTGCATTTCATTTAGCCTGAACTAGCACACACCTCTGGCACCCTGAATACATTCTATAATTATCCCTTGCACCTTGTGTCAGGAAGTCAGCGCAGTGTCAAAAGTGCAAATGAAAGCTGGGCCACTGTCAGGAAAATGAGTCCAATACTGACAGGAACAAAGCAGACATTTCAGGTGTGACGGTGGAGATTGGCTTTGACCCCTCAGAATACAGCTGTATGTCGTATCACTTACCTCATTTATCTGCAGCAAATCCCCTTGTACTGAATTGCAATAGGGATGTTGTATATTTATACTAAACAATTTATGATAGTAACAGCTAAATGAGCGCATGTCAACTAATGGCTCGCTCAAAATAACATTTTCTAACAAGCACACAATCCATTTCCACCCATGAAGATACACACTGGGAGTGATATACATAATAAAACAAAACCATAATGCAAATCCAACTATTCCATCCATCATAGGATAGGGGCTGTGAAAACTGCATATGTAGGCATCCTAAGAAATTAGAATTCATTTGACGGCTTTAGGCTTAGAGATGTAAATTTGCCACAAATGTGATTGAGTAGGAAGTGGCCGGCGTGGACCGGATTCATCCAGCCATTCTCCATGTTGCTCCTGATTGATTTTTAAGTTAGGAGAGGAGGCAATCGGTAAGTACCACCCAATCAAGAGCTAAGAACATACAGCAGATTAGACAATTTGTGGTAATCAATGAATATATTTCATGATTTGCAGGCGTCTCAATTCCCGCCATAAATCAAGACCATTACATGAGAGTTAGTTAGCAATAAAACAAGGGACAACAACAGGGCAAACTATAAGAGATGAATTAAGCTGGCGGGGGAGGAAGTGCAGACCGGGGCGGTAATGAGACAGAATTACAGGCCTCAGAATCCGGCCTGCTTCCCTGGTAGAAGCTGTCAACAGCTAATGGGCTGCTTCAAGTGCTGGTATTTGTCATCCTGCTTCCATCCACATATGTATTAATTTATTTATCACACTGACGCAATATCATACTTTTTTATGTTAAATAGGCCAACCTCCTGGACACACACATTGACTCCTGTTGCTCTCTCCTCTGGAGGAGAGAGGGAAAATGGAGCTTGAAAAAACGCAGCTGCCAAATGGGGAGAGTAAATCATCCTACTGATGAAACACAAGGCACATCAAGGAAGAAATGTAGACTATACAGCCTGACCCTAGTTCTTTGTTATACAATATGTTTGATATTCTAAGTATTATTTGAACACTGGTTGTTCAATGCCACTCCTATACCAATATGTCCTACACTGCTTTAGCACACTCCGCCAACCCGGATGTACTAGCCGTGTCTGAATCCTGGCTTAGGAAGGCCACCAAAAATCCTGAAATTTCCATCCCTAACTATAACATTTTCCGACAAGATGGAACTGCCAAAGGGGGCGGAGTTGCAATCTACTGCATAGATAGCTTGCAGAGTTCTGTCATACTATACAGGTCTGTGCCCAAACAATTCGAGCTTCTACTTTTAAAAATCCACCTTTCCAGAAACACGTCTCTCACCGTTGCCGCTTGTTATAGACCCCCTTCAGCCCCCAGCTGTGCCCTGGACACCATATGTGAATTGATTGCCCCCAATCTATCTTCAGAGTTCGTACTGTTAGGTGACCTAAACTGGGACATGCTTAACACCCCGGCCGTCCTACAATCTAAGCTAGATGCCCTCAATCTCACACAAATTATCAAGGAACCTACCAGGTACAACCCTAAATCCGTAACCATGGGCACCCTCTTGGATATCATCCTGACCACCTTGCCCTCTAAATACACCTCTGCTGTCTTCGACAAGGATCTCAGCGATCATTACCTCATTGTCTGCATGCGTAATGGGTCCGCGGTCAAACAACCACCCCTCATCACTGTCAAACGCTCCCTAAAACACTTCAGCAAGCAGTCCTTTCTAATTGACCTGGCCCGGGTATCCTGGAAGGATATTTACCTCATCCTGTCAGTAGAGGATGCCTGGTTGCTCTTTAAAAGTGCTTTCCTCACCATCTTAAGTAAGCATGCCCCATTCAAAAAATTTAGAACTAACAACAGATATAGCACCTTGGTTCACCCCAGACTTGACTGCCCTTGACCAGCATAAAAACATTCTGTGGCGTTCTGAATTAGCATCGAAAAGCCCCCGCGATATGCAACTTTTCAGGGAAGTCAGGAACCAATATACCCAGCCAACACCTCAGCACCCCCTGCAGAAAGTTGCCCCCTGCTTCTCCTTCACCCAAATCCAGACACCTCATGTTCTGAAAGAGCTGCAAAATCTGGATCCCAACAAATCAGCTGGGCTAGACAATCTGGACCCTCTTTTCCTAAAATTATCAGCCGAAATTGTTGCAACCCCTATTACTGGCCTATTCAATCTCTCTTTCACATCATCTGAGCTCCCCAAAGATTCAAAGGGGGAGACACTCTAGACTCAAACTGTTATAGACCTATATCCATCCTGCCCTGCCTTTCTAAAATATTCTAAAGCCAAGTTAACAAACAGATCACCGACCATTTCGAATCGCACCGTACCTTCTCCACTATACAATCTGGTTTCCGAGCTGGTCATGGGTGCACCTCAGCCACGCTCAAGGTCCTAAACGATATAATAACCGCCATCGATAAAAGACAGTACTATGCAGCCGTCTTCGTCGACCTGGTCAAGGCTTTTCGACTCTGTCAATCACTGCATTCTTATCGGCAGACTCAATAGCCTTGGCTTCTCAAATGACTGCCTCGCCTGGTTCACCAACTACTTCTCAGATAGAGTTCAGTGTGTCAAATCGGAAGGCCTGTTGTCCGGACCTCTGGCAGTCTCTATGGGGGTGCCACAGGGTTCAATTCTCGGGCCGACTCTTTTTTCTGTATATGTCAATGATAAAGGTGAAATAAATAAATATAAATAAAAAGTATATGCAACTGGAACTATAAATGAAACTGTTAGATTCGTAAAGATAGAGTTTTCTCAATGAAATTAAGAGAATGGTGCTATTGTAACTGAGATACATATCTGCTATCTTAATTTGATCACTCTACGCAGCAGGAAACGCAATTTGTAGTCTATTCAAGGTTTAAAAAGGCTTCTAAAGTTTGTTATTTCCACTTAAACATTTCAGACTTAATTTGCCCTAACAAAAAATGTTTCAACCCCTCCAAAAATGTAACTATAATCCACATAATCTTGTTGCTGCGAGTTTATTTTCCTGGTGTGAGACGCAGGGTCAAATATATAGTTTGATGAAGACCAAGCATCGAACCACAAATCACTGGCCACTTTAATAATTGAAACACTAGTCATTTTAATAATGTTTACATATTTTGCATTACTCATCTCTTATGTATAAACTGTATTCTATTCTACTGTATTTTAGTCTATGCCGCTCCGACACTGCTCGTCCAAATATTTATATATTCTTAATTCCATTCCTTTACTCTAAATGTGTGTGTATTGTTATGATTTTTTTTATATATTACTTGTTAGATATTACTGCACTGTAGGAGCTAGAAACACAAGTATTTCGCTACACCCGCAATAACATATGCTAAATGTGTATGTGACCAATTCAATTTGATTTGATTTGCTCACTCTATCCCCCTACTCTTTAGGAGTCTCTTCCTTCCTGTTTCCTTTTCCAGCCCAGTCTCTGTGAGATGCTCCTACCTGGGCCAGTCAGGAGAAGGCTCTGTATCTTGGCAGGAGAAGCCTGCACAAGTGCTTTTGATCCTATCACCCTCTCCTCCGCCATGGGATCGGACTGCTTTATCAGAGATTTGGCCTAAAGTGCCTCTTATTTCATCATCCGGGATGTTACACCACACATTTATTTTAATTTATACACCCCCAAAACAAGTACAGGCTTCATAGATCAGCCCCTCTTCTGAAAAATCATTGTGCAGAGAGGAGAGTGGAGATGTAGAGGCCAGGTGTAGAGTCTAGAATCATTAACCCGTAGTCATGGTGTGGGAACAAGGTCATTATAGAAATGGCTGTAGCGTCCATTTCAGTGAGAGCAGCTTTTGTTACTTGACCTCGTCTTTTATACACTACACAGACACAGACACAGACACAGGCACACATCAATAAACTAATTTCCTCCTCTCCCCTGTCCTGGCCAGCTATTGGTGGCGCCAGAGAATGTATATTCAACTGTAACCTTAATACTTTTAATTTTTTTTATTTTTTATTTCACCTTTATTTAACCAGGTAGGCCAGTTGAGAACAAGTTCTCATTTTCAACTCGACCTTGCCAAGATTAAGCAAAGCAGTGCGGCAAAAACAACAATACAGAGTTACATATAAACAAACGTACAGTCAATAACACAAAATAAAATAAAAATAGAAAAATCTATGTACAGTGTGTGGAAATGTAGAAGGGTAGGCAGGTAGGCAATAAATATGCCATAGAGGCGAAATAATTACAATTTAGCATTAATACTTACAATCCAGTCCAGTTTCATCTCTATTTGTTGGTGGTCATTGCTCATTTGAGTGCCATGAATGTGGATATTTACTGAGATACAGTAGATCTGGTATCCTTCATAACCATTGGTTACACATTACCCTGACAGACAGTTGACTGACTGTGGTTGCACGAGACCGTGATTCATGTGATCTAACCATTTTAGAGCTACATCATGCATTGCTCAGGTGTGAGTTCTGGTGAGGTGAGGCCTACACGAACGCACAGCCTCTGTCAGACACTACAATAACACTCCACTGAAGAGATGCTTGGTTGATGTGTTTATAACGAGGGCATAGGAATGGCTACATGGTACAGTACAGACTCGTTTACTCTGACTTTGCTTACCCTTGGAAATCTTTCTGCGCCCCATGATCCAACATCTGAAGAGCTGATAAAAACCCTTCAGTTGCCTCAAAGCAGCTGCAAGGCTTAACATTGTCAAAAAGGGTTTTTATTTCCCTTCTGTTTGGACCTCCTGTGTATATTTTATTGAGCTGTTCTCATCCCACAGGAGTGCGAGGCGGCCAAAATCTACGTTCAAAATGTATTTCAGAGCTCATTAACATGGAAAGCGCATGCGGCATGCCTGAACATGCAATGTCCTTTTCAGAGACACTGGTGAACGGTATGTGCGGCTACACTGCTGAACCAAGCTCAGAATTTTGTTTTAAGGCAGTTAATTAATTACCCTAACAGGGCTTCAGATAGAGTGTATCCTCGCAGAGTGTGTGAAGGCGCCACAAATGATATATACCACATCTCACAAATATGAGGGTCTTTAATATTAGCTGACATAAATTTGGGAATTTTTTTCATAATGATCGTGATCAATTTAAATGAAAAAAATTCATTCTGATAAAGCATGATTGTAGGCAGGGCTACTTAGCTTGAGGCTCATGGTGTTACTTGATACCTCGTTATGTCCTTAGTCCTGTGAGAAAGCTTCTCTTTGATGCTAAGCATTCTGCACTGGTGCATTTGGAGACAGACATATAGACACACAGACAGACATATTACTGTGGTCATACAGCGGCCTGAATATAACCTCAACCCTCCCTTCCACCAGCCTTTGTCTGTTTGCTCAAACTCCTGTGTAAAATGCACCAGCACAAATTATGATAACACAGCAAGACTTTTTTTGTTTTCCAAATTAGGCTTGAACGTCAGAAGAGGGCCCTCCAGGGTAGCCGGTTAGTCGCAAACCGATAAATACCTTCCCTCTAGATCCTCCTCTTCCATTTTCCATCATGCAAAGCAAATATCAAAAATGTGATTTGAGTCATCCCAGGAAAAATTATCCCTGAAGGGCATTACAAGGAGGAAGTATGTAGCGTAACAACCAATGCACGCACAGACCACCTTACCCAGGGTGTGTCCCAAATGGCACCCTATTCCCTATATAGTGCACTAATTGTGAAAGTAGTGCACTATATAGGGGATAGGGTGTCATTTGGGACACAGACAGGCTTCTCTTTTACTGGCATCGATGAATCTCTTTAGCTTACTCTCAGCTCAGTGCACTGCAGGCCCATGCAAGCCCCAGAGAGCATGGACCTGAGTCTCAGAGCTACAGACCACACTGGCCTGGAGGTTAATTACCATCCCCTGAGGGACTTTAGGGGTCCCCTCTCCTTAACAGGGTGACCCATAAACGGTGGATTTCTGAAAGGTGCCGGGAAAGAAAATTATCCTCTGATTGCTCGTTTTATTACTTTTTATGATTAATGTCCTTGAGAATGGATGACATGGACTGGAATTCAGTTTCCAGTTTCCGAATTCTAAGCTGGATAAACTAGAATAACTAAGTAAAAGACACTTCATGATGAGGGTACAATTTGAATTGTCTTGATGAGGTATGTAGATGTATTGCACCTGGTCTAGTGTCTTGTGGTGTGCGCTCTGTAATCTGGAGAAAAAGCAAGCTTGACACTTCCTTAGGGGAGTCTGGTTCTGCTGTGTAGAATATAGCAGAGACAGCTCAGATGCTTTAAAGATACATTTAACGGACCTGCATCAATCAGCTTCAATCAACTGCAATTCCCAGGCCATATAGAATAGAATCAGAGGTATCTGCAAATGAAATCTTTAAACATCTTAAATCTTTAAAAACTAATTTAGTTAATGTCTTACCATTGCCGATTAAAAGCTCTGTCTGCAATTATATTGGGCCAGTGATTACGGAGTTCTGTGATTTACTGTGTGTGTGTGTGCGCAAGCGCGTGTGTGTTTGCATGCGTCAGAGCAATAGATGAGAGAAAGAGAGAGAGAGAGAGAGAGAGAGAGAGAGAAGGTGGCCTCAGTTCAGAATCCCTTGCTTNTCTTTCTATTGTGATATGTGTTTTAATCTGAGGACTAAATCAGGGAGAGAGCAAAGAAGTTGAGATAACGTCAATACATGCATATTCCCAAAATGTGACCATCTGTTATTAGCCCGCTATTAGCCTACTGTTTACCATTTAAGCCATTAGCCAACTGCCCCAATGGTCATTTTAGGGGAATTTAGAATCAATAGATGCTCAACAATATATGTTGCTTGGCAGTTTTGCCTCAATATTGCCAAGCATTAAGTTGAGTCTGCCATGAATAATATTTAAGTAGAAGATAGATTAATGGAGATATCAATATGTGAATGATGAGAGTGAAAAGACCAGTCATTTGGCCATTCTGGGTGACCCCTGAGGAGTAGGTCAGTAGCTCTAGCGCTGAGGGTAACGTTGACTTACCACATAAGTACATGTTGAGTGGCTCTTACTGCTTAAAGCATGACTGACCTCTAGACAGAAGCCTCATTGGGTGCTCGGTGTTCCATGGAGGTTGTTGTAGTAATAATACCATGAGATTGGACAGAAAATCCTCACATAGGAGCCCTTCATTTCATCCAGGCTTAGGGTTAGGGTTAGGGTTAGGTTTTGAGCTGGGGTTAGGGTTAAAGTTAAGGTTAGGGCTAGGAGAGCTGGTGCTCTATCCAGAGACTGGCTCTTTTGGTTCTCTGGACCTTTTACTCTGTATGGATCACTTCTCTTGTGCCTTTTGGACGGAGAGAGTACAAAGTGGACTTGGCAGCAGAGGGCTCATAATAATGGTTGGAATGTAGTGAATGGTATCAAACCCATGAAAACCATATTTTTGATACCATTCCATTTACTCCATTCCAGACATTATTATGAGCTGTTCTCCCCTGCAAGTAGTAAACTACAGTAAAGCTCCTCTAACAGAGAGAAGGTTATAGACTCTCCTTTCTCTGGTCGGGTTCTACAACGCTTCTCAGATGTCCTTGTATTTTCAACATCAGTTTGGCTCTTGATGCCCAGTTTACACGTATAATTCATTTCCTATAAAGGCAAAAAGTGCCCAATCACACCTATTGGCTGTTGTGTTAAAACACAGAGAGTGGCTGCCTCTAGTTCTCTAGGGGTCTATATACTACCCAGAATGCATTGAATGCTTTGACCACAAAGCCTGCCTGCATACAGGGGGCATAGTGTTGTGATCAAAAGGTAGTGGTGGTGGGGGTACTGGGGGGTGGACGTGTTTGGAGAGAGGAGAACCAGCTCTCATTATGGCCTAGAGACATTCATTTGAGCATTTTTAATATGCGTATCCTATTAAGCTCTTTAAGTGCTTTTTGATAATTGTGCTTTGTACTTTTTACAGCACTTCAGTCTATTCCCAGTTCAATTTCCTCTTTTATCGGACGTTTGAAATATTGATCTCTGACAGATAAAAGCAAGCACCATAATCTCACCCCGGTCGGCTTGGTAGTGAGTGAGTGGAGGAGCGACGCGGAGGAGAGGAGAGGAGGGTGGGAATGCACTGGGGACCGGTCGCACTTCCAAACCCTCTTTGTTTTATTGCATTTTTTACTCAACAGAATTTACCTACTGCACTCTGGGATGTTTATGTAAAACACCTGCCCGCTGACGGGCCGTTGATATGACCATCTCTCTCACCAGTGTCCCCCTCCTCCTCTGCGCCGCTATCCACCGCAGCCCCTTCCTTGACATTTTGCAAAGCGCAGCGTAGGGGCTCCCGAGGTGCTTCGATGATTGCTGCTGCTTAAACTGCTGTCAGAGCCGCCAAAATAACAGTGATTTATCTCCATAGCGGTTTATGGAAGTTAGTGTTTTCTGTTAACCTGCAGCACTCAAATGCAGCTTGGTGCAGCCTCGCCGTCACATTAACCTCAATCAATCAATCTTGATTTTTCCATAAAAGAAAAGCCAGCTGTAAATAACACTCTGCTATTGGCCCTGGTTACTGCTGAATGAATAAAGCCCCAATAGCATCTCTCATCTCCACAGCTCTGCATTACAGCTGGCATTATCTATCCACAGATATCACTGTTGAATGTTTCCAAATGCCTCTGAATAACACAGGGATACAAGAATAATCTGATTCTAATACCAGGAGTTCTAAGTAGCATCAGTTCATATCGAGGGAGATTTAATGAAGGGTAAGTAGCAGCAATATCAAGAGACACACAGGGAAGTTACTGTTTAGCAGTGAAAAATACTCCATGTAATCCAGTGTTCCTAATCTCTTACTGTAACTGGTGTGAAATGGCTAGCTAGTTAGCGGTGCGCTCTAGTGGCATTTCAATCGGTGACGTCACTCGCTCTGAGACCTTGAAGTAGTTGTTTCCCTTGCTTTGCAAGAACTGCAGATTTTGTTTAGCGATTGATAATGATGCTTCTTACGTGACTGTTGTCGATGAGTGCATAGGGTCCCTGGTTCGAGCCCAGGGGCAAGCAGAGGGACGGGAGCAATACTTTTACAATAGCATTAGAAAAGTTAGAAAAATGTTAGAAAATGTTCATCCTGGGAGTCAATCAAAATGTTTTACAGATGATAACTACAAAACATCTCTTTATTAAGCATGTACATTTGACAATCCCTGTTGTATCTACTCATTATTCGATTGCAGGTCTTCCTGAGATAATGGAATCAGGTGTTTTGATATTGAAAGTGTTGTTAATCCCCTAAACTCTCCGGCTACTCATCCCAGAGCATCATTTTGCTCTCCTGTCAGTCCAGTCTGGGAAGGAAGAGATGCCAGAGGAGATGGACCCTGATCCATTTCCTCCATGTAACGCAAAGCAGGAGCATTTTTCCTTTTGGTTGTTGTTTTCCATCCTTTTTAGCTTTGCAGACACTATTCGAGATTTACTGCAAACATTTGAGCATCCAGCCCGGCATATTGACTGCGTTTGACAAGCGTAATCCTTTTCTTCTTCCCAGTCACTTCCATTCAGTGATCAATCAGGGCATCAATGCCTGCAGACTGCTATGAAGTCAGGCGGAGTGTTCGATTATCAGCCGGACACCTTGTGGGCTCTGCTCTTCGCTCTCCACAATAATATAGTGATTGATTAATCTTCAAAGATATCTTAAGTGGTTGGCTGGGTGGGCACAGAAGTAGCTATGATGCTTATTTTGTTGACTGCAGCCCTTTTTTACCCAAACCACAATCTTTTAAAACAACACAAACATCGACACATCAACACATTTCCAAGAAAAATGAAAGCTGTTTGATGTGAGTCATTCCGTCTCTCTCTTCAGAGAGGATCTCTCTGTGGCTTTGAGAATTATCAGAAACAACAATGTTGATTGTTTAAAAGTATAAAGAGGAGATACTTTATGTCAGAATTGTAAAACATGTTGTGAATTTCAAACAGGATTTCTTGCCATTCATGCTCATTCTTTTTGCACACTTTTCTAAAAATACTGATTACTATGGTCGTACAAACCCCACAGTTTCTCTATAGTTTAAACAGGTGTAGCTAGATACACCAAATGAGTCCCTGCTGAACCACTAGATCATGATGATGGGTCTATAATGGTTTGTTTGTCTTGTTTGCGGTGTGTACAGTCGTGGCCAAAGGTTTTGAGAATGACACAAATATTAATTTCCACAAAGTTTGCTGTTTCAGTGTCTTTAGATATTTTGTCAGATGTTACTATGGAATACTGAAGTTTAATTACAAGCATTTCATGAGTGTCAAAGGCTTTTATTGACAATTACTTAAAGTTGATGCAAAGAGTCAATATTTGCAGTGTTGACCCTTCTTTTTCAAGACCTCTGCAATCCGCCCTGGCATCCTGTCAATGAACTTCTCTGCCACATCCTGGCTGATGGCAGCCCATTCTTGCGTAATCAATGCTTGGAGTTTGTCAGAATTTGTGGGTTTTTGTTTGTCCACCCTGTCACGATATCCAGAAGGGACAGACCAAGGCGCAGCGAGGTATCCAGTATACATGCTTTATTTAATACACGTAACTGGGCAAAAACAACAAAATGAACGTAACGAAGATCGTGATACTGAACATAACTAAACATACACCAAGCTATGCGCAAACAATAACCCACAAAACCCCTCTGAAAACTACAAACATATATATGGTTCCCAATTAGAGGTAACGACACTCAGCTGCCTCTAATTGGGAACCATTACCCCAACATAGAAACACAACACCTAGAACAAAAAAACCCTACACCAAAACGAAACTAAACACGCCAGCCTATAAATATCAGGCCTGAACGTGACAGTACCCCCCCCC
>QNTS01000521.1:537769-560389 GCA_003317085.1 Hucho hucho
AAGCGCACAGGGGGCCTGGTGCGCGGAGCCGGAACAGGACGTGCTGGACTCTCTAAGCGCACAGGGGGCCTGGTGCGCGGAGCCGGAACAGGACGTGCTGGACTCTCTAAGCGCACAGGGGGCCTGGTGCGCGGAGCCGGAACAGGACGTGCTGGACTCTCTAAGCGCACAGGGGGCCTGGTGCGCGGAGCCGGAACAGGACGTGCTGGACTCTCTAAGCGCACAGGGGGCCTGGTGCGCGGAGCAGGGACTGGACGTACTGGGCTATCTAAGCTTACAGGGGACCTGGTGCGTGGAGCCGGTACTTCTCTCCCCGGCTGTTCACTCACCCTTGCCTCACGGATGATGGGAGCTGGAATGTCACGCAGTGGGCTGTGGATGCGAACCGGAGCCCCCACATGCAGAACCGGTGCAGGATATCTCGGTCCCAGAAGGTGTACTGGAGACCTAGCGCGCAGAGCCGGCACCACTCCTCCAGGCTGCACACTTACCCTCCCCTGACAGATGAGTGGAGCTGGAATCTCTCGCACAGGGCTGTGGACACGCGCCGGAGACACAGTACGCAGAACCGGTGCAGGATATCCTGGTCCAAGGAGGCGCACCGGAGACCAGGAGCGCTGAGCCGGCACCACTCTTCCAGGCTGCACACTCACCCTCCCCTGACAGATGAGTGGCACTGGAATCTCTCGCACCGGGCTGTGAACTGCATAGCACGGCGTCTTACCAGTGCGACGCTCCCTCCGACGCTCCCTCCAGAGAGCACGAGGAGTTGGCTCAGGAGTCCATCCTGAACCGGCCAAACTCCCCGTGTGCCACCCCCCCAAAAGTTTTTGGGGGCTGCCTTTCGGGCTTCCTAGCCAGGCGAGTTCCAACAAACCTTTCCTTCTCCGGGTTCTATACTCCATATAGATCCTCGTAATATCGCCACTCCGCTATCGCTGCTTCCAGCTCCTCTCTTGGACGGCGATACTCTCCAGGCTGAGCCCAGGGTCCCCCTCTAAGCAATTCCTCCTCCCAAGTCCTGAACTCCCGGGTCTCTCGCTGCTTGGTCTTTTTATGGTGGGTTATTCTGTCAGGATCTCCAGAAGGGACAGACCAAGGCGCAGCGAGGTATCCAGTATACATGCTTTATTTAATACATGTAACTGGGCAAAAACAACAAAATGAACGTAACGAAGATCATGATACTGAACATAACTAAACATACACCAAGCTATGCTCAAACAATAACCCACAAAACCCCTCTGAAAACTACAAACATATATATGGTTCCCAATTAGAGGTAACGACACTCAGCTGCCTCTAATTGGGAACCATTACCCCAACATAGAAACACAACACCTAGAACAAAAAAACCCTACACCAAAACGAAACTAAACACGCCAGCCTATAAATATCAGGCCTGAACGTGACACACCTGCCTCTTGAGGATTGACCACAAGTTCTCAATGGGATTAAGGTCTGGGGAGTTTCCTGGCCATGGACCCAAAATATCAATGTTTTGTTCCCCGAGCCACAGTTATCACTTTTGCCTTATGGCAAGGTGCTCCATCATGCTGGAAAGGCATTGTTCGTCACCAAACTGTTCCTGGATGGTTGGGAGAAGTTGCTCTCGGAGGATGTGTTGGTACCATTCTTTATTCATGGCTGTATTCTTAGGCAAAATTGTGAGTGAGCCCAATCCCTTGGCTGAGAAGCAACCCCACACATGAATGGTCTCAGGATGCTTTACTGTTGGCATGTCGCAGGACTGATGGTATCGCTCACCTTGTCTTCTCCAGACAAGCTTTTTTCCGGATGCCCCAAACAATCGGAAAGGGGATTCATCAGGGAAAATGACTTTACCCCGGTCCTCAGCAGTCCAATCCCTGTACCTTTTGCAGAATATCAGTCTGTCCCTGATGTTTTTCCTGGAGAGAAGTGGCTTCTTTGCTGCCCTTCTTGACACCAGGCCATCCTCCAAAAGTCTTCGCCTCACTGTGCGTGCAGATGCACTCACACTTGCCTGCTGTCATTCCTGAGCAAGGTAACTGTACCTCACTGTGATTTTATTGAGAACTCAATAATCAATGCACGGGCGCAGACCTCCATCCTTCTTCTTCACAAAAAGAAGTTCGAGGAGGCGGGAGAAGTGGAGGACCGAATGTACCCCTGACCCAGGGATTCGGAGACAGATGTCTCCATAGCCACCTTCTCTGCTTTCGACAGGGATACACGTGACTCCTGGGAAGCGCAGCGTCTACCAGGAGATTTATCGCACAATCCCCTCGTCGATGAGGTGGTAACTGAGTCGCCTTCTTTTTACAGAAGGCGAGAGCCAAATCAGCATATTCTGAAGGGATGTGCACGGTGGAGACCTGGTCTGGACTTTCCACCGTGGTAGCACCAACGGAAACCCCTACACACCTCCCGAGCACTCTCGCGACCACCCTGTGAGAGCCCTCTGTTGCCAGGAAATGGTGGGGTCATGGAAGGCTAACCAGGGAAGGCCTAATACCACGGGAAACGCAGGAGAGTCAATGAGGAATAGACTCTCCTGCGTCACCATGGAGAGAGAGATGGTGGCCTCCCTGATTATCCCGGACCCTAATGGTCGACTATCCAGAGCATGAACAGGGAAAGGTCTGACCACAGAGGTAATGGGAATCCCTAACCTAAAAGCGAGCGCTCTGTCAATAAAATTCCCAGATGCGCCTGAATCGACGAGCGCCTTATGCTGGGAATGGGGGGAAAATTCAGGAAAACAAACAGACACAAACAGTTGGTCAACAGAGGACTCTGGATGAGTGTGGTGCAGACTCACCTGGGGTGACGCCAGAGTGCCCTGCCTGCTGCCTCTACTCCCAGAGGGACCAACCCGGCACCGACCGGCAGTGTGCCCTCTGCGGCCACAGATGGTGCAGGTGAAAGCCCCTCCTCCAGCCTCCCTACGCGCAGCCCCTCCTAGCTCCATGGGCTCCGGAGAGAGGATGCCGGAAGATGGGACCGATAGGACCCTCTCTGGACGTCCGCGGGTGACCAGCAGGTTATCCAACCGGATGGACAGATCCACCAGTTGGTCAAAGGTCACGGTGGCATCCCTGCAGGCCAGTTCCCGCCGGACGTCCTTGCGTAAGCTGCACCTATAATGGTCGATGAGGGCCCTGTCATTCCAGCCCGCTCCGGCGGCCAACGTCCGAAACTCTAGAGCGAACTCCTGTGCGCTCCTTGTCCCCTGTCTCAAATGGAAGAGCCGTTCCCCCGCCACTCTCCCCTCGGGAGGATGGTCGAACACGGCCCGGAAGCGATGGGTGAACTCCTCAAAGTGGTCCAACGCCGCTTCTCCGAGATGTTGAAGCATCTCCGAATGTTCTCAGACACGTTCCTCGACTCCTCTGACCAGGGTAGCTGCTCCTGCTGACTCCATAATGGGTGCGTGATTCTGTTAAGGCTGTGGTTATGTAGTGGAGAAGGAGTCAGGCGCAGGAAGTTGAGATGCGTGTGAAGGTAGACTGAGAAAATAACCATGACAAAATAACAATCACACACAAGGGGAAGAGGGGAAAAGGAGGAATATAAGCAGGAGCGTGATTGGGAGCAAATGAACAACAGGTGTGTACAATAAAGACAAAACCAACAGACACACGAAAAAGGGAGCGGTGATGGCTAGAAAACCGGTGACGTCGACCGCCGAACACCGCCCGAACAAGAAGAGGGACCGACTTCGGCAGAAGTTGTGACACCTGGCGCTTGCTGGACTTTCTTGGGCGCCCTGAAGCCTTCTTCACAACAATTGAACCGCTCTCCTTGAAGTTCTTGATGATCCGATAAATGGTTGATTTAGGTGCAATCTTACTGGCAGCAATATCCTTGCCTGTGATGCCCTTTTTGTGCAAAGCAATGATGACGGCACGTGTTTCCTTGCAGGTAACCATGGTTGACAGAGGAAGAACAAAGATTCCAAGCTCCACCCTCCTTTTTAAGTTTCCAGTCTGTTATTCAAACTCAATCAGCATGACAGAGTGATCTCCAGCCTTGTCCTCATCAACACTCACACCTGTGTTAACGAGAGAATCACTGACATGATGTCACCTGGTCCTTTTGTGGCAGGGTTGAAATGCAGTGGAAATGTTTTTGGGGGATTCAGTTCATTTGCATGGCAAAGAGGGACTTTGCAATTAACTGCAATTCATCTGATCACTCTTCATGACATTCTGGAGTATATGCAAATTGCCATCATACAAACTGAGAAAGCAGACTTTGTGAAAATTTATATTTGTGTCATTCTCAAAACTTTTGGCCACGACTGTATGTCTCAGTCACTCATTTCAGTTGTGATAGTCTTCATCAACATTGTGACCTATACAAACCTTAACAAAATACCACCAACACATTAATGGGGTTAGAGTCCAACTTCAACTAGTGGAGAAAGTTGGTATCATTTCATTACCCATTTCACTCAGCTATTGATAATCACTGGTGTGAAAAGAAGGGTAGATGGAGTAAGTTTTCCAAAAGGATTTAGTAGAGTAGATGGACTGAGGGTCACAAACCTGCCCCGTGTCACCGAACCACCCAGAGCACACATTAAAGGCCTGATCTCCACAGAATGAAGTCAGCCTTCAAGTCACACAATACCGCTATAGCACCAAACACTTGTTCTTACTAATACATAGATGTAAGCCGGGAGGGGGGAGGGGGGAGCACAGTGGCTTTAGAGAAGTATTAAAGGAAGTGTAGTAATTATAGTAGAGACAGTGTCAGTGACCTCTAGATTGCAGTATCTTGTCTCTTTTGTTCCTGCCTCTGCTACCAGCTTCATTGGCTGAAATTGTATCTTTTCACTTTGTCTCTCTTGAAAACAAATGGTGGTATTGGGAGGCAGTGAAGCGTGTCGTTTTGGATTTTTCTCCCTCCCTCCCTCCCTCCCTCCCTCCCTCCCTCCCTCCCTCTGTCCTTCAATCCCCCCTCCATCCCCTTTCTTACTGGGAGGTCCATGAACAGCTGGGCCCCGGGAGAGGAGAGATATAATTCGATGATGATCAGGTGTGTGTGTGTGGGTTTGCCCCCCCTCCTCTCCCCTTGCTATTGTCAGGTGTCAGGTGAAAGACAGACCATGTCAGAGGCTGTGGCTTTCAGCTGCTCCTCTCTGGGTATTGCAGCAGTCAGTCAGTCAGTCACACTCTTCAACAGCATTACCATAGGCTGATGAGAAACATCATGCCTCCCTCGTCTCAGTATCAAACACACTGAGGGAAAGGAGCGTTTCAACAGTCCACACTCGTATGCTCATCATTTGTCATTGGGCCTCAGAACCAATATAAGCGGATTGACAAACAAAGAACATGAGTAACATAGAAACCCAGCTCCAGGCGTTCAGCATTCTCTTCTGTTATCCTCTTGTATTCTACTTGGATATAAGAGGATGGTCAGTTTACACATTACTTAAATGACTCAAACACAGTCACATTTCATTACCACAACCAAGCAGGTTAATGTGACTTCATATGATGTCTGCTTAAAATAGGTCATCCATTTTACACACACACCTCATTCACTTGCACAAAACTATACTGATTGAAACTCTGATACTTTATATTGAACCCCTGCGAAGATAGTTACCATTACAATCATGCTCCTTCTCTCTCTGTAATCTCGCTGTATAACTGATCCTCACTAACGGCATCGCGGCTTTGTAATGGCCACCTTAGTTCAGAGCAGGTTCAGATTAAAGATCTGCTGGCTGGGCTGGCATTAGCGCNCTCCCTCCCTCCCTCTGTCCTTCAATCCCCCCTCCATCCCCTTTCTTACTGGGAGGTCCATGAACAGCTGGGCCCCGGGAGAGGAGAGATATAATTCGATGATGATCAGGTGTGTGTGTGGGTTTGTCTCCCCCCCGCTATTGTCAGGTGTCAGGTGAAAGACAGACCATGTCAGAGGCTGTGGCTTTCAGCTGCTCCTCTCTGGGTATTGCAGCAGTCAGTCACACTCTTCAACAGCATTACCATAGGCTGATGAGAAACATCATGCCTCCCTCGTCTCAGTATCAAACACACTGAGGGAAAGGAGCGTTTCAACAGTCCCCACTCAAATGCTCATCATTTGTCATTGGGTCTCAGAACCAATATAAGCGGATTGACAAAACAAAGAACATGAGTAACAAAGAAACCCAGCTCCAGGCGTTCAGCATTCTCTTCTGTTATCCTCTTGTATTCTACTTGGATATAAGAGGATGGTCAGTTTACACATTACTTATACGACTCAAACACAGTCACATTTCATTGCCACAACCAAACAGGTTAATGTGACTTCATATGATGTTGGCTTAAAATTGGTCATCCATTTTACACACACACCTCATTCACTTGCACAAAACTATACTGATTGAAACACTGATACTTTATATTGAACCCATGCGAAGACAGTTAGCATTACAATCATGCTCCTTCTCTCTCTGTAATCTCGCTGAATAACTGATCCTCACTAACGGCATCGCGGCTTTGTAATGCCCCCCTCAGTTCAGAGCGGGTTCAGACTAAAGATCTGCTGGCTGGGCTGGCATTAGCGCCTACTACCTTTAGCATGTTAATTGGTATTCTTCTGCTCTGTGGGGAGGCTGTTTGAGATGGAGGGGGACACGCGGCCTCTGCTCAATCACTATCACAGAAGGCATGCTTTTTCTGGCTATGTTATGCAGCTCAGAGCAATGTAGGGCTCACCAGCCGTGGGGACTGGGAGCAGAGGACATTCACACCATATTAGACTGTCTTCTGGGAGTCCTTAAACCTCTCTGGGCTGCCTCTCAGAAGTCAGGCCCACTTCATTATCTTTGGTTTCTATGTTTGTTGGTTTGTTTGGTCTCTTCTGTCAGATGGTGGTATGATGGTATAGCCACAGATCAAAAGCAGACAAGCCATTACTAAATATACAGTGGAATAGAAATTGAATAACTTTATTGTCCAAACATAGTGGGAATTTGTGTTTGGCGTCACAATGATAAAACATGGGCAATGTTACATCACGAGCACAGAAACATCAGGATCATTTCACACCAAGTGTGCAAATAGTTCTTAATTTTTTTATTAATGAATTTAGATAAATGGTCAAACTACTTTGTCTCAAGAGTGACTGACTGACTGACTGACTGATGCTTTTCAAAATCCATCTCACACTTTTGAGCCTGGAAAGAGCCATGAAAACTCACAATTTGTTAAAGTGTTAAAGCTTCAAATTGATAGCATTTAGCTAGCTGTGACAAAATACATAAAAAGAGAATCAATGCCTATAAAGTGAGATCAGCTTCACAAGAATGCCTCCTCTCTCTCCATTCACATCTAGATTTTCTGGACTCCCGGTCCAGCCGTATGCAGTGCATGGTTCACCCTCATTCCCACCAGGTATAGGTCAGTTATCCTACCTATTAACTGTAGGTGGTGAACCACCACCTCACTGTAAACACCTGCAATTAACACACTCTGAGGAGAAGACACTCTTGATTTAAATCGCCTTGTTCCTGCTGTTGATAGTACTTAGGATGTATGTGGGATGAAAACAATCAGCATTGTGTCTAAAGTAGAGACAACATGAAAAAATAAAGAATACAAAAACGTTTTTGTTGTTGTTGTTGAAAGTATTTGCAGACATACTGTAATTGAATCCTATTTTGTTTTACTTAAGGTACAAACCACTATGGAGAAGCAGTCCTTTTGTCCCACCTGGGTTGTGATGGTGGGGTTTAAGTACATATCTTTTATCTTGTCATTGTGACAGCAGAGGCTCAAGCATGTCCCCCTCACTTGAGTCTCAAGCACCTGCTAAGCTCTGCCATGCTTGGAGAAAATATCTTGCATGGCATGCTTTTGAAAAATCACCTTGAAGTACATGCCTGTGTGGAGAGATATGTTGTATAGTCTTTTGGTGGTTTCTTTCTTTTGAAATGTAAATGTTTTTTTATACATATAAATGTTGGGAATTATTATAATATCCATAATAAAAGTCTTCTGTTTTCATTATTCAATATCCACACATGATACCAGCACCATAATGACTTCAAAGTTAATCAATTTACGAATTAAAACATAAAATAATTCCTATTTTGATTAGAAATAATAAGAGAATACCTATAATTGATACATGTTTTATCAAAATACATTTCACAACTATCATGGCATCAATTCTAAAGAAGCAGGCGTATACAGAACTGCAGTGTGTACTGTAGGTAATGGTTTACAGTACACATTAGATGTCAAAACATACTCTGAATTCAGAGCTGGAAACTAGCACAGGTTAGTACTTATAACAAAAATCTAATAAAAAGCTGAGGAATGTACTTAATAGAATGTTTCAAAGGTCTTGAATGAATCCAACTATTTTGGTAATATTGAAACTTAAAGAAGACGAACTCAGCATGGAGACTCCATGTTAAAAGATACAGACATGCCACAGAAATTCCTATTTAATATATTCATATTAAATGTAACTTCTTGCCATATAGTACTCTTGAGATAATCAATTTTTATAAACATGTTATAAATGTACATTCCAGTGCTTATGCAGTATCTCTGTTTGTCCTTTTGTTTTCGGTATCAATAGATTCCTGTTAATTGGTTCAAATTATTATCAGAATTATTACTGTATGTTACAATGTTGGATTAGTTTTTTCCAGTAGCTATCTGAACTTTTAGAGGAGAGGAAACATCCAAAATGTCACACAAACATGGGTTTGTTTTCTGGTTATTAGATTGTTCTTAGTTGGACACATTCTATTTCAGGGTCTGCCTACATGACTTTAAATCAGTTCAAACCACTCAGTAGTATGTTCTCTTTAAATGTTGATGTGCTTTACTGTAAATACCTGCTGGGTCATTTCATCTCTTTTCCCGCATTCTCAAAGAAAGCACTTTCCATGGTACTATTAGAACTGTACAGTGTGTGTGTGTGTGTGTGTGTGCGTGTGTATGTGTGTGTGTGTGTGTGTATGTGTAAGTGTGTGCATGTATACAGTACATGCATGCGTGTGTATGTGCATTTGTGCGTGCATATGTACTGTATGTGTGTGTTATCACATGCATGCATGTGTGAGCATTTTTTTGTGACAACGTGTGTGTATCAGTGTTTGTGATCTGGAGCATATCGCCCCACAGTGGTGTACAGTAGTCTCAGCATGTCCCAGTCAACCAGCCCAGCCACTCCCTCCAAACCACTACTGCCTCCTGACTGACTCCCCAGTGCCTCCGAGGTGAACAGCACATTTACATAAAGGTGCAAACGCTTGGGCACAAGATCATCGACACTGTTTATCGTTTGATCAGCTATGATTGATGCTCTGTTCATTCAAATCTAACGTAGCGTATTTTCACTGCCAAGGGACCCATGAAGAGGTTCAATTACAGAGTAATCTCATTAATTCCAGAGGCTTGTTACGGGGAGAGGACATACAGCGGGTTTTTTGATTCTGGAATGCAGATGTGTTCAGAACATAATTAGTAGATAAGAGTTGTAATTGGAACCTGCTGTGTGGCTGCAGAGGGTGTAGCCCTCTCTATGTTTTACAAGTTCCACAGTGTGGAAGTACACTTTTTTATAACCTGCTCACACAAACACACACTCCATCACACACACACAAACAGTGG
This sequence comes from Hucho hucho, assembly GCA_003317085.1. NCBI lineage: Eukaryota > Metazoa > Chordata > Actinopteri > Salmoniformes > Salmonidae > Hucho > Hucho hucho. Next base: position 547,381 of record QNTS01000521.1, read on the forward strand.
GAGGGGAGGGAGTGACCAACCACTGCTCCATGGTATTGTGTTAGTGGAAGTGTGTCTGATGAGGAAAATGCATAACCTCTGGAAATGCTATGGTTGTGCTGGGAAAAAACATGGAAGGCTATATGACAGGTTTTATGACAGTTTTCTTGTTAATATAAATATTGGTGTATAATTATCAAGACTGTTCTTTATTTTGTTTAAATTATCAGAAGCTCGGAAAATAGATGCACAAGTTTTGCATGGAGTTTTTTTTATTTAACTTGTACAGTCATACATTAAGTTATAGCTACTGTTGTGTGTGTTCACTAAAGACAAGTGTAGTGAATCTAGAATGTTGTGAATAAACAGGAGAGTGGGGACACACAGTCCTAGAGTCAACCATGATAGGCAATATACAGTGCCACCCAATACTTCACGGAGTGGACAACGTCTTCTTTGGGTTGTTGAAGAATGTGGGGTGGAAACATCAAACACTCCTGTGTGCCTTTTCGCAGGACCTTTATTGCGTTTTATGACACAACGCAGGTCTTTTTTTTCTGGCCCTGTCTCCCAGGCCATATAAAATGTCATGGAGGTGGAGGGCTGGTTATAGGGGTGGTACAGGCCCACAGGGCTGCACAGACACATATCAAAGAGCCGTGGGGCGGGCGGCGGGGTGGAGGGCGGCCACCCCCTGGTCCAGCACACACCACACGGCCAGGTTCATTGGGCTCGTTAGACAGCCCCGTTAGAAGGAACAGACTATGGGGGACTTGCTGTAGCGCTACATAAACATCAGCAGCTCCAGTAGGACCCTCCTCCTCCTCCTCCTCCACGGACCCCCTCTCCCCCAACTCTGACGGGCAGATATGAGGCTGACTGTACTCACTGCGGTGGTCCACACTCGTCTGGTCTGGAGCTGGAGCTATGGGGCAGGGGGCAGGGGGCCCGGCAGACCCCTCCCCCTGGCCAAGGGTGTTAGCGGAGATGTGAGGAGTGTGTCAGGGAGGGAGGGGGACGCAGCACGACAAGCAGGCAGACCCAGGGCCATTCCTCAGTCCCACTGGTGTGGAGGACGGGGGAGGCAGGGGGGAGTGTAACCCAGTACTGGGTGGCGGATCTCACCCAGCTGTGCCCATCTGAGGGGAAAAGCGAGCCAGAGGAAGCTCCATTAGTTCCAGGGTAAGGCCCTCTGTGGCCCACAGTCAGCTGCAGCCGAGCAGAAACACACAGAGCTCTCTCTCTCTCTCTCTCTCTCTCTCTCTCTCTCTCTCTCTCTCTCTCTCGCTCTCTCTCTCTCTCTCTCTCTCTCTCTCTCTCCTCATCTCTTGCTCTGTCTCCTTCCCTCACTCCCTTCCAGGAATCCTCCTCACCGTAACCTTAATTAGGAGCTCAGGACCAGAGGTCTCTGGACAATGAACAAAGAACTTTGATTCACTTGGGTCAGGTCATAAACAGTACAATAATTGGCACGTCTCAAGTTCTCCTTTATGATCTACGTACACGTCATTGTGGCCAATTACACAAGGGCTAGTTGCCCTGAAAAATAATCACCAGATAAATATTTCCCCCTTAGGCACCATAGTAAATCCAGTGTGTGTTTATTCAAGTCAAACAAAGAAATTAGACACAAGTTCAACACTGACTGCTGCTCCATTCAATGTCTTACTGTCCAACAACTGTGTGAAGAAGAAGTGTAAGGTGACAGCTAGGCTAGACCTCTTAAAGGTAACATTAGAAACACAGTTCCATTTCAAATGCACTAAGTAGATTTCCGACCAATTAGAGAGTTATTCTGGGAATTCACAGGGACCAGTGGCAGCAGCAGAACTGTGTAATGTTTTAAGAAACCCACCACTAATGCTGTTTTGTCTGAGCAGACCAGAGAAACACTGTCCTGCAAAGCACAATGTGCCTGAAGGAGAGGGAACATGTGTTTACATCAAAGTCAGCCATGTCTCTGTGACTGGGGTGCTCCTCCTCCCCAAGCGCCAGGCTTGTGGTTGATTAATTAATGCAGGGTGTTTCTTTAGTTAGGGTTAGCCACTTAACTGAAATGAGAGAGCCTCAGTCGCCTCTTCCATGTGTGGTCAAGGATGTAACCTTGTTCCGGTCTCTCTCTCTCTCTCTCTCTCTCTCTCTCTCTCTCTCTCTCTCTCTCTCTCTCTCTCTCCTAAAATAACAGAGTAGAGGAGGGACAACAAAAGCAGCTAGACCCCTTTGGTCTCTGTTGTCCACTGACCCATATCTCTATTAATTACATATGTGGTTTATCTTTCATACACTCCCAGTGCCTACGACGAGACGGCTTCCGCTGCAGAAACACTTCAAATGAGGCTAGATCCATGTCAGATGTATGGTCTTTCCTGCTTTAGAGAAACGACTCAACATGTCCAGAAGAGCTTGCTCCTTATCCTCCTTTTCTCAACAGTATTATTGACTAGGGATCATGTTGGACATACTGGACATCTGGCAATACTTGCTAGACATATTGAATGTAATTTTCATTGAAAATATTTTTCTCTGTTCTTCTTTCTATTCATAGTTTTCTCAGGTTTGTTTTGAGCCTTTTTGAAACATTTTCAGCAACGGTTTTTGCACAGTAATAATACATTCTCTTCTAACTAGTATTTGTTTTTGTCTATCCTCCTGATGTTTGTATGTACTGCATGTTTGTCTACAGATGTGGGATCTTAATTTGATCACCCTGTTGCAGGACATTTTAAATGTAGTGTATTGGAGTTTTAAAAAGTTTTGTCATTTCAGACTAGATTTTCCCAAACAAAAAATATATCAACCCCTACAGAAATGTCAATTTATGATAATCCACGAGTTAATTCACATGTATTAATGCTGTAGGATTAATTTCCAGCTGTAGGAAACTGGCTCAAATTAAGTTCCTACATCTGTATGTGCAATTGATTACCTACCTGTCTGTCTGTATGTTTGTCTGTGTAGTACGTCTACCTTCTACCTAAAGTATCTATCTGTGTATCTGTATCTCCATATGTTTATTGGTCTGGCTGTTGTGTGTTGTCAGTACGAAGCAGCCTTATATCAGGAAGGCGCTGTGCTGTTCCGTCTGTCATTTCTGCCTCCATTGAAATTCTGACACGGCCACGTCCCGGGGCTTCATGTTTTTCAATTAGACATCACTTCAGCCATCCCTGGCTCGAAATTAAAGGGCATCATTCCATTGTTTAGCTGCACTGTAAGCCAACCCTGTTATATGTAACCCTTTTATATTAAAAGAATAACAATATAATAATATGGAAATAGTGTCTTGTTTGTGATTCAGTTGGATGAGCATCTACAAAGGTCCTCTTATTATAAATATCAATTTACAGTCCTCATGTCAGCACGCTTACAGAGTTGTTTGATTATAGTAATTTCATTTAGAATGTTTCATCATCACATTTCAGTGATTATAATGGAATCTACAGACAGTTTGAATTGAAATAATCTGCAATATTCTTTGAGGACAGAATTGTTATATTGAGGTTAATGCGAAAGGTGTAACCTGCTGTGGTTCAAATCCTTTTCGCTAGTTTTACCCAGCAGCGCCTACTCTCTACCTCCCTGATGTGATTTAACCCAATGTAGGGGGTGGAGGGGAGGATGCCGACAGAGGAGTTTCGGGGAAAACATACCTTTGTACTGTATGTTTGCCTCCCAACCAGTAGCAGCTGAGCTGGTGTGGCGGTTATGTCCCCCCAACCCTGACAAGTGTTCTCTTGGCCCTCTGAGAGGCCCGAGGAGACCAGCGCCCAGGGGTGGTACTGTAGTCTGAGTAAATAACCCAAAAGGCCTGCGATTTCCCAATCACAACAGAGGTGTCATTTACACCCCTTGTCACCAGGAACGACCAGACTGAACCCCGAGGAGACGCGGTATTGATCCCCTCCGCCAAGAAAGCCAGCTGCCATTAAAGCCATGACAGTGGAACTGTACCGCATCGATCGCCAGCGCCGGGACCTCTTGCTATTATTTCTAGAAGAGAGGGGAGCGCTCCATCCACTACTCTCTTATGACTGGTAATTGATGGCAAGTGGGGCCTTGCTTCCCTCCCTGACCCCAGCACACTGAAAGTCAGATGGATTACATCTAACACAATTATGATTGATATTATCAGATTACGCCACGCACGAACAACATGGCAGACTTGCTGATTGGCTGCCTGCCTGACTGACTGCCTGACTGCTCTGGGCCGGTCTGGACGACCATGCTGAGGTAATCACTCTCGATGTCCGTCTGATGCCTTTCTCATCCTACCATAGTGGGGAGAGACAGGAGCGTAGTGTGTGTGGATTGTGTAAGCGTGTGTTTGTGTGTATGTGCATGCATGCCTGTGTGTGTGTGTGTATGTATGTGCATACGTGAAGTGCTAAGATACTATCGCAGTAAAACCCAACCAGCTTTTAGCTCAGGGACACTAGATTACCAGTCAATTCAAGAACATCCATAACACGACCACTCTTATCTGGAGCCCTGATATGGCAGAATTTTCTAGCCAATGCTTCACAGTGTTTGCTCAACACTCTTTCTGTTCACCTCCTGTGGTGTAACACATCTAAGAGACTTCACCTCCTCTCGCTCTGAAGCATTTGGCTGCTGCACTAACACACACACACACACACACACACTGCACTTAACCATTCTGAATACTTTAATATGTATAAAAGTTCAAGTTATCAGCACCAATCTGCATCACCAGGCTGCTACTCCAGAGGTGTAAAAATGTATTGGCAGCTGACACAGCTTGACTTAATATCCAGCTGAGTAATTGAATAGCTTCTGCTGGGATCTCTGTTCCCTGTGTTTTCCTTTATTGATTTATTTCACCAAGATTTGTATAACTCCTCTGGTGTTGTGACCGGATCAAGCAACTCATATTTAGAGCCAGCTCAATACATTTACACTGCAATTCATATTTAGAGCCAGCTCAAAACATTTACACTGCAATTCATATTTAGAGCCAGCTCAATACATACACACTGCAATTCATATTTAGAGCCAGCTCAATACATTTACACTGCAATTCATATTTAGAGCCAGCTCAATACATTTACACTGCAATTCATATTCAGAGCCAGCTCAATACATTCACACTGCAATTCATATTTAGAGCCAGCTCAATACATACATACTGCAATTCATATTTAGAGCCAGCTCAATACATACACACTGCAATTCATGTTTAGAGCCAGCTCAATACATTTACACTGCATTTCATATTTAGAGCCAGCTCAATACATACACACTGCAATTCATATTTAGAGCCAGCTCAATACATTCACACTGCAATTCATATTTAGAGCCAGCTCAATACATACACACTGCAATTCATATTTAGAGCCAGCTCAATTCATTCACACTGCAATTCATGTTTAGAGCCAGCTCAATACATTTACACTGCAATTCGTATTTAGAGCCAGCTCAATACATTCACACTGCAATTCATATTTAGAGCCAGCTCAATACATTCACACTGCAATGGTGGCACCTTAATTGGGGAGAACGGGCTCGTGGTAATGACTAGAGCGGAATCAGTGGAATGGTGTCAAATACATCAGACATGGTTTCTATGTGTTTGGTGCCATTCCATTTGCACCGTTCTGGCCATTCCACTCAGCAGCCTCCGCTGTTGTACACTCAAAATAAGATATTGTTTAATTTACCCATAATTAATTGAAAGATATTGAATTTGGCCACCAGTTCCCCTTCCCCCCACGTCTCTGTGTTGTTTCTTCTTCTCTTCTACATGAGAGATACGTGTTAATCCTCCTCAAAGTTCACAGCCTTCTCTTTCATCTGGAATACCATTTTCAGACACCGCCGTCAAAGGACCAGAATATTCTGTGGATTTTGCTAACCATATTTTGTTCCACGCTTTTGTCTTGACCCAGAAAATGTTTGAGCGTGCACAGCTTATTTGTGTGCATGTCTGTGTTTGTAGAAGGTATTTTTGTTATGCACTTCATTTGAGGGCATGCATCGTGTCCATGTGTGTGTGTGTGTCCATGTGTGTGTGTGCTTCTCTCTGTGTGTACTTCTGGGTGTCCGTGTACATTTCTGTGTGCATGAGCTTTCTTGAGCGTGAGACCACCATTGTGTGTGAGGCAGCGCGGAGAGAGTGGGACAGCCAGAGAGTTTAACCACTTTTCAACACAGCTCTTCCTGTCCCCGGTCAATGACCAGCATCCTGCTCTCAATCCATTTCTGTATGTGTTATTATGATGTGGCCTGCATTTTTTCTATAATCCAATTACTCTGGATAACCATAATGCAATTTAAGCATTGTTTATTATACCCTCACAGTATATAACTCTCCTTGTCAAACATAGGATGTTAAAATGCCATAGCCCTTAAAATGACCTCTTCATGTTTCAGAAGTTAGAGTTTCTCTCTGCGGTCTCCACGGATCATGTCTATGGAGAATTGAATTAACGTGGCCAGCTGAAATAGCTTCTTATGAGCTTTCAACTGTAGAGACAAGCCCTTTAAAATCAATTTTCCACTCATTGATTAGATTTAGCGTTATCATCACTGTAGCACAGATATGTCTGTTCTTCATTCATATTTCAGAGAAGAAACATTAATCTCACAAATTGGTTCCTGTCTCTTCTTGTTAAAGTGATCTAGATTTATGCCTGAGAAACCACAAGGCCTGAGTCTCGTCGCTTGTCTCTTCAGTTCTTCAGCTTCATAAATAAACTCTCCATGTTTTCATGTAACCGTTGTTTTCACAGCAATTAAACTACAGTAAATCAAACTGTCTATCATCTATGAGAGCTTACTGTTCCATTAATTGATAGATCAATAGCAAAAAATATGATAATTATCACGGAATAGTGTGTTGCGTATAGAGCACAGACCATAATTTATACCCTCACAAAATGGAATGTTGTTCTTTAGCAAACCCTTTCAACAAGTTTTTGGTCCCCCACTCCCAGAGGGTGACACAGATGTAGGTTTTGCTGTGAGGCAGTGAGCTGGTTGGTATAGTGTTGATGGTGGGGGGTAGACCTGGACCATCTCTCTCTCACACAGGCCCAAGGAGGAGAGGGGCGGGCTGGGGAGGGAGGGGAGGATTGGCTGGCCTGGTCCTGGTCCCCTGCTGCCAAATGCGTTTTAACACCTGGAGTCCTGGCCGGGCTCTCTCTGAGTGCTGCAGCATAATGTATTGTTAAAGGGGGCTCAATAGGGGCAATTCACCGATAAAAAAAGAGAATTTGAGTGACCATTTAGAAGAGGCCCTGGTTAGGGTTATTGTGCAGTTAAGCTATAACCAGTAATTTAATGGGCTCTCAGGCATATGTTTTGATATCTGATTTATTTGTAAATTTTTGCAATTGAGAAGAGGACCTCTACCTTGTGTGTGCTTAACATATTATCTATCAGATTATTCATATGTGGCATAAGATTGTTTGTGTATCATCTTTCTCATAGAGTGCGTGCCACATATTTTTTTATAATTTCCCGTATCACATACGGTGGTAAACTTGTGAGATATTTGATAGCATGCATTATAATGTAGTATAACCTTGAAGTATTTTAGAGACAAGGCTTGGAATAAGCACTGATCTTAACTTAACTGTTTTCTGCCTCTTACAATGAGTACTCTGCTATCACTGTGTTTGCTCAAAATAAGGCCTTTGTGCGTTGCTGCACTCCGCTGTTTGTTTCAGTTGTATAAAGCTGTGACAAGGGACAACAGCAGTGTTGAAGAATACAGAGAGCTCTGAGCCAACGCTGTGAAGTGAAAGAGAAAGGGGAAATGACAACATTCTCCTCCAGAGACATACTGCTCTAATGTCTTGTGTGGATAGGATACTACTACTGGTCCCATTTCCTGCCCTGTCCTCCTGGGTCTGCTAGTTTCCACTCAACAGTGGTCAGCTTTTAAACCACTCCTCAGGACCAGGAAGTTCAGTATGGGTAGAGTCAACGACATCCCTCAGAAACATAGTGATGTCAGAGAGAGGGAACTTGTGCCACATTAGGCAACACTGGTATACAAAAATGGTTTAGTAAAGCATAAATTACATAAATCCCAAATTAAAAGAATTGAAGGTATAACGACAATTGTATGCTTCTGATAGAAGGCTGTCATCTTATATGGTCTTTATTGTTTGAACATTCCACCAATGCCTATTTCCTTTAATGACATCATCAGGCTGAAATAATGGAGTGTTCTGCTCTGAGGTATTTCCCTTCATAGTGCAGCTCTTGTATCCTTCTAGGTGTATCATCAATTGAACCATATCTTGTCCTCGTTCTCTCTTGTGCTTTACAGTCAAAACGCAGCACAATACATCTTCAAAGCTGCTATTGTGGCAAATAATTGAACATATCAGTTCACAGAAGTTAATAAGGTATACTTTTGTAATGTTGGAGGCTTACATTGACAAACGGATTGCATTTACTCCTCGCTGCCTTGCTTATTATCAGTAACTTGTAATATATGCAAATCTCCCCGCTTGAACTTTACAATCTTTCAGTTGAGGCCATTCATCTCTTTTTAAGTGTTAATTTGCATCTGGAGAGTGCCCATGCATCATGCCGTGTCATTTTGAAAGCAAATATTAATCAATTTTGCGTCGTGAATTGCCCCCAAGCTGTGCGTAATGGGCGATAGTGTGGCTGTTTCTCTGTCTGGATGGATCTTCACGTACTTCTCTGTTCAAACTTATGAAGATAATTAAGGAGTGGATGAACATTCATCAGGAGCAGACGAAGGCATAAGCCTCCTTATCACGTGAGAGCACAGTTGCCCTGCCCTGATCTGGGGCTAACAGCTAGGACTTGATGCTTCTCCCTCTTATCCTATGATCAGTCATAGGAAGTAGACTCACTCAGTCCTATTGCTCATTATGGAGATATTGTAGAGTAATAATTGTAAAATAAATTCATCATAGCAACTAGGATTATGACTTCTTCATGGATGAGTTGAAAAGCCAGCTGGCATGTTGGGTGTTTATTGGCAGTGTGTGCATACTCACAGTGATTCGTTATAGAATTACAGTCAATGCCTTTTCAGACCTGTTCGAGTCATACAGTATTTAAGACTTTACAGTAATACAAACTGGCCTGAGTCATACCACCCACTGGGCACAGACGTCAGTTCAATGTTTAGTTTAGATTTACACTTGGTTGAGTTGTCAACTAACGTAAATTCAACGTGAAATCAACAACAAAGAATTACCATGTGATTGGATTTAGGTTAAACGTTTTGGGAAAAAAATACGAAAATCTCTTACGTTGATGACTTTTTGCAAAACCATTCATTTTTCCACGTTGATTCAACGTCATCACATTGAATCTTTTTGTTGAAATGACGTGGAAACAACGTTGATTCAACCAGTTTCTGCCCAGTTGGCAGACTGTTTCAACAGATGTAGTTATTCTGTTACAGTTCGCTAACACCAGTCACAACTTGTCCACTGGACTGCAACATCATTATTAAGTTACAGGAAATTGCCTATTCATAAATTTCATAGCTGAATAAAATACTACTATACTGCTATGTATAATGAGATTTCCTTTATCTGAATCGTGCTTATGCCTTAATGCTGTTTACTGTCCAACACGGCAGTATAAGAGAACACTAATGAGCTTAAACATTGTGTCATGTTTGCTAGCAGAGTTACTGCAAACACACGCGCACACACACACCCGGCAGTGGTACGCAGAATGACTCAGACAGGCCTTGGCCTCATTAAGGTTTGTTATAAGTGGTGAGATGGATTCCATCCGTGTGTTTCCATCTGTGTCTCAGCCTCCTGGGATATCACACTCTCTCAGGCATGGCACTCGTCCACACAGAGCCCCTTTGTATTAGTCGCACTGAATACATTGCAGAGCGTCATACTATGTCATACCACATCAGGCCAGGCACCCGTTTCTGAGGAGTGTGTGACAAACCAAAATGTTTTTCTCACAGAACAATTGGAAAACTGCATGGAGGCTGAATCCTGATGAAAACACTCAATTAAAAGAGGTACATACACAGCAAATACAGAAGCCACCCCCCAGGGGCCATGCCCACACTACAAAGTGTCATCCGACCAGCCCACAGACAAACGATGATAAAGTGATCCTCTCATGACTTTGACAGGCATGACAGACAGCGCAGAGCCGGCCCATGCAATAACACACACTGTGGTTTTCACTGTGACAGCACGATCAAAGCAAACACCACCTCTGATAATGCTCGCAATTACCAGCAGACCCTTGTTTTTTATCAATAAGCACATATTTCACAAAGAGTAGTGACACTCTTCTCAGAAATCACAAACAGAATTTTGACATACTTTAAAATGCTCTAAATCTATAACATACATTAATGGTAAGACGTATCATCAATGAACATGTGATTATTTTGCTATGTAACTTGAACTTGTTTTGAGATGATTTAGCCTTACATTTTGAAGCATTGTTACCGTTTCTCTGGGTTCATAGATAACTTTCTAGGCATCCTCACGATGAGGTACATACTGTATAAATCATTTCGGATTACCTATTTCTTTGAAGTTCATGAAAACAGGTGTATTTGGAACTATGCATCCAATCACAGCCTAGGACTGCTGGTAACTTTTAAGCACTGGAAAGGACAGTATTCGATTTTTCAAGAAGGGGTTAAAATGTGACAAGCAAGGAGAGTGGGAAAGCGAAAAGGTCAAGAATGTAATATCAGGGGAACAATAGTCCCCTGGAGCAGAAAGGCAGAAAGTATAATATCAGGGGAGCATCAGGCGAACAATTTTGGGCTCCCGAGTGGCGCAGTGGTCTAATGCATTGCAGCTCAGTGCATGACTTATCACTACAGTCCCTGGTCTGAATCCAGGCTGTATCACATCCGGCCATGATTGGGAATCCCATAGGGTCGTGCACAATTGGCCCGGGATAGGCCGTCATTGTAAATAAGAATTTGTTCTTAACTGACTTGCCTAGTTAAAAAATATTACTAAAATAGTCCCCTGGAGCAGAAAGGCAGAATAAATAATATCAGGGGAAAAATAGCCCCTGGAGCAGAAAGAATAATATCAGGGGAACAATAGCCACTGGAGCAGAAAGAATAATATCAGGGGAACAATAGCCCCTGGAGCAGAAAGAATAATATCAGGTGAACAATAGTCGACTGGAGCAGAAAGAATAATATCAGCGCACACACACACACACACACACACAGGAAATAGGAAGCCGATTTAATTTTGGATTGGAGATGCTTGACGTGAGTCTGCTAGGAGAGTTTACAGTCTAACCAGACACCTATCAGGGGAACATCAGGGGAATATCAGGGGAACATCAGGGGAAAATCAGGCGAACAATAGTCCCCTGGAGCAGAAAGGCAGAAAGAATAATGAGGGGAACATCAGGGGAACAATTTTGGGCTCCCGAGTGGTGCAGCGGTCTAAGGCACTGCAACTCAGTGCAAGAGGCATCACTACAGTCCCTGGTTCAAATCCAGGCTGTTTCACATCTGGCTGTGATTGAGAGTCCCAGCCTACCCCAGCATTGTCTGTGGTAGGCTGTCATTGTAAATAAGAATTTGTTCTTAACTGACCTGCCTAATTAAATAAAGGTTAATAAAATAGTCCCCTGAAGCAGAAAGAATAATATCAGGGGAACAATATCCCCTGAAGCAGAAAGAATAATATCAGGGGAACAATATCCCCTGAAGCAGAAAGAATAATATCAGGGGAACAATATCCCCTGAAGCAGAAAGAATAATATCAGGGGAACAATAGCCCCTGAAGCAGAAAGAATAATATCAGGGGAACAATAGCCCCTGGAGCAGAAAGAATAATATCAGGGGAACAATATCCCCTGGAGCAGAAAGAATAATATCAGGGGAACAATAGCCCCTGAAGCAGAAAGAATAATATCAGGGGAACAATAGCCCCTGAAGCAGAAAGAATAATATCAGGGGAACAATATCCCCCGAAGCAGAAAGAATAATATCAGGGGAACATCAGGTGAACAATAGTCCCTTGGAGCAGGAAGGCAGAAAGAATACTATCAGGGAAACAACAGTCCCTTGTTGCAGAAAGAATCCATTCTGTTCAGCAGCCAGTCATCTCTTCTGTTAATTATAGTCATATCGCCCTGTTGAAGTCTGCTGTCCCTTAACATATTCCACTTTATTTTGAGGCCTGTTTTCTCTGGTAATGAAATGTCAACTCTCTGCCGGTCCCCCCCCACCCGTGTCGCAGAGTGTTGATCAAAGTGACCTTTGTCCCTGTTCTCCGCGCTTCGCAAATCAATACACACACAGTCAACAACACCTTGACAGATGAAGGCACAACATATAATAAATGACAATTCACCATCACAATGGCCAGAGCATATCTGACACCTACTGCTCATAGCAGTCATTTTCAACACAATGCCAGCCTGTTATGTTCAGAGTGGGGTTCATTTGCCGGGCCTGTCTCATTCTCTCACAGGTGTTGATATTACATAGGAGCGACTTTGTTAAAAAAACACTTAATCTCCCAGTCATACATTTCTCCTAGTATAAGTGCTGACAGAGGGAATGGTATGACTACAGTTGTAGCTCTTTTTTTTATTGTTGTCTTTCAGAAGAGAGGTTATATATCGAAGCAATTTTCCTCTTAAGGGAGCAAATTGTTCTAAGGAAAATTGTAACTCCCGTCACTCTGGGATGATTGGCAGTGTGCTTGGTGTGTTTGGTTGTTGTCAGACAGGAATGAAGGGAGGAGGAAGGAAAAAGGGAGGAAGAAAAAAGGCACAGTACATATTAAAACATGTGTTGTGAAAAACAAGTGTGAAATTTCACACACTCCCTAGACCGGATGAAAATGGCTGCTGTTTTCCAGGTGGGCTCAGATGGAGGGGTGGAAATCTGACGCATGTACTGTATGTACACAGGTTTAGAGAGAGGAAATGCAGTGTGTTCTATAGTCTACTCTATAGGGGGAGGGAGAGAGAGAGAGAGAGAGAGAGAGAGAGAGAGAGAGAGAGAGAGAGAGAGAGAGAGAGAGAGAGAGAGAGAGAGAGAGAGAGG
>QNTS01000521.1:560583-586076 GCA_003317085.1 Hucho hucho
GAGAGAGAGAGAGAGAGAGAGAGAGAGAGAGAGAGAGAGAGAGAGAGAGAGAGAGAGAGAGAGAGAGAGAGAGAGAGAGAGAGAGAGGAGCCTCTCCAGATGCTCATTTATTGTGGAGGCTCCACAGTGGGTCATCAGAATGATAAAGACTGGCCTTTTTCTCTGTGTTTCACAGATTTGTAAGGATCAAGAGGATTTGTTTCCACTGGCAACCTTACAGTCACCTGAGACAAAGGAGAAAATGGGAGGGAAAGGGACCTTTGGGTTTCAGAAATGCTCTTAAACTGTCCCCTAACCAATACAAATCCCACTAGGACACAGTTCATTGTAGTCACTTGAGGGTGTGAAAGTGTAAAACTAACCCTAGCTTCATGTATACATCCTGGTTCAACTCTAATCCTAGCCTCAAACACAACCATAACCCTAGCCCTGAACCACAACCCTAACCCTCAGCCACAACCCTAACCCTGTTGGAGTTCTGTCTGCTCTGCTGTCCCCACCTTGCCTATCTTTGTCTCTTTCTCTGTCTCTCTGATACACAGCTCTCGCCTTGCCTCTGTCTTTCTTTCCGTCTTTCCTCTGCTTTTTATTTATTTTTATTTAACCCTTATTTTACCAGGTAAGTTCTCATTTACAGCCACGACCTGGGGAATAGTTACAGGGGAAAGGAAGGGGGGATGAATGAGCCAATTGTAAGCTGGGGATGATTAAGTGACTGTGATGGTATGAGGGCCAAATGAATACCCCTACTCTTACGATAAGTGCCATGGGATCTTGTGACCAGAGAGAGTCAGGACACCCGTTTAACGTCCCATCTGAAAGATGGCACCCTACACAGGGCAATGTCCCCAGTCACTGCCCTGGGGCATTGGGATATATATTTTTTTTACTAGAGGAAAGCGTGCCTCCTACTCCAACACCACTTCCAGCAGCATCTGGTCTCCCATCTGGGGACCGACCAGGACCAACCCTGCTCAGCTTCAGAAGCAAGCCAGCAGTGGGATGCAGGGTGATATGTTGCTGGCTGCTGCCCTGCCTCTCTTGGTCTCTCTGGCACACAGCTCTCCCCCTGCCCTGCCTTCCCCTGCCCTGCCCTGCCTTCCCCTGCCCTGCCTCTGTCTTTCTGTCTGTCTCTGCCTCTCTTGGTCTCTCTGGCATACAGTTCTCTCCCTGCCCCACCTCTCTCTCTGCTCTGCTCCCCGCCTTTGCCCTGCCTCTCGGTCTATCTGGCACACAGCTCTCCCCCTGGGCCCTTGAGCCAACAGGTCCCTGCTGCAGCTAATTGCCCAGACCAGACACTGACATGTCTCTTATTATGGACATAATGAATTATGAAAGTGACTGAGCAGTCCCCCAGCCCCCTCCCCTCCCTCACACCCCTCAATAAACATGTTTGTTTTGGGTCCGGCTCAACCTCATCCATTAATGTTATTATTGTTTTCCCTAAACATTACATTGATTCAATTTAACACCAATCAATTTGAAATGGTTCTGACATTCAGATGTGACCTTAAAACGAGGCGATCTAAGAACTATGATTAGGATTAAACTTTGAGCTAATGAGGTGATTTCTCTTCCTGGAAGTGTGTCAGACAAGACCCAACAGGAATGGTCAGTAAAAATTAGATCAATTATTGCAAACTGAACAGGTTTAACTTGATTACCCATTTGCACCCGCTAATTTGTGTAATTAATAACCCTGTTTCGACCGGGACAAAGCAGTTTATTAATATCAATCTATATCTGTGCTCCTTAATGAAATGGTATGGGCAGGTCATCCGTTAGGCAGGTAATGTCATAATCAATGGTGCCAAAGACGCATGTTAATTAATACCATTATTAATTGTTACAGTTATAGTTGAATGCTACACGCTGTCAGCTCCTTTGTCCTATTATGTATGGCAATCAGCGGATTGGAAATGGCAACGTAATTAACCATTCAGACAGGCAGCGCTGGGAATCCAAATGAGACGGTATCAGCTCTGACAGCTGGCAAGCGGAGCGCTGCACATACTGGGCGTCGAACAAAACCAGCTTTATCCACTGACCCGGGAACAACAGGAAAAGGGATGTATCGCAAACTAATAAATACATTCACAGTAGCCGGGCTGCCATATCACACAAAGGCCTGATGAAATGCCTGGTTGATACCTTTGTGTGGGTACAAGCAGTGTTTATGCGTTTGTCTGTGCGTTTGGGTGATGTAGTACTTCAGGGTGGCCTCAGAGCCATACGAAATATACTTTACGTATTTCTGAGCACCTCTAAGACGTATGATACCTACTAATGAGCTAGTTACTTCAAACAGAAACAAAAGTAGGTAGGTTAGGAAGGGTTGGCGTAATTCGCGACAGTCTAGCAATTCAAAGGTGTCAAAGCTAACCCTTTCCCTAACTCTTATTCCAAAGTTAGGGCTCTATAGAGCTTACAGCTTGTAGTCCTAAAACCCTGAAATAAGTTACCCCGTTCAGCCATCCCTATGTTAGATGATACATTTTCCTCATAGGCTTTGTCCAACGAACCATGGGGGAGTTAGTGCCTACAAAAATACTTAATTACTATTTCTCTCTATTCAATCAGAAATACAGAAATAAGCGTGATTGAAATTTATTGGCAATGTTCCCGCTTTATAGGAGACTGCATTCAAGGTAAACGCTGCAGTTGTCGGCTCAATTGGAAATGACCTTAACATTTTTATCGCAGAATCTGTAATGCTTCAGCTTTACGCAAAAAAAGTATAATAATTTAAACAGCTAAATGCATGAATTTAGTGCACTTTGAGATTAACATTGAGAGATTAGAATATTGAGAGAATATATATTTTTCAGGTAACTTTCACCTTACCACTTGCCACAGCAGACACTTCAGTACTCAATTACAGCTACTCTCTACTCTGGAACACTCTCTACTCTGGAACACATACAGTACCAGTCAAAAGTTTGGAAACACCTACTCATTCCAGGGTTTTTCTTTATTTTTACTATTTTCTACATTGTAGAATAATAGTGAAGACATCAAAACTATGAAATAAGTGTTAAACAAATCAAAATATATTTTATATTTGAGATTCTTCAAAGTAGCCACACTTTGCCTTGATGACAGCTTTGCACACTCGTGGCATTCTCTCAACCAGCTTCATGAGGTAGTCACCTGGAATGCATTTCCATTAACAGGTGTGCCTTCTTAAAAGTTAATTTGTGGATTTTATTTTCTTCTTAATACATTTGAGCCAATCAGTTGTGTTTGAGCCAAACGACAGTCCATCGTTACTTTAAGACATGAAGGTCAATCAATTCTGAAAATCTCTCTCTCTCTCTCACTCTCTCTCTCTCTCTCTCTCTCTCTCTCTCTCTCTCTAGTAATTAGAATCCATAGAGCAGCTTTGAAGTGATAAAGTCTACTGTCTGCTCACCACTACTCTGCCTCTCTCCATCACTTTCTCTGTGTTGTCTGTCTCTCGTCTGCCCTCTTCCGTTGCTGTCTCTTAGTATTCTGTTTCTGTCTCTTGTCTACCCTCACTCGTCCTGGTTGTAAAAAGTTTAAAAGTAAACGTTTGTTTTAATAGTAATTTCACAGGCTTTTTCACCTCAACTGCAATTCTTTGTAAACCATGTTTTACTTCTTCACTGTCTGTATTTCACCTGTTATAATTTGTGCAAAAAAATATGACTAATTATAATCTATAGAGCAGCTTGAAGTGAAACAGTCTACTGTGTGCTCAACCCACCTCTGTTTTCTCTCCATCTGCCTTCTTCTGTCACTTTGTCTGTATTTTGTCTGTCGCTGTCTCAGGTCTACCTTCTTCTGTTATGGCCTGTTCTGTTCTTCTGGTGTCTTTCTCTGTCATATCCTACTCTTCTGTTGCTGTCTTTCTGTCTTGTCTGGTGTGTCTCTCTCCATCATCACCTACTCTTTTGTTGCTGTCTGCGTCTTGTCTGGTGTCTCTCTCCATTATATCCTAGTCTTCTGTTGCAGTCTCTGTGTCTTGTCTAGTGTCTCTCCCCATCACCTACTCTTCTGTTGCTGTCTCTGTGTCTTGTCTGGTGTGTCTCTTGACTTTGGATAGCCTAGCCTAGCTATCCAAGGGCTAGTTAGGGACCGTCAATAAATTACACAATGTAAATGAGACAATATTTTCATGTTGCACAACTTTCAGTTTAATAATTAAAAGCTTTTAATATTTGTATATGATTTTCTACTATTCATAGTTAGTTTTAGGTTTTTAAGTCATTGAAATTTGGAGCTATTGGAATTTTAACATATTGTCCCATGTACATTGTGTAATTTACCTATGGTCCCTAATTAGCCCCATAGGGATATCCAAAGTCAACCCAAATATATTACAGGCATTACGATCGTGTCACGTGCAGCTGCACTCCTAATTGATGATTACTTGTGTGCTGCCAGCTGTGGACAGGGCTGAAACAAACCCAACCTTAATTTAAGTTGTGATGCAGTCTGCGCCCCTGCCCAGGCAGACTGCGCCCCTGCCCAATCATGTGAAACCCATAGATTAGGGTCTAACGAATTGTATTAAATTGACTGGTTTCCTTGTATGAACTGTAACTCAGTAAAATCATTGCATTTATATATTTTTTCAGTATATAATTTCTTACATTTTGCAGATGCTTTTATCCAAAGCGATTTACAGTCATACGTGCATCCATTTTACACCAGGATTGAACCCACAATCCTGGCATTGCAAGTGCCATGCTCTACCAACTGAGCCATGCAATGAACTGCTTACTTGCAGGTTAACCTCTCAATAATGCAACAATAGAAAAAGTAAGTAGCTAAGTGAATAGAAAGAGTAACAGAAATAAAAGCTCAATGAAATAATTTCACCAATTGAATACATTTGTATTATTTTTTACAAATAGTTACATAGTCTATATGGAATAAGACATGTTTTAGGTATTTTTATTTAACTAGGCAAGTCAGTTAAGTACAATGACGGCAAACCCCGGCCACACCCTCCCCTACCCGGACAATGCTGGGCCAATTGTGTGCTGCCCTACGGGACTCCCGATCCCGGCCGGTTGTGATACAGCACGGGATCAAAACAGCGTCTGTAGTGACGCCTCTAGCACTGAGATGCAGTGCCTTAGACTGCTGCGCCACTCGGAAGCATAAGAATCATGATTGAAGAATGTTTATCAGTAGAATGGACAGGTTATAAGACCTCTGTGATTCATTTCATTTTGTCAGTTCTACCACCTCAACATTGCTAATTTAAACAGGGTTAACTATAATGTTGTAGTAAATTTCAGTTTCAGTCCACAGGGGGGGGACTTTGTCACTGTCAGAAGATGCAGTGCCTTCGGAAAGTATTCAGACCACTTGATGTTTTTCACATTTTGATACATTACAGCCTTATTCTAAAATGTATTAAATAGTTTTTTTCCCTCATCAATCTACACACAACACCCCATAATGACAAAGCTGGATGGTTGTATGGGGAGCGTCGCTGCACAGCTATTTTCAAGTCTCTCCAGAGATGTTCGATCGTGTTCAAGTCCAAGCTCTGGCTGGGCCACTCAAGGAAATTCAGAGACTTGTCCCGAAGCCACTCCTGCGTTGTCTTGGCTGTGTGCCTAGGGTCGTTGTCCTGTTGGAAGGTGAACCGCCCCGGTCCTGAGTGCCATTGAGCAGGTTTTTGTCAAGGATCTCTCTATACTTTGCAGAGAGATCCCAGTCCCTGCCGCTGAAAAACATCCCCACAGCATGATGCTGCCACTACCTCGCTTCACCGTAAGGATGGTGCCAGGTTTCCTACAGACGTGACGCTTGGCATTCAGGCCAAAAAGTTTAATCTTGGTTTCATTAGACCAGATCATCTTGTTTCTCATGGTCTGAGAGTCTTTAGGTGCCTTTTGGCCAACTCCAAGCGGGATGTCATGTGCCTTTTACTGAGGAGTGGCTTCCGTCTGGCCACTCTACCATAAAGGCCTGATTGGTGGAGTGCTGCAGAGATGGTTGTCCTTCTAGAAGTTTCTCCCATCTCCACAGAAGAACTCTAGAGCTCTGTCAGAGTGACCATCGGGTTCTTGGTTACCTCCCTGACCAAGTCCCTTTTCCCCCGATTGCTCAGTTTGGCCGGGCGGACAGCTTTAGGAAGAGTCTTGGTGGTTCCAAACTTCTTCCATTGAATAATGATGGAGTCCACTGTGTTCTTGGGGACCTTCAGTGTTGCATAAATTTTTTGGTGCCCTCCCCAGATCTGTGCCTCGAAACAATCCTGTCTCTACGGACAATTTCTTTGATCTCATGGCTTGGTTTTTGCACTGACATGCACTGTCAACTGTGGGACCTTACATAGACAGGTGTGTTTTTCCAAATCCTGTCCAATCAATTGAATTTACCACAGGTGGACTCCAATCAAGTTGTAGAATCTAGCTACAGAAACGAAACCCATCGAATACACTCGCTGGAAATAAACACTTTTCCTCACTTTTTTCTTTATATCAACTCTCCTTAGCTTGCCCATTCACTGAATATACTGTTAAAAAAACTCTGACTGACACCCAATAGATTAAGGATGCTGAACTCTAATGCTAGCGTGATGTGTGGTTATGGAAACTCATATCAGATTGAAATGTAAAAAAATAACAATAAAATAACAATATTTTTTACCATCAAAAGGTTTGGGGCTGGACCAAAAACATCCTGGGTTGAAGCCTGGAACCCCAGGCCTAATGTTGCCACTGCCCTTAAGCCAATTCACCTAACCTTTGTTTTTTTTGGTTCTCCTAACCTTTGTAGTTAGTTGCCCTAACCTGCAACGTAAATTCTCCCCATAATTCTCCTTTGTTGTTACCACGCAACAAGCAACCTGGTTTCAGATAAAGACGTGCAATACTAAATGCCCTCCATAATCCAATTCGTATGCTACGACTGTGTAAGACGTATGATACTATACGTCCTCTAATTCGTATTATATTTTGTACGACCGCTATTCCATTCATAACGTAACGTAACATATCATACTAAAGGGCATCACAGATTTACATACAGAATAATACGAATTGCCCTGAGACCACATTGCATACTTAGTCTGTCCCCATCCCCCTTCTTTAATTAAGGATCGGACCCTTTTTTTTAATTTTCGCCTAAAATTACATACCAAAATCTAACTGCCTGTCACTCAGGACCTGAAGCAAGGTTATGTATAGGAAACACTTTGAAGTTTGTGGAAATGTTAAATAAATTTAGGAGAATATAACACGTTAGATCTGATAAAAGAAAATACAAAGAAAAAACATGCGTTTTCAATTTGAAATGCAAGAGAAAGGCCATTATACGATTTAGGAGTCTAGGCCCAATTTAGATTTTGGCCACTAGATGAGTTTTAGACTGATCCAATGAACTACTGTTCAAAATGTTGTATCAAGTCTGCCCAAATGTGCCTAATTGGTTTAATGATACATTTTCAAGTACATTACTGTGCACTCTCCTCAAACAACAGCATGGTGTTATTTCACTGTAATAGCTACTATAAATTGGACAGTGCAGTTAGATTAACAAGAATTTAAGCTTTCTGCCCATATAAGACATGTCTATGTCCTGGGAAATGTTCTTGTTACTTACAACGTCATGCTAATCACATTAGCACACGTTTGCTCCACCATCCCGCGGAGGGGACACTGGGTTCTCAGAGACTGTTATTGGTAAACATCCAGACAGTATCTGTCTCTCCATGCTCACTAGGGGTTCTGAAAGGCAGATGCTCTCTCAGAGATCTGTTGTAAACAGAGTAGTTCTAACCTGCCCTCCTCTGCGACCCCCACATGACACGTACTTCTTAGAAGTATCATCCTGGAATGTGTATAGTCTGAGGCCACCATACAATCCAAACAACAGGCATTTTGTGTCCATATTGCTTCAGTTAAGACCTTAGGCCAATCACTCAGCATGTGCTTTGCTGATGTTATGATGTCTGGTGTCTTAGCCCTTGGTATTTGCAGAGGGACAACTGTAAATAGCAAATTTAAAAACTCTGTAAAGAAACTCCAGTCATGGGTTTCAATCAGAGCTCTAATGTTATTGATACCATTGAAAATAGTTCTGGAATGAATTCCAAACAGTCTGATCATTGTTTGGTTTTTAATTATTAACCTTTGCATGACCCTCAGTATATTTAAGCAATAAGGCCCGAGCAGGTGTGGTATATGGCCAATATAGCACGGCTAAGGGCTGTTCTTATGCACGACGCAATGCGGAGTGCTAGAACACAGCCCTTAGCCGTGGTATATTGGCCATATATCACAAACCCCCGAGGTGCCTTATTGCTATTATAAACTGGTTACCAGCATAATTAGAGCAGTAAAAATAAATGTTTTTTCATACCCATGGTATACGGTCTGATATACCACTGCTTTCAGCCAATCAGCATTCTTTGGGGATCTCAGACGATACGAAAGAGAGGTTGTTTGTTAACTTGGCTTTAGAATATTTTAGAAAGGCAGGACAGGATGGATATAGGTCTATAACAGTTTGGATCTACAGTGTCTCCCCCTTTGAAGAGGGAGACAATCTTTGGGGAGCTCAGACGATACGAAAGAGAGGTTGAATAGGCTAGTAATAGGGGATTTTGCAGCTCTTTCAGAACATCAGTTATCTGAATTTGGATGAAAGAGAAATGGGGGAGGCTTGGGCAAGTTGCTGTGGGGGGTGCAAGGCTGTTGACCGGGGTAGGGATAGCCAGGTGGAAAGCAGGGCCAGTCGTAGAAAAATGCTTATTGAAATTCTCAATTATCATGGATTTATCGGTGGTGACAGTGTTTCCTAGCCTCAGTGCAGTGGGCAGCGGGAGGAGGTGCTCTCATTCTCCATGAACTTTACAGTGTCCCAGAACTTTTTGGAGTTTGTGCTACAGGATGCAAATTTCTGTTTGAAAAAGCTAGCCTTTGCTTTCCTAACTGCCTGTGTATATTGGTTTCTAACTTCCCTGAAAAGTTGCATATCGCGGGGGCTATGCGATGCTAGTCGAATAGCCCCCGTTTTTATGCTGGTCAAGGGCAGTCAGGTCTGGAGTGAACCAAGGGCTATATCTGTTCTTGGTTCTACATTTTTTGAATGGGGCATGCTTATTTAAGATGTTGAGGAAAGCATTTTTAAAGAATAACCAGGCATCCTCTACTGTCGGAATGAGGTCAATATCCTTCCAGGATACCCGGGCCAGGTCGATTAGAAAGGCGTGCTCGCTGAAATGTTTTAGGGAGTGTTTGACAGTGATGAGGGGTGGTCGTTTGACCGCAGACCCATTACGGACGCAGGCAATGAGGCAGTGATTGCTGAGATCCTGGTTGAAGACAGCAGAGGTGTATTTGGAGGGCAGGTTGGTTAGGATGATATCTATGAGGGTGCCCGTGTTTACGGATTTGGGGTTGTACCTGGTAGGTTCATTGATAATTTGTGTGAGATTGAGGGCATCAAGCTTAGATTGTAGGATGGCCGGGGTGTTAAGCATGTCCCAGTTTAGGTCACCTAACAGCACGAGCTCTGAAGATAGATGGGGGCAATCAATTCACATATGGTGTCCAGAGCACAGCTGGGGGCAGAAGGTGGTCTATAGCAATTGGCAACGGTGAGAGACTTGTTTCTGGAAAGGTGGATTTTTAAAAGTAGAAGCTCAAATTGTTTGGGCACAGACCTGGATAGTAAGACAGAACTCTGCAGGCTCTCTCTGCAGTATATTGCAACTCCGCCCCCTTTGGCAGTTCTATCTTGTTGGAAAATGCTATAGTTAGGGATGGAAATTTCAGGGTTTTTGGTGGTCTTCCTAAGACAGGATTCAGACACGGCTAGGACATCCGGGTTGGCAGAGTGTGCTAAAGCAGTGAATAAAACAAACTTAGGGAGGAGGCTTCTAATGTTAACATGCATGAAACCAAGGCTTTTACAGTTACAGAAGTCAACAAATGAGAGCGCATGGGGAATGGGAATGGAGCTAGGCACTGCAGGGCCTGGATTAACCTCTACATCACCAGAGGAACAGAGGAGGAGTAGGATAAGGGTACGGCTAAAGGCTATAAGAACTGGTTGTCTAGTATGTTCGGAACAGAGAGTAAAAGGAGCAGGTTTCTGGGCACGGTAGAATAGATTCAATAATGTACAGACAAAGGTATGGTAGGATGTGAATATAGTGGAGGCAAACCTATGCATTGAGTGACGATGAGAGAGATATTGTCTCTAGAAACATCATTTAAACCAGGTGAGATCACTGCATGTGTGGGAGGTGGAACTAAAGGGTTAGCTAAGGCGTATTGAGCAGGGCTAGAGGCTCTACAGTGAAATAAGGCAATAATTACTAACCAAAACAGCAATGGACAAGGCATATTGACATTAGGGAGAGGCATGCGTAGCCGAGTGATCATTGGGTCCAGTGAGTAGCTGGGGAAGTTGGAGACACGGCGATTCAGACAGCTAGCGGGCCAGGGCTAGCAGAAGGGCCCGCGACGGAAGAAGTCAGTTGTAGCCCCTTCGTGCGGTTACGTCGGCAGATCAGTCGTGATGGATCAGCAGGCCAATTCTGATGCCTAGTTACCTTACCCCTTTACATATCTACCCCTAATGATCCAGTATCCATGAACATTGTAAATATGCTACTGGAACTGACCCTTTATATAGTATGCTTACTTACTTTATCGTGTTCTTCTTATTTCTTATTTTATATCTCGTGTGTCTTTGTTCTACCTTGTTATTTCTAGTATTACATTGTTATTGATTACTGCATTGTTGGAGTTAGAGCTTGGAAGGAAGACATGTCACTGTACTTGTGCATGTGACATTAAAACTTGAAACACTCACTCATATTTAACCTGGAAAGCAGCTTGCGTGCCAATCCAGTCAGCACCTGTAAACAATGCAGTGTTAAAGGTAGCAGCAGGAGGGGAATTGGCAATACACAGGTGTGTGGGCCTACATGCACACACACAGACACCACCAGTCCCATCCCACTGCCATTGCTGCCACATCTTGCTGTCACTGCCAGCCCTCTTATCATTATAGGCGCCATACAGACCCCTAGAGGGGGCCACCGGCCCAGCGCCATACAGACCCCGGTGGGGGGCCACCAGCCCAGCCTGCCCCCCCCCTCCCTCCGTACACACACACTACAGAGCAGTGATGGGCAATAAAAACACTTCACACCTTAAGTGAAAGATACAACTTTAAATATTTTACACACATCCTGCATATGCAATTTGCCCACACCTGGCTGTTAGAAGGAACAACATCTGGCAACGGTTGCTTTAGAGGCAATTAATTATTCATCCGTCACTAGCATCCTCCTACTGAACATCATTTCAGAGGGGGAGTTGTGTAAGCAACATAAGTATGTGAAGAGATACATACGTAAGCGAGTGAACTGGTTCATCTGTGGAGAGCAGAAGGGTTGTGTAGTACTTGACCCTCATGTTGCATCAAATAGAACATAATGTTTTCCGTTACAAGGCGCATGCGTCAGTCCTACATTAAAATGCCGAGGTATGATTATGATTACTCATTTTGGCAGGGAATAGTATTTGAATCAGAATAGAGTTTAGAGTTGGAGTTGTTTCTCTGTGTCAAAAACATGTAATTTAAGTATGAAAAATAACTGCTTCTGCAGCTGGCCATTTGAACAGGATTGCAAATGAATGGAAACTACCTTACAACACAGATATTTAAAAGGTCTCAAAGTGATTGAAGAACTGCAGAGTTAATACTTTCAGTTCTAAACATTAGTTTGATTGCTTTGACTTCATCAGACTGTGACCTTAAAAGCCACTAAATAAAACCCCTTATCACAATAGAGTTAAAACTGTGCCTAAGTGGTATATTGAGTTAGGACTGATTGGCTTGAAATTGTTCTCTCTCAGCTCCCTTTTCATCTTTAGTGTCGGAAATCACTGTTTTCCTGTTGTCTGAATGGGCTTTAACATTTACCTTCTCTCTCCAGGCTCTGATAGGATTTCTTTGTTTACTGGTTGTCTTTCCCATGGGAATGAGACTGGATTTCAAGTGCAATGCTGAGTGTGAACCAATCATTCTGCATTCCTATGTATAGTAGACAGGCAGCAGAATCACTACCTGATGTGATGGGAGGCTGTTTACAATAAAAACCATACCGCCCATGTCTTTTTCAAGGTCCCGTGCATGGAGTACATGTGAGAATACCAAGGACAACATCAGGCAATCTTTGTAAAGTATAAAAAATAAAGGAACAAAATAGTCCCATCCATAGGGACTGACTATTATGAGTGAGAAAAAAAATACTTCAAACACAACACCAAAATAAAAGTGAGAAAGTGATCCTGAGAGTGTCTGTCTGGGCTTCTGTTGTGTGTGACCGTACCATAAGTAGACAGGGGTTGGAGAAGAATATAGCCTGGGATCCACAATGAATATCGCTTTGTTTCACTTCACTAAAACAGCACAATAGTAAAAGCAATATTCTGTGTTTTCCAGGCTAAGTAAGTTCTAGGTCTTTCCAGAGGCCCAATCCAACAGTGTAATACTTTCCCCTGTCCAGTGGAGAGACTATAGGTGGTAGACCCTGCCCCTTTCCCAGCAGCCCCAACCCAGCGGTGTTGGAGGGCCACTGGCTGTTTATCATAAACACAGCCCAGAAAGGTCCATCTGCTTTGATTTTATTTAGCATTCTCCCCCAGGGCCTCTGAGCTGGAGTGAGAATAACAATACTTGAGCCCATCTGCTCCTGAAGCACCAGTCCCGGCTAAATTATCACACGCTACGAGCGGCTGGCATATGCTGTGGCATTAAGATACAAGAGAGCATTGTGGCGCCAGCTGTTGAGTTGACAAATACTTATCTGGCACTTCTGAAGTCAGCTTGCTAAGCTGGTTTCAAGTTTGACTAAAAACTAAATGGGTGTAAGGTGTGTAAGAGGGTTCCTGTGGGGGAAATGCATGTATAATATAAATCGATTTCTCTTTGTTGCTAAGTGTTTGGGGAATTGGGTCATATGGTATATGGAAATTAATCCCAACATATAGGCCACAGGGATAATAACAATGAAAAGCCAGTCACACAAGTGGTCAAACAATCTGCCATCTTAAAACAGATCTGTCATTCTTTATTGTTAAGAATATTGCACCCAATTTGTATTTATTTCCTGGACAGCAGATGATTGACTGTGGTTTTAAAGAGGCCTAAACTGGGGCCCATATTGTAATAATCCTATGACTAAAGGCATAAACCCACTTGCTCACACATTGTCAACAACTGCTCAAACACAGATGAGAGACTTTTCTCAAGATCTTGAAATGCTGCAGCCCTCACAGACAGGCACTGCAAGTCACTCACTAAGCTGGAAATGTAGCCATGTACCCACTGGGCACACATTGGTTGAATCAACATTGTTTCCACAGCATTTCAATAAAATTACATTGAACCACGTGGAATAAACATTGAATTGATGTCTGTGCCCAGTGGGTTATGACTAAGCCAAAAAGCATACCCTTTTCACCATTTTAACAATGATTGATCAGAGATATGTTTAAAAAAATGTAAAGTATTTCTGCCTTTTCCAGTAGACTGTAGTTTGAGGTGATAAAGAGAAGAAAATAGAACCTTGTGTTAATGTGCTGTCTGGGCCTCAAGCTCCCTGTCAGACCAGTGTCCAGCTGCTGTGTCTCTGCCCACAGGGAGGTTAGTCCCATCTGCACCCCTTCTCTCTGACAAACGCATCGACCAGAGCAGAACCCCCGCTGTGCTGAGCCCCCGCAGAGACACCATGCTAACGAGACCTGCACCTCTGACAGGTGAGGACACGGACACACACCAGAGCAGTCATTAAGCTACACGACAAGTGTACCCTAATGCACTCATACTCAGACGCACCAAACAAAACAAACTGCCAGGCGAACATTTCCAACACACAAATAAACACTTCAATACCTTTCAAAACAGGGGTTTTAATTTAGTTAACATTTACGAGAACAGCACGGACATTAATTTCCATCCGTTATATACGTTTTATACTTTACAGATAGACGCACAAGTCAATGTTCATAGATATCCATATCAGAGACTCACAGGCTCCCGTGGAGTAAAGAAAGTTCTCCTGTCTGTCTGTGGCAAGCATTAAACTTCAGCAGTGCAGAAACAAGCACACTCAGTAATAATGTCCCCTTTGAGGGTCCCTGGGTGGGAAAACAATCACAATGGGGCTTTGTGGAGGTTGTAATCATCTGGAAACCAGCATGGAACCTCCTAATCAGGCCTTCATCATGACATTAAACTACACTACCCAGCATGCCACTGGTGGTAACATTCAGTAGTATTAATGGGACGGCATGAATCACAAGAACTCACTTCAATATCTGGTGAGAGATGGGAGGAGGAGTACCAGAAAGATTATATTTAATATTTTTTTTTTTATTTCCTTCATACGAGAATGTAAATATATTCAGACTAAAATAAAATTAGGTATATACTGTATTTTAAGTTACTTGATTTTGATTCACGGTTGGGGAGTTGACTGTCACAAATGTATGAAAAAGACAAGGCATATACTGTTTGTCTCATCAGATAGATAAGTATTGAAAATGACATGTGCCAAGCAGGGGTTTTCTATGTCTTGAGTGCAGTTAAAAGTTTAAAAATAAAATTATTTTGTTTTCTGACACACAATGCCTTGAGACTTACAAAACAGAAAAATCTAAATTGAACATTTCAGTTGAATATTTCCACAAACTGTTAATTCAAAAACATCTGCCAGGCTTTAGAGTACCTGACCTGTCCTCTGACTGCATGGACAACTGTCATACAGCTGCCTATACCAT
The DNA here is from genome assembly GCA_003317085.1 of Hucho hucho. Taxonomy (NCBI): domain Eukaryota; kingdom Metazoa; phylum Chordata; class Actinopteri; order Salmoniformes; family Salmonidae; genus Hucho; species Hucho hucho. The sequence goes on from QNTS01000521.1 coordinate 575,373, forward strand.
ATATCCATGTGGAACACACACTTTCATCAAATCTACAAGGTATAATAGGGAAATATGCCACCCAAAGTATTCTGGTTGATCCTAATGCTATATTCGGTGGTGGTACACATCTGACATAATGGATCATGGTACTAACTAAGGATGTCTTAGACAAGCTGTTTAAACAGTATACATAGTTGGTTGAGGGTATTGAACATGGCATTATTTCCACTATGAATTATGAAAAGCTCCCATCTCTTACACTGATTAAGAAAAGCAGGACTCCCCCTGCTTTAGGTAAATGAGGTGGCCTCTGTCCTTCCATTAGCACGGCTTGTTTTTGTTTCGCATGTTTGGTCAGTTGAGGCGAGCATGTCGTCCCCCTCTCTCCTTCTCTTCCTCTCCACAGGAAGAGAATAATATTCAGCGGGCTTCTCGTGTCTCCATCGACCGCCGTCCCCCACCACTCAGCTACGAGGCACAGGGAAGCTACTGACGGCAAGATCAGCTTGTTTTGTTGCTCACCACAGAGGGAAAACAAGAAGAACAACACTTCAACAAATGAACAGTGCAAATAAGCTTTTTTCTTTTCTCTTTTATAGTCTCTTCACTTTGGGCAGAGTAGACTGAGGAGACAGGGGCAGGCATTTAGGAGGAGGTGGTGGGGACAGAGGGAGAGAGCTCTGGACTGCAGCTCTCCCGTCTGTCTGTCGGGGAGTTTCCTGCCCCGGGGGCTCTACTTGTACAGGCTCATGGTGGGGCTCTGGTACATGCACATGTAGGCGTCACACAGCAGACGGCGGGCCTGGCCCTGGATGCTCTTGGGGTCCAGGGCGTGCAGCTCCTCAGGGGTCATCTTCAGATAGGCCCCCACCTCCGGACATGGAGACACCTGGGGGATGTTGAAGCCATTCTGCCCTCCTGTGGAACAACCAACACAGACAGAACACTCAGATCTGTGGTACTAAAGCAATGGCAAGTGTTCTAGTTATATTTCTATGCAATAGAATGAGAATTTGTGAATGAATCCAAAATATTTACTATTGAGCTGAATATCTATTCATAATTATGAACAATGAGACAATATCAGAAAAATAGCTGGTTTGACAGTTCATAATAACTTTGTAAATGATTCAAAATATTGCTTCCCCCACAACAACAAAAAGTTATCCAATAACTCCTGAAGAAGATCTTTCTCCCCATACCGTCGCGGTCGGCCATACTGTCGAAGAAGAGCCATGCGGAGTCTTGGTGGCCGTACTTGACGAAGGCCACGTAGTGACTGGTCTCGATGCAGAGCACAGCGAACAGCTCCATCCGCTGGCGAGGGAAGCTACCCTGCCGCCACACACCCTCCTGCAGCTCCTTGGGGACGGACAACTTGCCGTGGCGATGGGCCTTCCTCCTCAGGTGGAGGTGAACCTGAGGGAACACATACACGTATGACACATACACATAATGGTTGGAAATAAGTATTTCCCTATTTCTTGGGGATTTTGTAAGTATTTCTATGCACTAGTTATAAATCTGTCTAATAACAGTTCTCACAGATCGATGGCAATTACAGTGTAAAGAATAAACTGGAGAATGACAAGTTTCACAATTCATTCGTTTAAAGAAAATCAATTACACATATATTCACTGAGAGTTTGGTGAAAATATTCACAAATGTGCCTCAAAGTTCAAGGTAAATATTATGTCTTCATCTATAAGTTATTTAAGCAATAAGGCATGAGGGGGTGTGGTATATGGCCAATATACCACGGCTAAGGGCTGTTCTAAGCACGACGCAAAGCGGAGTGCCTGGATACAGCCCTTAGCCATGGTATATTGGTCATATAATCACAAACCCCCGAGGTGCCTTATTGCTATTATAAACTGATTACCAATGTAATTAGAGCAGTAAAAATAAATGTTTTGTCATTCTCGTGGTATACTGGCTGTCAGCCAATCAGCATTCAGGGCTCAAACCACCCAGTATATAATACAACATAGAAAGTTACATGAAACTCAGTGATTCCTTAGGACGTGTCACCCCCAAGTGGATTGTACTGGAACTTCACTGCTTTACAACTACTGCAAGTCCCTGATGAGATCCCCTTAGTTTCTCTGTTGGTGAAATGGCACCCTCTGTCTGTTACCTGTGTATTGCACTTTTCACAGAACTGTTTTATCTTCCCGGCAGTGATGTCACCGTCCTCGTAGCACTCCCTGCATTCATACAGAGCCAGACCCCCGCAGATCCGACACTCCCTGGGAGCTGAGAGAGAAGCACAGGGTTGAGGGTTGACTACACACACCCACATGTCGATAGAGAACAGTAGATTTCTGATATGGAAAACAGTTATCACATTCAATAATGATAATCCAACTACAACCACATTAAAATAAAATAACTTTTTACACACTGTCTTCAAGTAAGTCTGTGATGTCTAACTCTAGTGAGGGGAAGATCTTGTTGAACATCTTGAAGTCCTTCCCAAAGCGAGGCATCTGGATAATAAGGCAGGATGGAGCCTGAACAGAGAGAAGACGCATGAAGTCAACAAATCAACTTTTATTGGTCACATACACATATTTAGCAGATGTCATTGCGGGTGTAGCGAAATGCTTGTGTTCCTAGCTCCAACAGTGCAGTAGTATCTATCAAATCACAACAATCTAAAAGTAAAATAATGGAATTAAGAAGTATCAGATCGAGCAATGTCAGAGTGGCATTGACTAAAATAAAGTAGAATAGAATACAGTATAAACATATGAGATGAGTAAAGTAGTATGTAAACATGATTAAATTGACTAGTGTTCCATTATTAAAGTGGCCAGTGATTCCAAGTCTATGTACAGTATATAGGGCAGCACCCTCTTTTATTTGTATTTATTTAACTAGTCAAGTCAGTTAAGAAGAAATTCTTATTTACAATGACGGCCTACCCCGGCCAAACTCTAACCTGGACAACGCTGGGCCAATTGTGCACCGCCCTATGGGACTCCCAATCATGGCCGGTTGTGACACAGCCTGCAATCGAACCAGGGTCTGTAGTGAAGCCTCTATCACTGAGATGCAGTGCCTTAGACCGCTGCGCCACTTGGGAGCCTCTAAGGTGCAGGGTTGCATAACCGGGTGTAAGACAGCTAGTGATGTCTATTTATCAGTCTGATGGCCTTGAGATAGAAGTTGTTTTTCAGTCTCTAAATCCCAGCGTTGATACAACGGTACTGAACTCCCCTTGCGGATAATAGCGGTGTGAACAGGTGGTTGATGTCCTTGATGATATTTTTGGTCTTCCTGTGACATCGGGTGGTGTAGGTGTCCTGGAGGGCAGGTAGTTTGCCCCCGGTGAGCCGTTGGCAGACCGCACCACCCTCTGGAGAGCCTTGCGGTTGCGGGCGGTGCAGTTGCCGTACCAGGCGGTGATACAGCCAGACAGGATGCTAGCAATTGTGCATCTGAAAGTTTGTGAGGGTTTTAGGGGACAAGCCAAATTTCTTCAGCCTCCTTAGGTTGAAGAGAAGCTGTTGCGCCTTCTTTACACTGTCTGTGGGTTGACAATTTCAGATCGTCAGGGATGTGTACGCCGGGGAACTTGAAGCTTTCCACCTTCTCCACTGCGGTCCTGACGATTGTTGGCGTTGAGTGAGGTTATTTTCCTGGCACCACTGTCTCAGGGCTCTCACCTCCTCCCTGTAAGCTATCTCGTCATTGTTGGTAATCAGGCCTACTGTTGTGTCGTCTGCAAACTTGATGATTGAGTTGGAAGCGTGCGTGGCCACGCAGTAAATCGGTGAACAGGGAGTACAGAAAGGGGCTGAGCACGCATCCTTGTGGGGCCCCTGTGTTGAGGATCAGCGAAGTGGAGGTGTTGTTTCCTACCTTCACCACCTGGGGGCAGGACGTCAGGAAGTCATGGACCCATTTCCACAGGGCGGGGTTCAGACCCAGGGCACCGAACTTAATGATGAGCTTGGAGGGTACTATGGTGTTGAATGCTGAGCTATAGTCAATGAACAGCATTCTTACATAGGTATTCCTCTTGTCCAGATGGGATTGGGCAGTGCGATGGCGATTGCATCATCTGTGGATCTATTGGGGTGGCGGTAAGCAAATTGAAGTGGGTCTAGGGTGACAGGTAGAGGTGATATGATCCTTAACTAGTCTCTCGAAGCACTTCATGATGACAGTCATTTAGTTCAGTTACCTTTGCTTTCTTGGGTACAGCAACAAATGGTGGACATCTTCAAGCATGTGGGGACAGCAGACTGGGATAGGGAGAGATTGAATGTCCGTAAACACTCCAGCAAGCTGGTCTGAGCATGCTCTGAGGACGCTGCTAGGTATGCCGTCTGGGCAGACTTGTGAGGGTTAACACGCTTAAATGTCTTATTACTCCAGTGCTAGCCTCTCTACACTGGCTTCCTGTTAAGGCAAGGGCTGATTTCAAGGTTTTACTGCTAACCTACAAAGCATTACATGGGCTTGCTCCTACCTATCTTTCCGATTTGGTGCTACAAGACACAGGCTTACTTACTGTCCCTAGAATTTCTAAGCAAACAGCTGGAGGCTGTTTTTCCTAGCCACCGTGCTTCTACACCTGCATTGCTTGCTGTTTGGGGTTTTAGGCTGGGTTTTTGTACAGCACTCTGTGACATCAGCTGATGTAAGAAGGGCTTTACAAATAAATTTGATTGATTGATTGATTATTCATGTCAGCCACAGAGAACGAGAGCCCACAGTCCTTGGTAGCGGGCCACGTCGGTGGAATTGTGTTATCCTCAAAGCAGGTGAAGGTGTTTAGCTTGTCTGGAAGCAAGAAAGTGTAGTCCGTGATTGTCTGTAGACCCTGCCACACACACCTCGTGTCTGAGCTGTTGAATTGCGACTTCACCGTCTCTGTACTGACGTTTTGCCTGTTTGATTGCCTTATGGAGGGAATAACTACACTGTTTGTATTATTCCAAGTCACTTTACCATGGTTAAATGCGGTGGTTCGCGCTTCATTTTTGCCCTGACCTCATCTACTTTATTATCCAGAGACTGAACATTAGCGAGTAATATAAGCGGTGGATGGTGTGCACGCCTCCTGAGTCGAACTAGAATTCCACTCTGAATACCTCTTCTCCACCGGCGGTGTTTTGGAGCTTGCTCTGGAATAAGTTAAATTGCCCTTGGGGGGTACGAACAAAGGATCCAATTAGGGAAAATCGTATTCCTGGTTGTAATGCTGGCGAGTTACCGCCGTTCTGATATCCAAAAGTTCTTACGGCTGTATGTAATAACACCCAAAACATTCTGGGCTAAAAATGTAAGAAATAACACACCAAAAAACAAAATACTGCAAAGTTGCTTTGGCGCTAGAAGCAGAGCTGCCATATCTGTCGGCGCCATCTTACCTTACTGAGGAACAGCAGTTACATAACAAACAAATCCTGAATATAAAGCACTTGATTGGTGACAGCAGACCAAACGACATCCCATTTAAATTCCACAAAAGAGAACTGTGTGTTTTCTACAAGCTACTAATCCTGCCAACTTCCCATAGTAGCTCAGCTTTCATTGATTAACTCAGCTAATCATTAGAATTGATAGTCAAGTTGACTCTCCCTTCATGCTCCTAGAATGAATTGCTTCTTGATTGCAATCAGCAAATGATTCACCCCTGAGCAACCCAACCACTGCCAGCCAGACAGACATACAGACAGACAGGTCACCTCAGCAAACTTGAGGTCACTGTTGATGAAGGACCACTCTATGAGCTGCTGGCTGGTTGGCACGCCCACTTTGTCCTTCTTATCCATGAAAATCTGGTAGAAGTAGCAGTCCTGAACCTTCTGACCTGCCGACCTAGCCACGACAGACACAAACAGGATATCATGTGTAATACATTAGAAATCGTACTCATTTGAGCTCAGATTAGATTTATGTCTAAATATTCTTAAATGTATACACTATTAGCAGAACTAGTTTATAAAAGCAATAACAAGAGGATATGTTTATGAGTATGTTTAAAATAGACTGACCTCAGCTTGAGTAAGGGGTCCACCCTCAATATGTGATGGAACAGAATATTGAGGAACTCCTCAGGATCTGTGAGGTGAAAGGTGAACATTGAGTTTATAACACTTAGAACAAGTTTGTGACATTTATAACAAAACCCCAACACTATAATATTTTGATAAGAGCATTAGACACCTTTTTCTTCAGATGTGAACCCTGAGGCAGCTTCTACCTTCTCCAGTATCCTTCTGAGCTTCATCACTTTAGTGGCACACACATAGCCATGTCTACAAGACAAATAAAATAGACAAGACAAATCTCAGTTATGATACTTGGTTGGGTCTAGAAAACAAATTAAAGTGCTTATAAATGACATATTAAGCATTGGTTTGCCACATGACATTATACTGAATGAATGTGTCTGTGAACAAAACACGAAGAGCAGTTTCCTACTTACATGCGCAGGGGGTTGACTATCTCTGTGCGTAGCAGCTCCTGTGTCTCTCGGTAATACTCTACGTCAGTCTTGGACTTCGGCCTCAGCAGAACTGTGTCCAGGACTGAGCTGAAGGAAAACAGGCTAGAGGGGAAAGGAGCGAAAGAGAAAAAAAATAAAAACATATATATACACATTTATTTTCCCTGTTGAGAGACTAAAAAGCTCTCATGTTTCAATGAGTAGGCGTGTCTAAACGTTTGACTGGTACTAATTATATATATATAAAATATTTTAAAAATGGAAAATCATATTTGGCTACATTGGGCCTTTAACTACAGTGACATAGGAATGAGGAGATTAAGAACTCTATAATAATACATGCAAGGAAGAAGCAAAAACTCAGAGGTCTATCTCCTATGTCCTCACCAGAAGAGTGTGGAGTCCAGGTAGCAGGAGTTATAGTGGCCCTGGATACCTTTCTTCTTGCCCACCATGACATCCAAACCATCATTCTCAGTGCGTGGAGGAGTGTTCTCATGCACCACCTCACTCAGATAACCCCCGAAAGCTGGACAGACACAAACAGTGAAGTTTAAGTTGACAATCCTGGCCAGGACTGCTTAGCTGGGTGGAAATGTCCTTGTATTGCCTTAACCCATCCAATCCTAGGGAGTACCTAGGATAGGGGTTAGGGGTCAATTTGTAATTCAGCACAGAACTGACAGGTGACACCTGTGACTCACCAATAGAGTTGCATCTCTCTATGGGGTTGGAGGAGTGGTGTAGGGAGGGGAAACGGGAGTCAGGCCGGCAGCATTTCAGCTTCACAAACAGGGCCTTCTTGGGCGCGCAGCTGAAGTAGCGGGTACCTTGAAAGGTGCCGTCTGTACAGCCAACACACTCTTCCTCCTGAGAGAGCAGAACCAGACAAGGCCATTGTGATGTTGAGTGCAGTTAGCTGTATGCTATTACACTAAACATATAGCTAGTAATGATACTGGATTTTGATGATTAAAAAAACGTTGGTTTCTCTGAAGTTTTTCTTAAATCCTTAGTCCTAATGTTATTAGGAAAAACACAAGACAAAACAGCCAGGTCTCAGAGGCTACAAAGAGACAATCCTTCCTGTCAGTGTAATGATCTCTCACCAGCTCCAGGCCTGCCAGCGGCTCTGGTAGTCCCGGGGGCAGCCCCACCCAGCGGATGACCCCACACAGGGGCGGGTTCTCCTTCACCTCCACCAGAGATCCCACCTCCAGACCAGGCACACCTCCACCCCCGCGAGAGCTGGGGGGTGAGGGGGGCCGCAGGGAGGGAGACGTAGGGGGCGGGGGCTCTGGCATCTGCTCTCCCATCACTGACTGCACGGAGAGGGAGAGGGGTCCATTGCCCATGCTGCCATTGGCCCCCGTCTTACGGCTCAGGCTGAAGGGCAGGGAGTGGAACTTGTTGTCATTGGACAAGGAAGCAGAGGGCGGGGCCCTGGTAGGAGGTGTGGCTTCATTGAAGTCAGGGGGCGTGTCTGTGAGGGACTTGGCAGGGTCTTCCCCGACTGCAGAGGATAACAACAGACAATCAATTTTCACTGCAGCAGACATTACACTGACAGAGAGCTTCTAGCAATGTGGACTCATCAGATATTAATTTTAGGGAGTATGCAGGTGGTGTTACATTCACTGTAAACAGAACCACAAAATATGAATATGATGGACCTGAACATATGGGTAGAAGGCAGTGATGAAAAACTAAAAAAAGGTGATGAAACAGAACAAAGAGAACAGCTGTGACAGGATTTCTCTCATTCCTGCAACATAGAGGAGTCATCTCCACTGTGTCTTCCTCACCCTAGAGTCCACTGATAGCTCCATAAATTTACACACAGTCTTTACATGACTGAATGATTTTCAATCCCTTGGTTTCACTAGTGTAATTATCCATTCATCACCACCATGCTGTAAGGAACATGATCTTTGACCCCATGTAGGCTGCCTACATAAACTACCCCACACTATCCCCCATGAAGCATATCAACGTCCTCACTTAAACCCAATACTGAAGGCTTTCACTAATGCTTACAGGAAACCATCAAGAATAAAGTACACTTTACCTAATTTTATTATTCTGAGAGAGAAAAAATGCAAAACATTACTAAAAGCCTTTTTGTGATTTGATAAAGACCATGCCACAGCAATTACACCATGCAGGTGGACCTCACAGTTAATGGGAATGAATAGATAGAGGACTCTCAGTGAAGGGTGTTGATCAGGGCCGGGACGACACCAGTATCGCGATACTCATTAGTATCGTGGCAAGGAAACAAAACACAAAGCGGATTTAACTTCTTTAGGGAAAACAACCCTCATTATGTTGTCCTCCAGTCACATGTATTTATTTTCCAAGCTATAGAAGACACTATTTTACATACAGCAGGTATTTTAGAGTTTGATCTGTTTGATCTGCTTCGTGTTTTTATTTTTGCCATGGAAAACATATCTAGATACTGGTATCGACACAGCCCTAGTCTTCATAGCAATCTTTTTTAATCAAATCACAGTAAGATTAAAAGAATGTAAATGTTATCTACCAAAACAATAATTAAGTTAAAGATCAAATGCATTCTTTATTTGTTCACTGATTGGTAAATGAATACTGTAGAACAACCATGCATTAACAGGACCCTGCTATCAAGACAGATGGGAGTCTCAGTACTGTATCTTGCTGGGGCTTTACCTTCATCAATGTACCATGTGTTTTTGGATTTGGCCTGGACTGGGTGGTCAAAAGAGCTGCCATTTAAAGTATAATAAAACTCTGACTTGCTTCTACTCCCACACTGAAGACCTAAGCCTGGAGATAACACAAGTCAACAGAGAAACAGAAAATAAGCAGGTATGTGTTTTCTGCAGTGGAGCCTGCTGGGGGGAGAACGGCTCATAATAATGGCTGGAATGGAGTAAATGGAATGGTATCAAACCCATGAAAACCATTCCATTTACTCCAATGCAGCCATTATTATGAAGCGTTCTTTAATGACAGCAGGATAGGTGGGGAGAGGAGAGAGAGAGAGAGAGAGAGAAAGGGATAGAGAGAGGGAACGGGAGGCAGATCCTCAGCACACGGAGCAGGTCAGTAGCCATGCAAGGAACACAACGGTTCGGTAACTCTCACCACTCCACACCATTCACATCAGCTCTGGAATCCAAATTGGCCATTCACACAAATGGAATCTGGCAAAACTTCTTCAATTTTCCAAAATTGAGTCATCATGCCTTATTGATATGATTTCCCTCACAGCATTCCAATGACAGAACCCTCAGCCAATATCACATCAGCACACTAACACCATGTTAAAGTGTTATAGTGTTAGCTAGTACATGCACTTGAAGCCAGCAGCAGTACCTTTGCTCTTTGGTTTGCTTTGGCCAGAGGAGCACTTGTCACTGCTGCTGCCTCTGGGAGTAAAACTGTGCATCTGCAGCCTCTGGTCCTGCATGGAGTACTCTGCAAACACACACAGTTCAGTATAACAACAGTGTGGAACAACACTGATATACCCGTCCCCCTATGTTAAAACGCTACAGTGCACAGCCGTGTGTCTTGTTGCAGGTGCTGGCAGGTATACAGTATATATACCCCCTCCCCATCATAGCACCATTACAAAGTATAGGCCTGCTACAAAAGGAAATAGGCCTAATAATGACTGGTGGCTGTGGAGCCTGGTAAAGCAGTGGGAAGGGCTTTATAATTGTGCAAAATACCGATATTTACTCAGTTAATCATAAAGACTGATGCAAAGTGAAAAGCATTCTTTCACTCAATACCATAGACTTTCAAGTACAGGTGAACATTATCAGTCTTAGGTTTCAGAGAGCAAAAAGCTTTTCAAAGAGAAAATGCATTAACGAAATATATGCCCCCTCCCCCCCAACACACACGCTTCAAGTATGTCCAAGAAGACCAAGAACGTCAAAGCATCTGAACCATTGTTGTGGTTCAGAGTCAGACAGCACACACAAACAAATCAATACAACCAATGGCTAGAACAAAGAGGCTGAGAGGAGCAGCATCTCATTTGACTTCCAAAAACAAGCAGAGCCATCAAACAAAAGAGCCTCTGCTGCTGCCGTTACTGCTGCTGCTCCTACTGCTGCTGCTGCTGCCGTTACTGCTGCTGCTGCCGTTACTGCTGCTGCTGCCGTTACTGCTGCTGCTGCCGTTACTGCCGTTACTGCTGCTGCTGCCGCTGCTGCCGTTACTGCTGCTGCTACTGTTACTGTTACTGCTGCTGCTACTG
>QNTS01000521.1:586409-633324 GCA_003317085.1 Hucho hucho
GTTACTGCTGCTGCTACTGTTACTGTTACTGCTGCTGCTACTGTTACTGCTACTGTTACTGCTGCTGCTACTGTTACTGTTACTGCTGCTGCTACTGTTACTGCTGCTGCTGCCGTTGCTGCTGCTACTGCTGCTGCTGCCGCCGTTACTGCTGCTGCTGTTACTGCTGCCAGTAAAACACTAATACACAACACTCCGGTGTTCACTCACCCCACAACACAAATACTACACTCATAACTGCCTGACTGACTATATAGCTAATAGGCAATACCTGAAGCTTCTTCAGTTATCATTTGTAGGATCCAAATAAGGGAGAGAATATTTCAAAGATATAATTTCATCAAGTGCAAATCTATATAAATTGAAATAACTATATACATTTGATGTGAGGAAAAAAGGAGAGAATAGACTACCGGACCGCTGGACTCACCTGGCATTATGTCACAGATGGGGACTAGACGGGTGTGTTCCAGACTGGCAAAATTACACAGCAGCTTCCCGTCGATAACACCATCCCAGTCCCCAATAGGATTGTCCTGGAAGAGCCGGAGACAGCAACCGATTACTGCTGCGGACGTTCCTCATCTCCTAAAACCTGTACTTACAGTCCCAGTCTCAGCAGCAATCCTGTCATCACAAACAGCGCTTCTCTATCCAGTCAACTACCCCCTCCACCCAGTAATGGTCCTGTCTGCTCTTCTCTATCCAGTCAACTACCCCCTCCACCCAGTAATGGTCCTGTCTGCACTTGAACTTCAACTCCCCTCTTAACCTTCCCTCTCTACGTTTCTCAAATGTACCTCCCCGCGTCTTCAAAACAGAGGGGTGCTTATTCCAATCCACAGGAAGCAGGGTCAAAGTTCTCCAGTACTGGTTGCTCCACTCCACCATACTAATCTATGTACTCTTGGAAGGATGGCCCCATTGTGGGCAAAAATAGATCCAAATAAACAAAAACATTCTACAAATATAGCATAACACTAAGCTGTTTTATATATGGCATGCCAGAGTGTTGTTGATGCTCCCTGTACGCTGGGTGAGGCTGGAGCAGAGCGGACGGAGCAGTGGATTCTCCGCTCCTTTCCTCGGCCAACCCGCTGGCCCTGTGCCATGCTACTGGTCATACAGCCCAGTGCTGTATCTGCGTCCCCAATGGCACCCGATTGCCTATTTAGTGCACAACATTTGGGCCCATTGAGCTCTAGTCAAAAGTAGTTCACTACATAGGGAATAGGGTGCCATTGGGGACGCAGACTGCAACTTTACCTCACTCCCCAGCTCCCCGCATGACTACTGCCCTTTGTGTGTGTCCCAGGCCAGAGTCGACTGAGTGGGCTCACTGCTGCTGCGACTTCTAACAACCAGCAGTCAAATGCCTCTGTCATTATGCATGTTCCCTTTCCTTAACTGCTATGCCATCTGATTACATTGGCAACATTGACACCAGCAGCTGGCTAAATAAACATTATGAATTACCTTTGCTTTTCTGGATAGACAATCAAATCATACAAACAACATTACAGGGGCTACTTGAACTAGGCTCTTACCTAACTTGAGATGTAATTTACAAGTTGTTGGCCATACACCTTAGCCAAATACATTTAAACTCAGTTTTTCACAATTCCTGACATTTAATCCTAGTAAGAATTCCCTGTCTTAGGTCAGTTAGGATCACCACTTTATTTTAAGAATGTGAAATGTCAGAATAATAGTAGAGAGAATTATTTATTTAAGCTTTAATTTCTCTCATTACATTCCCAGTGGGTCAGAAGTTTACATACACTCAATTAGTATTTGGTAGCATTGCCATTAAATTGTTTAACTTGGGTCAAACATTTCAGGTAGCCTTCCACAATCTTCCAACAATAAGTTGGGTGAATTTTGGCCCATTCCTCCTGACAGAGCTGGTGTAACTGAGTCAGGTTTGTAGGCTTCCTTGCTCACACACGCTTTTTCAGTTCTGCCCACAAATGTTCTATGGGATTGAGGTCAGGGCTTTGTGATGGCCACTCCAATACCTTGACTTTGTTGTCCTTAAGCCATTTTGCCACAACTTTGGAAGTATGCTTGGGGTCATTGTCCATTTGGAAGACCCATCTGCAACCAAGCTTTAACTTCCTGACTGATTTCTTGAGATGTTGCTTCAATATATCCACATAATTGTCCTCCCTCATGATGCCATCTATTTTGTGAAGTTCACCAGTCCCTCCTGCAGCAAAGCACCCCCACAACATGATGCTGCCACCCCCGTGCTTCATGGCTGGGATGGTGTTCTTCGGCTTGCAAGCCTCCCCCTTTTTCCTCCAAACATAACAATGGTCATTATGGCCAAACAGTTCTATTTTTGTTTCATCAGACCAGAGGACATTTCTCCAAAAAGTACAATCTTTGTCCCCATGTGCAGTTGCAAACCGTAGTCTGGCTTTTTTATGGCGGCTTTGGAGAAGTGGCTTCTTCCTTGCTGAGCGGCCTTTCAGGTTATGTCAATATATGACTGGTTTTACTGTGGATATAGATACTTTTGTACCTGTTTCGTCCAGCATCTTCACAAGGTCCTTTTCTGTTGTTCTGGGATTGATTTGCTCTTTTCTCACCAAAGTACGTTCATCTCTAGGAGACTGAACGCGTCTCCTTCCTGAGTGGTATGACGGCTGCGTGCTCCCATGGTGTTTATACTTGCGTACTATTGTTTGTACAGATGAACGTGGTACCTTCAGGCGTTTGCAAATTGCTCCCAAGGATGAACCAGACTTGTGGCTGTCTACAATTGTTTTTCTGAGGTCTTGGCTGATTTCTTTTGATTTTCCCATGATGCCAAGCAAAGAGTTTGAAGGCAGGCCTTGAAATACATCCACAGGTACACCTCCGCTAATGTCAATTAGCCTATCAGAAGCTTCTAAAGCCATGACATAATTTTCTGGAATTTTCCAAGCTGTTTAAAGGCACAGTCAACTTCGTGTATGTAAACTTCTGATCCACTGGAATTGTGATACAGTGAATTATAAAGTGAAATAATCTGTCTGTAAACAATTGTTGGAAAAATTACTTGTGTCATGCAGAAAGTAGATGTCCTAACCAAGAAATTTGTGGAGTGGTTGAAAAATGAGTTTCAATGACTCCAACCTAAGTGTATGTAAACTTCCGACTTCAACTGTACGTAGGGTGGACATTTCACCTTTACCTAGTGTTAACAGCAGAGGAGAAGGTAATCTCCACTCTGACAGTATTTACATTGCCAGTCTGCCATTCTACAGCAGACAGGAACAGGTTGTAGAGGTCCCACTCAGTAAGGCCCCAGTATGGGACCAGCGTCTCGAGCCTTACCATGTCTACTCCCACATAGTACCCCAGGCTCTCGTTCCCAGGCAGCAGGTCACAGAAGATGATGGTTCCTCTCTCCGGCCCCTCTCTGGTCTGGACCAGGACCCTGGAGTTGATCTCCAGCGGATGGAAATCCATCTCCTCCTCCACCAGGGTGACGTGATCCACCTCTAGCTCCCCCAGCTCTTCTTCCTCGTCATCCCACAGCTCCAGCTTGTCCAGGGCCACGAACACCCCGCACTCATCCTCACAGCGGAACAGCTGTCGGCCCTGGTAGGAGCCCTCTGTGAAGCCCTGGCCTCTGCCCTCCTCCTAGGTAGAGGCATAGGTTACATACAGTATGTTAAACGTGGGATAACCTGCGAGTGCCAGTCACGTGGCTTACTCAGACATGCTAACCCTTCACCTAATCCTTCACCTAGTAATGCCAAATAATTTCCCTGACCCTTAACCTCTTCCCTACCCTAAGCTAACCATCACAGAAAAAGCCTAGCACCGGGCTGAGCTGATACAAGAGGCATGAGCTGTCATTACAGTGAGGTGAGCTCAGCTACAGTAACCTGCCTATTCAGCATTCTACAGGGGAGGGAACAGGGAAGTGAACATCATACATCTGGAATGATGAGGATTTCAGATCAATACTGCGGAGGGCATAACAGCATACTCAAAATGTTTCATTGCAGAGAGTAGCCGGTAGGCGCCGAACTGAATAATCTTTGCTCTTGCACAGGGATAATGGACAGTTAGAGGATGTAATTACATTATCCTATACACTGCACTTCTTCTTGAGTGCCATGTAGAGTTTTTCAGTATTGGCATCGTTCAATTTATGTTTGTATGATCAAGATAAGAAGTAAACATTGTTGACTGTAAATGTGTGGTAAGTATTCTGAATCGTGATACAAGTCTGGCATTCAATCAAGACGCTGATCTGAAATCCAAGAATGTGCTAAACCCTTTATAGTGAGCAAGGGTCAGCCTTGCCTCTCGTCCAGCTCCTTCACCCACTCACCCAGCCTACAACTGGACACAGAGGAATAAACACAACATTGTGCTCCAATAAACAAGCCTTTGTAGCCCGCTATTTTACTGCATCTTTACAGAACGTAGGCTACGGCAAGAGAGTCAATTTACTAGCTTTAGCTGTTATGAAATCCTCAGGGAACATTTCACAAAGACCAAATTACAGGCGATATCACACACATGACTGAAGGTCCCTCTGGGACAAATAAAGTTACTCTATTCTATATTTGTAACTGAGGGTCAATTTCTTACAAAGTGCATTTAAAAAAAGAACAGTAAAGATGAGGTTTCTTACCAGCAGCTCCACTCCAAACCAGACCCCGGAGAGAGCCCTGTCTGGGAGGAGAGATCCTTTAAATCGGACTACCCCAGGCAAAGGTGCATCCCCCGAACGCAGCTGCACGTGCACCTTTGAGCCACAGTCGATGTCTCTGGCCCGCTCCAGCCGGGACTTGTTGCACAGCAGGGCATAGCGCTCCTCACAGTTGGTGATGGGGAACAGCAGCTCAGCTAGCTTCTCATCCAGCTCCAGGACATCCCTGAATTGAATGAATTGGTTGCAAATCAAACACACAACAACAAGATGTGCATTTGAATCCCAGAGGATAACACAAAATATTAAAGTTACAAAAACATGTCAATATATCATACACTATATGTACAAAAGTATGTGGACACCTCTTCAAATTAGTGAATTTGGCTATTTCAGCCAAACCAGTTGCTGACAGGTGTATAAAATCAAGCACAGAGCAATATAATCCCCATAGACAAACATTGGCAGTAGAATGGCCTTACTGAAGAGCTCAGTGATGCCACCTTTCCAACAAATCAATTAGTCAAATTTCTGCCCTGCCCCAGTCAACTGTAAGTGCTGTTATTGTGAAGTGGAAACGTTCTCGGTTGCAACACTCACTACCAAGTTCCAAACAGCCTCGGGAAGCAACGTCAGCACAAGAACTGTTCGTCGGGAGTGTCATGAAATGGGTTTCCATGGCTGAGCAGCCGCACACAAGCCTAAGATCACCATGCGCAATGCCAAGGGTCGGCTGGAGTGGTGTAAAGCTCACTGCCATTGGATTCTGGAGCAGTGGAAACGTGTTCTCTGGAGTGATGGATCACGCTTCACCATCTGGCAGTCCGACAAGACAAATCTGGGTTTGGTGGATGCCAGGAGAACACTACCTGCCCCAATGCATAGTGCCAACTGTAAAGTTTGGTGGAGGAGGAATAACGGTCTGGGGCTGTTTTTCACGGTTCGGGCTAGGCCTCTTAGTCCCAGTGAAGGGAAATCTTAACGCGACAGCATACAATTACATTCTAGACGATTTTGTGCTTCTAACATTGTGGCATCAGTTTGGGGAAGGTCCTTTCCTGTTTCAACATGACAATGCCTCAGTGCACAAAGCGAGGTCCATACAGAAATGGATTGTCAAGCTCTGAGTGGAAGAACTTGACTGGCTTGCACAGAGTCCTGACCTCAACCCCATCGAACACCTTTGGGATGATTTGGAACGCCGACTGCGAGCCAGGCCTAATCGGCCAACATCAGTGCCCGACCTCACTAATGCTTTTGTGGCTGAATGGAAGCAAGTCCCCGCAGCAATGTTCCAACATCAAGTGGAAATTCTTCCCAGAAGAGTGGAGGCTGTTAAAGAAGCAAAAAGGGGGGGGTACAGCTCCATATTAATGCCCATGATTTTAGAATGAGATGTTTGATGAGCAGGTGTCCACATACTTTTAGTCATGTAGTGTATGTCAAATGTGAGTACTGTTGTTTTTTTTACTTTGTCTTGTCTTTTTTATAAAATTGTAATATAGCATGATAGTGTCACTATCCATTCATTAGACCAACCGCTCATCCAGGCTCAGCACCACGTTGGTCTGGTCCAGGACGCGTAGGCTCCTCTTGCCCTTGCTGGGGGGCAGCGTGCGCCCCAGGCTGTTCCTCTCCTGGCAGGCCTGTCCCAGGCTGCCCCGGGGGATCCTCAGGGTCTTCTGGGGGGGCTTCTCCACTGTGCACTCCTTAGTAGAATTGTGTTGACTTATTAAGGGACTCAGGCTGTGTTAGAAATGGTACCCTATTCCCTATTTAGTACACTGCTTTTGACCAGGGCCCATTAGGCAGATGTAGTGCATTATATAGGGAATACAGAGCCAATTCAAACAATCTAAGATACCCATTAGTACATAGGACTTTATTCTCAAACACAATAGCCAAAACAACAAAATATGAAACACATAAAATTAAAGTTTTTCGATACACAGGCCTTGATAAAAAAAAAATAAACATGAACAAAATCTTGAATAATCAGCAAAATTCTGGAATTTCTTAAAGAGCAACTGCTTTTAAAAAGCAAAGAATGCCTTTTAAAATGGCCTATGTGGTATCGATATGAGCCAGAAACAGTTATTCTAGTGTCAATAGACCACAGAGTAAATAGGATCATTTTGCTCATAAAGTCAGTCTAAAACAGAGTTTGGAACATTTGTGCCTCACAATGGGTAAATGAAGATAGGATTTTGATTTGATAATGTCCATTAGTCCACTAACATGGGGTGAACAGCTGAGGTGATTACTCTCTTTCCCATAGCATAGACTGTGAGACTGTTTAAATAAGCTACCTGCTAATAGCCATAATGGTGCTGTACAACGTGACCGTGTGTGTTTGAAAGAGTATTTTCCAGTAAGCAACAATGTGTTTACCTTTATTAGACAACTTCTTTCCAATATTTCTGTAATTCAGTGATATTTATTCCCATAGTAATAAGTTATGGTTAGTTATGGATCCATAACTAGATAAACGTCGGCATTTTGAAAGAGTATTTTTATTTTATTAATGAAAGCATAAAGATGCCATTATTAGTTACATTGTTTTAGTTTGAACGTGCAGACTGGCACTAAGAACAGTGGGAACGTTTCCCTAGTCAGCGACATTATTAGTGCAATGCCCCTTAAAAAGTGTTGTTCTGTGCTACCCAGTGTGGCAGGGTGGGGGACCACCCTCCTTCTTCCTCCTCCCTCCCCCATGGGCTAGGTCTGTCTTCTGTGTGAGGCTCTGCGGCCCAAACCCATGCCCCCTGCCCTCGTGCGCTTTCAGTGGATACAGCTGGAGAACTGCAAGGCAATCGCATTGTGGGCCACTCTGGAGCCATGACCAATATATACAGTTGAAGTCAGAGGTTTACATACACCTTAACCAAATACATTTAAACTCAGTTTCACAATTCCTGACATTTAATCCTAGTAAAAATTCCCTGTCTTAGGTCAGTTAGGATCACCACTTTATTTTAAGAATGTGAAATGTAAGAATAATAGTAGAGAATTATTTATTTCAGTTTTAATTTCATCACATTCCCAGTGGGTCAGAAGTTTACATACACTCAATTAGTATTTGGTAGCATTGCCTTTAAATTGTTAATTGTAGCCTTCCACAAGCTTCCAACAATAAGTTGAGTGACAGAGCTGGTGTAACTGAGTCAGGTTTGTAAGCCTCCTTGCTCACACACGCTTCAGTTCTGCCCACAAATGTTCTATGGGATTGAGGTCAGGGCTTTGTGATGGCCACTCCAATACCTTGACTTTGTTGTCCTTAAGCCATTTTGCCACAACTTTGGAAGTATGCTTGCGGTCATTGTCCATTTGGAAGACCCATTTGCAACCAAGCTTTAACTTCCTGATTGATGTCTTGAGCTGTTGCTTCAATATATCCACGCAATTTTCCTACCTCATGATGCCATCTATTCTGTGAAGTGCACCAGTCCCTCCTGCAGCAAAGCACCCCCACAACATGATGCTGCCACCCCCGTGCTTCACGCTGGGATGGTGTTCTTCGACTTGCAAGCGTCCCCCTTTTTCCTCCCAACATAACATTGGTCATCATGGCCAAACAGTTCTATTTTTGTTTCATCAGACCAGAGGACATTTCTCCAAAAAGTATGATCTTTGTCCCCATGTGCAGTTGCAAATCGTAGTCTGACTTTTTTTATGGCGGTTTTGGAGCAGTGGCTTTTTTCTTGCTGTGCGGCCTTTCAGGTTATGACGATATAGGACTCGTTTTACTATGTATATAGATACTTTTGAACTTGTTTCCTCCAGCAAGGTCCTTTGCTGTTGTTCTGGGATTGATTTGCACTTTTTGCACCAAAGTACGTTCATCTCTAGAATACAGAACACGTCTCCTTCCTGAGCGTTATGACGGCTGCATGGTCCCATGGTGTTTATACTTGCGTACTATTGCTTGTACAGATGAACATGGTACCTTCAGGCATTTGGAAATTGCTCCCAAGGATGAACCAGACTTGTGGAAGTCTACATTTTGTTTTCTGAAGTCTTGGCTGATTTCTTTTGATTTTCCCATGATGTCAAGCAAAGAGGCACTGAGTTTGAAGGTAGGCCTTGAAATACATCCACAGGTACACCTCCAATTGACCTCCTCCTATAGTTTTAGTGAGTAATACTGAAGTTGTGCACAAATATCAGTTTCCATTTAGGTTAGTTAAATAAAGGACCCAAAAGCATAATCATTGCTCTAAATCCCCTTTGCGCTGGTCTGGAGCAATGAAGTGGTGACGCAGGGTACCGTACTTAAGCACAAATTAACTCCAAGTAACAAAGGATCATCGCAAAACTTTTAGTGGAGCAACCACGTTACAAGACTGAAATCTGTTTTTTCTAATTTTTATTTATTTTATTTCACCTTTATTTAACCAGGTAGGCAAGTTGAGAACAAGTTCTCATTTACTGCGACCTGGCCAAGATAAAGCAAAGCAGTTCGACACATACAACAACACAGAGTTACACATTGGAGTAAACAAACATACAGTCAATAATACAGTAGAAAAAAAACTAATCTATATACAATGTGTGCAAATGAGGTAAGATAAGGAACGAAAGGCAATAAATAGGCCATGGTGGCGAAGTAATTACAATATAGCAATTTAACACTGGAATGGTAGATGTGCAGAAGATGAATGTGCAAAGTAAAAATACTGGGGTGCAAAGGAGCAAGATAAATAAATGAATACGGTAGGGGATGAGGTAGTTGGTTGGGCTATTAACAGATGGGCTATGTACAAGTGCAGTGATCTGTGAGCTGCTCTGACAGCTGGTGCTTAAAGCTAGTGAGGGAGATAAGTGTCTCCAGTTTCAGTGATTTTTGTAGTTCGTTCCAGTCATTGGCAGCAGAGAACTGGAAGGAAAGGCAGCCAAAGGAAGTGTTGGCTTTGGGGGTGACCAGTAAGATATACCTGCTGGAGCGCGTGCTACGGGTGGGTGCTGCTATGGTTACCAGCGAGCTGAGATAAGACGGGGCTTTACCTAGCAGGGACTTGTAGATGTCCTGGAGCCAGTGGGTCTGGCGACGAGTATGTAGCGAGGGCCAGCCGACTAAAGCATACAGGTCGCAGTGGTGGGTGGTATAAGGGGCTTTGGTGACAAAGCGGATGGCACTGTGATAGACTGCATCCAGTTTGCTGAGTAGAGTATTGGAAGCTGTTTTGTAGATGACGTTGCCGAAGTCGAGGATTGGTAGGATAGTCAGTTTTACTAGTGCAAGTTTGGCAGCATGAGTGAAGGAGGCTTTGTTGCGAAATAGAAAGCCAATTCTAGATTCGATTTTGGATTGCAGATGTTTAATGTGAGTCGGTTGAAAAGCATGCATTTGGTTTTACTAGGGTTTAAGAGCAGTTGGAGGCCACAGAAGGAGTGCTGTATGGCATTGAAGCTCGTTTGGAGGTTAGTTAACACAGTGTCCAAAGAAGGGCCAGAAGTATACAGAATAGTGTCGTCTGCATAGTGGTGGATCAGAGAATCACCAGCAGCAAGAGCGACATCATTGATGTATACAGAGAAGAGAGTCGGCCCAAGAATTGAACCCTGTGGCACCCCCATAGAGACTGCCAGAGGCCCGGACAACAGGCCCTCCGATTTAACACACTGAACTCTGTCTACAAAGTAGTTGGTGAACCAGGCGAGGCAATCATTTGAGAAACCAAGGCTGTTGAGTCTGCCGATAAGGATGTGGTGATTGACAGAGTCGAAAGCCTTGGCCAGGTCAATGAATACGGCTGCACAGTAATGTCTCTTATCGATGGCAGTTATGATATCGTTTAGTACCTTGAGCGTGGCTGAGGTGCACCCGTGACCAGCTCGGAAACCGGATTGCACAGCGGAGAAGGTACGTGGGATTCGAAGTGGTCAATGATCTGTTTATTAACTAGGCTTTCGAAGTCTTTAGAGAGGCAGGGCAGGATGGATATAGGTCTATAGCAATTTGGGTCTAGAGTGTCACCCTCTTTGAAGAGGGGGATGACCGCGGCAGCTTTCCAATCTTTAGGGATCTCGGACGACACGAAAGAGAGGTTGAGCAGACTGGTAATAGGAGTTGCAACAATGGCGGCGGATAGTTTTAGAAAGAGAGGGTCCAGATTGTCTAGCCCAGCTGATTTGTACGGGTTCAGGTTTTACAGTTCTTTCAGAACATCTGCTATCTGGATTTGGGTGAAGGAAAAGCTGGGGAGGCTCGGACAAGTAGCTGTGGAGCTGTTGGCCGGGGTTGGGTTAGCCAGGAGGAAAGCTTGTTGAAATGTTCGATTATTATGGATTTATCGGTGGTGACCGTGTTACCTAGCCTCAGTGCAGTGGGAGCTGGGAGGAGGTGCTATTGTTCTCCATGGACTTGACAGTATCCCAAAACTTTTTGGAGTTAGAGCTACAGGATGCAAATTTATGTTTGAAAAAGCTAGCCTTTGCTTTCCTGACTGACTGCACGTATTGGTTCCTGACTTCCCTGAACAGTTGCATATCGCGGGGACTATTCGATGCTATAGCAGTCCGCCACAGGATGTTCTTGTGCTGGTCAAGGGCAGTCAGGTCTGGAGTGAACCAAGGGCTGTATCTTCTTACTTCTACATTTTTTGAAAGGGGCATGCTTATTTAAGATGGTGAGGAAGTTGCTTTTAAAGGACGACCAGGCATCCTAGACTGACGGAATAATATCCTGCCAGGATACCCGGGCCAGGTCGATTAGAAAGGCCTGCTCGCAGAAGTGTTTTAGGGAGCGTTTGACAGTGATAAGGGGTGGTCGTTTGACCGCGGGCCCATAGCGGATGCAGGCAATGAGCAACAGAAAAACACGTGACAGTCTGAATGTTCAGTGGCTCTTTAAACATTTGTATATTTACCTTGACCACCATGTAGAAGCGCCAGTCCTCCCTGAAGCCCCCACTGGGCTTCTCCTGGCTCCACAGGGCAGAGCTCATGGCTGTAGGGGCTGGGGCATAGCAGCGGGAAATACAGGGTCCGCCTGTCTAACTAAGCCAATATGAAGCCCCTCTCTCTTCCCTTTATGGACGTTCCTCTATCCCCAAAGCAGTAACAGGGACATAGCAAGGGTGAGAGAGAAACTAGGCCTAACACCTGAGGGGAAGGTTGTCTGGTTAGAGAGTAAACAGAGAGGGTGTTATGGTCGCTCACAGGCTCCTGCTGGTCTAGGGTGCCCTCATAACGGTCTCAACTGTCTGCCTGCATGCCCCAATGTACTTCGTAGGACCTGTGTACGAAAAGAAAGGCATTCTGTTATTATGATAATGTTGTTAAAAGGTCATGGAATGCCTCCAGATTAATTATATTAAATCACTGACTTATCATAAATTCCAGCTTAATTTCTCCCAAAAAAATGTGGCCTATGGCTAGGCTATATTAACCCAAATAAACATTGAGTTGTTTTTTAAATATTTGCTAGAAATTGGCCTTTTCGGGAAAACAACAAAACATTTAGGCAATACAAATCTGGGATAAACTCTGAATAAATGGCATTCAAAGATTAAAATTGGTAAACAAACAGGATGTAGCCTTATTGTAGGCCTAGTATCTGAGTGAAGCCTGATTGAACCATTAGCTACAGGCTGCTACTGTACCTCATAAAACTGACGGTGAAAACCAGTTGAGCATAAACATGATTAGGCCTAACCTAGTGTACTACCGGTATCTTGCAAACAAATAGGCCCCCAAAAAAGTTACTACCTGTATTCTGATTCCTGACAAACCTATTTGACATATGGGTAAAATCGATTTGAATCACTTTTTGACAGCTCCCCTTTTGATTTGAACATTGTAGAAGTGCTCAGAAAGTGACTTTTTGGACCTGAATACCAAAACATTCAGAAGGTAAAGGTGCTCAAAGTTAACCCATTTTGCATACCCCAACATACCATGAAACATCAATGTCTTCATCACTGGAAAAGATAAAGAGTTTGGGATTGATATCATTTAAAAGCTTACAAACAGGGTTGTCAAACTATTTAATAGTTTCTGGAAAAAGAAAATGGCAATTATATTACGCTTCTTTTCAAGAAATAATAAAATAGTTTGACAAGCTTTTAAATGATATCAAGCTGAACCGCTTATCTTTTCCAGTGATGAAGACACAGATGGGTGGGGTATGCAAAATGGGTCAACTTTGAGCACTTTTATCTCCTCAATGTCTTGGCATTCATGTCCAAAAAGTCACTTTCTTAACACTTCTTCCATGGGAAAACATGCATAGAAAGTTGACAGGGATGTTGTCCAAAAACTGATTGAATTCAAATGGCTTTACCCTGAAGGCAATTTTGAAGCAGGCAGACAAGATGCTCAAAACCTGTTGATACTCTCCTCTTAAGATGAGAAATGGGTGATGCCGCATAGGCCTTGGTACTACAGTCAATATTAACACAAATGGATTCTAAGCCAGCCGTTATTCAAACACACTGTTATAAACACGTTATTCAAAACACATTTTGGATTTCCCCTAGCTGTGTGTTAAGGGAGCTGTGAGGGGGAATTCACAGACAAAAGAAGTCAAATGCCTCTTCCTGACAAACAATAGAGTCACCGCCACTGTAATACAGGGTTGACATGTTTGACAAATCCAATATGAAGGGGGATCCAAGCACCTCTGACATGACTCCTCTTTATGGTTCTCTGGCCACTCTCACATCTAGGCTATTCACACCTCATGTCTGTGCATCAAGCATCAATCAAGCAACTTGGTGCTCCCAAGTGGCGCAGCGGTCTAAGGCACTGCATCTCACTACAGACCCTGGTTCGATTGCAAGCTGTATCACAACCGGCCATGATTGGGAGTCCCATAGGGCGGCGCACAATTGGCCCAGCGTTGTCCAGGTTAGAGTTTGGCCGGGGAAGGCCGTCATTGTAAATAAGAATTTCTTCTTAACTGACTTGCCTAGTTAAATAAAGGTTAAGGTTATCATTGACAGGGTGCCGCTGTGTTAGCCTTGGTTGGCATTGCAACTCCTCTTATATCTGTGCTTAACATCAACTTTCACAGTTCAAATTTCAATAGAGGACTTGTTGTTTATCATGCAATGTTGACCATGTCCCTATTTGAGCTTGAGGAGGGAGTGTGGAGTGAGCAAAAAAACGTGACAGACATTTACTATGTTGTGATGTTATTCTAGCAGTCTACCATAAGGAGTGAGGGCAAAAGGCCTATTTCCCTTTAAAAATACACATAATTGAATGACCCTTGGTCAACAACACGCACTACCGCAGTGCTTACTGCTTACTTGGGAATTATCCGACATGACAACTACTTCTGAAAGTAGCCCACTGGTCCCGTTTGCTTTGCCTTTTAACAGTGTGAATGTGTGATGTACAATGTAGCTACCTACTGATGGTGCTGACATCCAGAAAATTAAATGACTGATGCAACACTGACTATCTAAACAACACACCATCACGCTTCCATTTTCAATCACAACATTCAAAAGCCTCAACAGATTAAATATTATTAACAGCAGAGTAATTGTATCATTATTGCAGTTGTCTTGCATGTTCCATCAGTGACGTCACTGAATAAAACCCGTCAGCAGCAGCGAGCGATGATGACGCGTGAGAGAAGAAGGAAGAATGTGTCACTGCCAGGCCTTGCTAAATCATGGATGAGGAAGGACCCTCGTTGAGAAAACACCCATGGAACATGTCAATTAGTGTAAAACAGAACATATACTAGTTTGTTGTAGGGCTAGCTAACCAGTATAGCAAACCATGCAAGATTTGATCATAATCTGACGTAAAACGAGGAAGCAAACACGAAATGTAGCTATCATTGACATAACGTCGTTAGCTAGCTCGTTTTCTTACCTTATTCAAACGTCATTTCGATGCTGGAGTGTCATGTCACCTGCTCATTCCAATGCTGTCCTTCAGTAGCTGAGGTTTTGATACGTTTGTACAATTAACTGGCTAGCTTGTTGATAGCAAGCTAGCTGAGAACTGATATGACAGCCTGAAATTAGCTAGCCAAATTAGCTAGTATGGCTAGCTAGCTGCCCCCATGCAACACAGAGCATGTTATCTACGCCATTTAATGTAGATAACTATTTTTTCTGAACGACTCTTAGACTATACTGACAGACAAACGAAGTCAGGCCTTTTAACGAGAGGAATAAAGATTATTTACAGAACCAATAAGACACCGAAATGTTTGTCGCCTGACAATATGCCAATTTTAAAACCCATTGGCCAATCTGCATCCACCACAAGTGCCAATTGGCTAGGCTTCATATTAGTCATTAAGTCCCACCCCCCGGGGTTTTCCCACGAGTTTGGTTGACGGGTATTGAAGAATCTGCGAATGAGGGGTTCTTTAGTAGCAGTTTCAAAACCCTGCTACTAGTCTCTCTGGCAGACGGTCTTCACTAGTTATCACAGCCACAAAGTCTTAAAGCCCACCTATTTCTACAATGTATATTCTTAAAAAGTGCATTTAAACCTAGCCATAACCTTAACAACACTGCTAACATTATGCCTAAACTTAAATTAAGACCAAAAGGAACATTTTTGTTTTAGTGAATTTTTACGATATTGCCAATTTTGACGTTGTAGCTGTGGTAACCAGTGATAACCCTGGCAGACCCTGTACACTAGATTACTGATAGGGGGCGCTGTGTTGAAACCACTGTGCCTCCATCTTGGCCTAATCTTAAAGTGATACCCTATATATGCAATATTCCAGTCAAGGAAAAAGTAACATACCTTGGGATTACTATAAATAAGGATCAACAGGAAAGATGCTTATTAAAATTCATACCTATTATTGAAAAAAACAAAAATAAGTTGAACCATTGGTTGCAGAGGTATTTATCCTTGAAAGGTCGAGTATTGCTTTATAAAGCTGAAGGTATCTCCAGACTTACTTATGCAGCCCAGTCCCTACATCTTGACAACAAAGTAGGTATAGCGGTTGACCAGATGCTTTTCAACTTCAGCTGGAAAAATCATACACATTATATTAAGGAAATCTGTCGTTATGAACACATATGAATATGGTGATTTTCCTACTTTGAATAATACTTGACCTACCCTCGCTTAATCCAGTTGACTCCAATAGGAAACATTTGTTTCTGCTTACTCCATCAGAACAACATATCTATATCTGCTTTATTTCAAAGGGATATTGTATCCATTCCTTATGTCACAATTTACTGGGATACATTTGTCAATAATATCTGTTGAAAAAAAGTCTGGTTATTACCACACAAATACCTGCTTGTTAACAAGATCAAAGAGGTCTCTTTCAGAATGATCCATAAGTATTACCCTGCGAATCATTACCTGAAGAAACTCAAAAAATACATTAACATTGACTGTACTTTTTGTGTTGGGCATCCAGAAACAGTTTAGCATTTATTTTGGCATTGTCTACATGTAAAACAATTATGGAAAGATATTCATAGTTTTATACTCGTTAATATTCTTGATTACTTTTGTTTTTTATGGGAGAATGTGCTGCCCGGTTTCCTTAACTATAATAAGGATAAAGAAAAACTATTTTATCTCATAAATCTAATTGTGCTAATGGCAAAATGTCATATTCATAAATGTAAATTCACGAATAAAAAACAACTCTTCCGTGTTTCCTATAAGGAATTCGAGCAGTACATTAAGACCATTCTACATTCTTCTAATAAGAAAGCTGTTAAAGCAATCAATATTTGTGCATCTTTTAAGGTCTTTGTATAATCTGTAATCTTGTACCCCCTAGCATATGTTATCATTGTCTGTTTGTATACTTCTTGTATGTATACTGGTTTATCTGGAAGCAGAAATATGATTTTCTTTGCCAAATGTATTCTATTACAATCACCTTCATGCATACGTTTATATTATATTGTGAGCTAAACACAAAAATAAAAAAATATATAAAAACATTTTCGTTAAAGTATCACCTTAAAGACTAATAATACTGTCACCACAACAACAAAATACTTACATATATGTAATTTTGTCCTTGAAACGTTTAATTGAAATACTGTAGAATTCCACATTCCTATGGAGGACTGCTCCTACTGGGGAGTGCCAATATGGCTGACCAGTGGCTTCAAAGCCTCTCAATGGCCAATACAAACCATCAGCAGTCCAGGGTTTATATACATACTTGATTGCCTCCCACATTAACAGTGCTGTTGACAGGTCTGGGATCCACTATACTGTGACTTGTACAGTGTACACAAATTAAAGTCATTCAAACCAGGCATGTGTGTGTGTTGACATGCAAATTACTTGTTATGAATGCAGAAGGATGTGCAAATATTGATAAAAGTAGTATGTGAATTCTTCATATTATATTTTGGATAAATTATATTTCATTAATTGTACACTGAATTGCTTTTTTACTTCAAATTAAAGCTGCAATATGTAACTTTTTGGCATTCTCTACACTACACTTGCTTGTTGCCACATAAACTTAAATTATGCAAACTATTAGAATTTTAGCAACCAGCAAATGGCGGAGAGATTTCTGCATAGTGCATTTTTAACATGTAATACCCTACATTAACATTTCTCTGTAGGCAAGGTGACATAACGTAACAAGCCGTTCTATCCCCACCATACAGCACTGACACAATAGGACTAATGTAATCACTGTTACTGATTCACTGATAAAATAAGTCATGTCACCGCTGAATCAACCCGTGTCATCAAACATACTGGCACTGCCAGTCAGTGTACAATAGGGTAGGGTACATAAGAATGCTGATGTACCAGTTCAAATACCTGACTGTTCATTTGATAATTAGCCAGAAACAATAGGGTCACACACAATGGTGCTTACATAAAACAAGTGTTAGACCAGTTCCTTAGCATACAACATGGTGTCACTTATCACAATGACTAATATGAAAAGAATGCTACCAAACAAGCTGCCTGTAGTAGCAGAGCAGGTCAGAAGTTGCTACTTATTGTGAATGGATAAAACAAGCTTGCCCACACTGTTTACATCTAGAGAACATCACATCCAACATGATCCATAATGTACGTAAAAACATATAATAACCTATAAATAACACAACTACAATTTTAAGGGAAATGCTACTAAAGAAGTTTCATAAATTACAAACAGACATACACATGGCTGTAAACAATAATACTCCAGTATAGTTGACCCGCACTTGGCATCATCAGAATGTAAGCCTGGGTTCCCGCTGTGTCATCTCCTCCACCTCTTCTGGGCTGAGCTCATTACCTCTCAACCTAGAGAGAAAACAATTATTCACTTAACTCTAATTTACAGTCGTTGGATTAGAGACCTTCTTAAGTGAAGCAGGTTGAGAGCTTCAAGTTCCTTGGTGTCCACATCAACAACAAGCTAGAATGGTCCAAACACACCAAGACAGTCGTGAAGAGGGCACGACAAAGCCTATTCCACCTCAGGAGACTAAAAAGATTTGGCATGGGTCCTGAGATCCTCAAAAGGTTCTACAGCTGCAACATCAAAAGCATCCTGACTGGTTGCATC
This sequence comes from Hucho hucho, assembly GCA_003317085.1. NCBI lineage: Eukaryota > Metazoa > Chordata > Actinopteri > Salmoniformes > Salmonidae > Hucho > Hucho hucho. The sequence continues at coordinate 604,556 of QNTS01000521.1, forward strand.
ACTGCCTGGTACGGCAATTGCTCCGCCTCTGAACGCAAGGCACTACAGAGGGTAGTGCGTACGGCCCAGTACATCACTGGGGCTAAACTGACTGCCATCCAGGACCTCTACACCAGGCGGTGTCAGAGGAAGGCCCTAAAAATTGTCAAAGACCCCAGCCACCCCAGTCATAGACTGTTCTCTCTACTACGGCAAGCGGTACCGGAGTGCCAAGTCTAGGACAAAAAGGCTTCTCAACAGTTTTTACCCCCAAGCCATAAGACTCCTGAACAGGTAATCAAATGGCTATCCGGACTTTTTGCATTGTGCCCCCCCCCCCTCTACTCTCTGTTCATCATATATGCATAGTCACTTTAACCATAACTACATGTACATATACTACCTCAATCAGTCTGACTTGTATGTAGCCTCGCTACTTTTATACCCTCGCTACTGTATATAGCCTGTCTTTTTTTTACTGTTGTTTTTATTTCTTTACTTACCTATTGTTCACCTAATACTTTTTTTTTTGCACTATTGGTTAGAGCCTGTAAGTAAGCATTTCACTGTAAGGTCTACACCTGTTGTATTCGGCGCACGTGACAAATAAACTTTGATTTGATTTGAGATCCAATCTTCACATGTATGGGGGGGTATGGGGGAGGCATAAGAGACTACAGCATACTGTACTGTATGTATAGGACATAACACTTTGTAAATTACATTTCTCAGTATATAACTGTCTTAATGACCAAAGCATAACATTAATATACCACACTGCCTTCACACTAGTGTTGCTTTCAAGAGCCAGTATTAGACACTCCACACCTGTTCTTGTGATGCAGTTTTTGGATAACCTGTAGAGGGCATGAGAGAGCAGAGTGAAAGATGTGTTTAGCACACCCACAAATGTATTGCACAACCACAACTATCAAAATGTCAGTTGGGGCAAAACGGAACGTGGGTAGCTGCAAAGTATCAGTATTCAGGATGTGCTATCAATATACTCACCACAGCTCCTCAAGCGTTCTATTCTTGATGAGTGGGGCAAGAGCACATGCTCCTGCACTGCCAACACCATTGTCTACCAGGCTGCCATGAAACATACATCTGACAGTAAGATTTATTCCTACTTTTAAGTATTTTAATGATAACAGGGCTGTCTGGACACATAGTTGCCCATGATAGTATGGATGTGTTAGTAATGTTCATGTTTCAACCTATCATCAGTCTAACATTACCTGAGCCACACCAAGGTTTGGCTGTCCTTTAGAGCATTGGCAATGGCCTCTGCACCTTTATCACCTATTTTATTTCCCCAAAGCCTAAAAAACGAAGAGAGGATTAAAATTGTCAACCAGATATAATATTACAGCATTGTGATAGGCATAAAAACAACTTTGTAATTCTCAGAGAGATAGGGTAGTCTGCTTCCTACCCTAAGAACTGAAGTGACCGATTGAACCTCAGTCCCTCCGCCAGTTGCCCTGCCCCTGCTGCTGTGATGTTATTGTTTCCCAGCCTGCAATACAAAGTCAGAGAAATTGTTTGATTGAATATGGTATTAGCTATTGCTGTGTGAGGTAAGATTGTACAGTATCTTATATGTTGAGAGTTGAAAAATATCCTCACTTTATAGAGAGAAAATTCTGCTTCATCTTCAGGAGGTGAGTGAAGCACTCTGTGCAGGCATCAGTTAGCTTGTTATTGAAGAGCCTTTCAGTGACAATAATCAAGATCAATAAATGTTATTCATCAGTTTTTACATCTGCATATTTGACATAGAACGTTTACAGCCACCATAGCCTAGCTATAGGTCACCTGACAGTGGAAAATAGATTTGGCCATACTCACGCAATCTTCTGAAAGCGCTCACACTGGATGCCTTTTTCAATCAATTTACGGATTCCCTCATCTGATATGTTATTGTGTCTCAAGCTGAGGGAGTGAAAAAAAAAATAATCGTATTATTAGGCCTTAGTTTCGTGTCCTGTGTGTTGTGTTACTGGCACAAGGTAACATATTTATGCTAAAATAATCCCATAGTCAGTGCCATAGTAAATAGCATGGTAAAGCTTTCCACACTTACTATACATAGTGGCAGACATGCAGGCAAGGCAGCAGCTGCTCCACCCCAACATCTCCTACATAGTTGTAGTCTAGCTGAAGCCCCACAGGGTTCCTAAGGTGCTGGAGCACGTAGCCCAGTGCAGTACACTCCACAGGGCCTATGTTACAATAGGTCAGCTTCAGGTGTTCCACCTCTAGCTTAGCCATAGTGTCTCTGGCGATCCTGCTGTCCTGCATCTCATGGATGCACTAGATGAGCCACACAAAGCCCGGCATGGCGTGCATGCTCTTCTTCTCCCCCTCCACGGGCCAAGGGATGGATTTAAAGTGATTCTGCATGCCTTTGGACAGGCACGTCACCACCTGCTTGGACTTCCTCTCCAGAGTGGGCCCAGGGCAGGAGAGGAGCAGCAGGCTACGGTGGCGCTGAGACAAGAGCCCAGACACAAAAGTGTCTGTTATCTGGAGGTTGGGGGTCTCTGCTGCCGTAGTGACCTCCTTCTTGTTGGGTCAAGCAGTGCCCCAGACACGCCCTGTGAAAGCCAGGCTGTTGCTGCCTGTCCTGGGGCTGAAAGAGCTTAGGGATGGTGGAGCGGTCCGAGTTATTGTTCAGGACAATATAGAGAGCAGCAAAGAAGCACTGCACGGTAATGTGCAGGAACTCGTAGTGTTTGCAGTTAGTGGAGGAGGAGAGGTCTACTACGGATGAGGAACCCCCTGCAGATATCTTCCTCGGTCACCCCACACTGTAGCTCTGTGCCTGTGAAGACGTAACAAGAGGCCCCCAGGCCCTTGATGGCTAAATGCCCCAGACGCAGGGCAGTATCCTGGTGCTCCTGCACCCATCCTATCCCCAGGGGATTCCTCTGAGAGTCCCGGCGCTGGAAGAAGTGCTGCAGGATCATGAGGTACACATCTGTGATGGTCTGGGGACTGCCCTCTCCCTCTCCACAGCCCAGCAGCTCCTTATAACACTTGGACACAATCCAGCAGAAAACCGGGATGTGACACAGGCCCAGTAGAGCTGTGTTGCTTCGTAGAGACTTCAGGACCCTGGTGGCCACTGTCGGGTCGCGATGATGCTTCCTCACGAAGCAGTCGATCCTGCCGGGCGAGAAGCCTTTCAAGAGGACTTCCTTGCGAAGGTATCGTTTCAGGGCGGGACCCACTGCCTCCGGCTGGTCACCACCTTGGATGGGGATAAACTTTATTGTCCCTGAGGGGGAAATTGTCTTGATACAGGAACTGCTTTATACAAAATAAACACTATACATTACCCAGTCGACACATACACAATACATACATTGCACATAAAAATCCTACACATCTCATACAGCCGTATACATAAAACATACCTTCCTCACCCCCTTCATGAGGGATCCCTGCAGCAAGTTGAAGAGCAGGGTGGGGACGGGGGCACACTGGGTGGGGCAGCAGTGCCTCTGCTCTGAGACCGAGAAGCTCTGCATGAGCTCGTCCAGGCCGTCGAAGGTGAAGAGGATGAGGTGCGGATGGTCCAGGATGAACTGGAAGATTCGGTCCTGGTCCCCGTCCGGCCAGCAGCAGTGCAGGAACAGCAGCTCTCTGAGAGACAACTCCCTCTGCTCCGAGCTCAGCCTGCGACAGCTGAAGGGAAAGAGGAGGAAGAAATCATGTAGAGCCGCCCCCCTGGCCCAGAGGAGGTGCAGCCTCTGGAGAAGGGTGCTTTTCCCACTGCCTGCCTCCCTAGAGACTAGCACAGTGTCAGCCTCCTGGTTCAGGGTGCCCACCAGGCCCACCACGTCCTCCAGCCTCAGAGCACCAGTCTGGGGCTGGGCCTCACTGCCACCCTGGGCAAGCTCGAGCTGACCCTCTGTGTAGATGTCATCTAGTGACAGACTGCTGGTTCCTCCATACGTGCTGAGGAAATGCGACTGGGCCGACACAGTGCTGCGCAGCTTCTTCTGATAGGACAAGCACTCTGCAGCAGCACACAAATAATGCAAATGTTTGAAATACACAGGACATCATAGCAAACAATACAATATCTAACGAGTATTAGTGTAGCATCTATGTGTTAGTGCTGTGACTTTTAGTGCTTTGTGATATAATACCGTACCTTTGGGAGGAGACTCTTGGTTAGATGGTGAGGGATGGTCCTCTGTTTGCTGAAAGTATTGCAGTAGGACCTTTGCTGCAGGCTCACCCTTCGATCTGACCTGGTCCAGTAGACGCCTTGCCTACATGACAAAGAAGTCAGTTAATTCACATTCACCCCTACTATCTGAACAGTTAATTCACATTCACCCCTACTATCTGAACCTAAATAACATGTCTAATTACAAAAAAGTCTAAGGACAGCATTACCTGTTTTGATGTGCAAACTGGAACTTAATTCCAAGAGGGACAGGGAAGTTGTGTAATATCATTGTACTCTACATCATACCAGGCATGTAGACATAAATCAAGCTGTTATACTGGTCTCAGGGTGTGGTTGGTTACCTGTTGTGAGGAGGTGTACACAAGTAGCTGCACTTCATCGCAATCAGATGGTGTAAAACTGCCCATATCCAGCAGGACCTCCAGAGCTCCTTCAATACGGTCCCTTAGCCTCCTCACCAGACCAGGCCTGTCTGTCTGGAGGGTCTGGATAGCTGTACCATGTAGTTATTTTGTATCATCCCTTGTATTTTCTAGATCGGCAGTACGACAGTTTCCAAAAGAGAGGCCAGCTCTTTGGGCCACAGGGAGGATCTGGTTGAAAGCAATAAAATAAAAGAAAAATCTATGTAATGATCTGTATCTTTGTAATGATCTGTATATATTTAATGATCTGTATCTATGTAATGATGTATATCTATGTAATGATCTGTATCTATGTAATGATCTGTATCTATGTAATGATGTATATCTATGTAATTATCTGTATCTATGTAATGATCTGTATATATGTAATGATCTGTATCTATGTAATGATGTATATCTATGTAATGATGTATATCTATGTAATGATCTGTATCTATGTAATGATGTATATCTATGTAATGATCTGTATCTATGTAATGATCTGTATCTATGTAATGATGTATATCTATGTAATGATTTGTATCTAAGTAATGATCTGTATCTAAGTAATGATCTGTATCTATGTAATGATGTATATCTATGTAATGATCTGTATCTATGTAATGATCTGTATATATGCAATGATCTGTATCTATGTAATGATGTATATCTATGTAATGATCTGTATCTATGTAATGATGTATATCTATGTAATGATCTGTATCTTTGTAATGATCTGTATATATGTAATGATCTGTATCTATGTAATGATGTATATCTATGTAATGATCTGTATCTATGTAATGATCTGTATCTACGTAATGATGAATATCTATGTAATGATCTGTATCAATGTAATGATCTGTATCTATGTAATGATGTATATCTATGTAATGATCTGTATCTATGTAATGATTTGTATCTATGTTATGAGCTGTATCTATGTAATGATGTATATCTATGTAATGATCTGTATCTTTGTAATGATCTGTATATATGTAATGATCTGTATCTATGTAATGATGTATATCTATGTAATGATCTGTATCTATGTAATGATCTGTATTTATGTAATGATCTGTATATATGTAATGATGTATATCTATGTAATGATCTGTATCTATGTAATGATCTGTATCTATGTAATGATGTATATCTATGTAATGATCTGTATCAATGTAATGATCTGTATCTATGTAATGATCTGTATCTTTGTTATGATCTGTATCTTTGGGACATGGCAACTGTTTGATTTGTATCTCTCAACATTTTTGCCTAGTGGCTTTTTTACCAAGACGATACATTAGGAACACCTGCTCTTTCCATGACATAGACTGATCAAGTGAATACAGGTAAAAGCTATGATCCCTTATTGATGCCATTTGTTAAATCCACTTCAATCAGTGTAGATGAAGGGGAGAAGACAGGTTAAATTATTATTTTTAAGCCTTGATACAATTGAGACATGGATTGGGTATGTGTGTGAAATTCATAGGATGAATGGGTATGACAAAAGTTTTAAGTGCCTTTGAACTGGGTAGTAGGTTCCAGGCGCACTGGTTTGAGTGTGCAAAGAACTGCAATGCTGCTTTTCACGCTCAACAGTTTCCTGTGTGTACCAAAAATGGTCCACCACCCAAAGGACATCTAGCCAACTTGACACAACTGTGGGAATCATTGGAGTCAACAATGGCCAGCATCCCTGTGGAACGCTTTTGGCACCTTGTAGAGTCCATGCCCCGACAAACTGATGCTATTCTAAGGGAAAAGGGGGTGCAACTCAATATTAGGAAGGTGTTCTTAATGTTTTGTACATACATCAGTAATGAGTCCGTTCAAAACCTGCTCATACATCCTTTAAAACGGCATCACCTGTGAAGAGCTGTGCCTACATATCTTACCTGTTTGAAAGCAGCCAGGAGCAGTCGACAGGTCTCATCTCTCTTGGTGTACACCAGATCTAGTAGCACCCTTGTGTTGGCACACAGAGCACGGACTGGTACCCGTACATTCTGGTAGTCCTCCCAGAACAGCATGCCCCAGGACAGGAGTAGGTCCAATACACTCTCCAGATCCTCAGAAGAGCCACCACAGCACAGGGCACACAGCAGCTCCACTCTCTGCCTCAGGACCAGCTGCCGGGCACTCATACAGACGCAGGATCTTAATTTGAGCCAATTTTCTAGAGCAGGAAAATAATCCTGCAGCAACAGGAAATGTGAATTATTATGTGGATTATAATTAATGGACATTTTAGTAGGGGTTGTTAAATTTTTTGTTAGAGCAAATCAAGTCTGAAAATGCACACAGGCACAGCTCCAAGTCTAACACCACATCATGTCACACTCACATGGTTTACTCTCATTTCCTCTGTGATGTCAACGAATAAAAATACATTCATCAATAAAAAGGGAAATGTATGAATACAACCCAAAATGTATCACAAATTTCAATACGATTGACTTGGAAAAATACAACATATTTAGATGTACAAAAAAAAGCAGTATTGAACGTTTTATGCAAAGTGAGTCTATAAACCAGATAAAGTCAAACAAGTTTAGAGAAGGCAAAGAGATAGCTAAGGGTTGTGATTGCACAATTGTCATACATTGAATTTTGCATAGAGAGCATGTGAGAAATAGGTGAATCCAAAACGTGATGATAAGCCTCAAAGGCAACCGTGACACCTGCATTCAACTTTGCATCTGTAAAAATAAACACTTTATGCTGAATTAGACCATGGATAAAATTGTAACTTACGTTTCAGCGGGAGATTTGTCTGATTTCTTCGAGATCATCATCTGTCAACTCGAGTCCTGCTAAAGAGAATGGTCCACGCAAATGGTACAGGCTGAAATCCGTCAACTCCTGTCTCACTTCCTCATTCCACAATTCCTCATGCCGCGAGATTGCCAGCTGTAAATTATGGCTTTTTCCTAAACCATTTAATAACGAATCTATAAACATATTACATTATTGTTTCAACGTGAAGAATTTGCAAGTTATCTGAAAGTATTGTATTACGGAGAGCTATTGAATTATGAGAAACTACATGTGCATGTACCTTTTATCTAAAGGGAAAGTGAAAGTGACATGTCAATGAAACGTTTAGAATTTGTTGAAATCCTGGCTCTTTATTCCAATGATTAATGTCCCTTCAAATAGGTCTCAGTCAGTGGCGACCCAGAAAATACGTAGTGTTTAAGTGTAGTGCTATAAAATTCTAGTCCCTTGGGTGCTGCCATATAGTTACATTAGAAGTGTCCATCCAAGAAGGCTCAAGGTCATTGGCCACAGATAAAATGATGTCAAATCACTTTATATGTACAGTAGCTTTGATTGGACTGATCATGTCAACATCATACTTTCAAAATCTTAGCTACAATCTACTGGCAAATCCTTTTTAATCCTTGTCATATGAAGAGAAATTAGATTAAATGTATCAGTGCTCATCTGCCATTGGACATAAACATTACACAACACGTTGGAAATCACAAATTCAACAATGAGTGGTTTGGAAGGAATCAGTGACGGTGGCTAACTGCAAGCATTGCAAAGCGATCACTACCTTGCTATTCCGTGTAGTGGCAGTGTGGTCCAAAAATTTGGGATTAAGGTGCTATTTTCCAAATTTGAAACGATAAACATTCAACATTGGCCATGCTGTCAATGAAGAATGATTTGTGTCGCGCTCAAAACAACTGTTAACTCGGAACTGAGAAAACTTTACTTCAGTGAGTTCAAGACAACTGGGAAATCGGGAATTAACGAGCTCCGACTGGGAAAATACGTTTTGCAAGGTCATCCAACTAGGAATTGTAAATCTGGCCACTTTCGAGAGCTACGACTTGAAGATTAATTACATCAGCATGATTCGAACTTGTTTTTTTTCAGAGTTCCCGGTTGTTTTGAAAGCACCATAAATCCAGAGAATTATAACCATTGGGGTATTTGTAGATTTAGTTGAGGTTTAGAGTTTAGTGAATGATTTTCCCCAAATACAATGCTTTTAGTTTTATAAATATTAAGGACTAACTTATTTATTATTTCCTGTCCTGCACTGAGAAAATATAACAGTTAAGCGGGAGGAGTGTGTGGGCCTAGAGAGGGGTCAAATTCCTCTGACAACAAGGGGGTGGGATTGGATAAAAAATAACGGGGCACAAAAAGAGTTGAGGGGCGTTGGTGGTTTTGCTCTGAATTTCCATCAAGGAAGTCAAAAGTAGACTATTTTAAAGATTATCGAAGGTTTCAGAGATCTTAAGAACATCCAACAGTTATGGCTGGTAAAAATAAATATAATTGCCTTGCATGGTTAGTAAAAACAAGACAATCTGGACTCTGATCTGCATGTTTGCTTTAAAAACAAACGCAATCTCATACCAGAACTTTTACACAGCAATCTGCACAATATGCTATTCCCAAAGAACATTTCAATATATTCGATCAATTGGATTGTATTGCAGTAGGTTCAACAGTCTATTGTTAGACAGTTTACTCAAATGTTATTTTCAGATGAAAATAAATATCATTGGATTGCATGGTTAGGTAACGACAAGACAATCTGGACCGATCTGCATGTTTGTATTAAAAACGAAATTGAAAACAAACCCAACTTTAAATACCCTACTCTCTCGTTTTCAGCGGGGATAAAGCCAAAGTTCTCAATCTCATCCCAGAACATTTGCACGAGAACATCAAACTTTTTTTTGCAAAAAGCCTCCATATCATTTTGTTTAATCTTGCGCAATATGCAGTTCCCCTAAGAACATTTCAATCTATTCGGTCAATTTGGTTGTATTGCAGTAGGTTCAGCAGTCTAATGCTAGAAAGCTTACTCAGATGTTCTTTTCAGATGAAGAGGCAGTGCCCGGCGCCGATGTGTCCACTTGTCGCAGTGACATTTCAGAGGAATCCTCAGCAAAAACGGAAGTACCTGGAGTCCGAGCCCAAAGCATTGGGGGTAAATCAGCATCAGCAAATAAATTAAGTGTAGTGTGGCAAGCCAATCAAATGTCACTATAATGTAATATAATCAATTAAATGTTAATCCTTATATTCTGTAGTTAAATTTACTTCACCTCCTCCCCTCCTCAGGTGACTCAGATTGCCCTCAGTGTGTTCCATATCAACGGCATGGGCATGTTGGTTCTAGACTTACCACAAATCATTGGATCAGTGTTTGTGAGTGAGCACCATACATGTACCCCCTCTACTTGAGTGATGTTAAATGCAAGAAAATGAAAGAGTTGAGTGTTGAGAATGTGAGGTTGACATGACTCTTACTATTGTACTCTCTACAGGTGATCATAGCTGGGAGTTTGGCCATAGCTGCACAGAATCTCCATCTTTCCACTGTAAGTAATGCAATTTGTAGGTGAACAAGTTCTTTAAAAAACAAGTGAGATATACTTTACCAGTGGAATTTCCTCTCCTCCTCTCCTCTTCTCTTCTCTTCTCTCCTCTCCTCTCCTCTGCTCTATTATTTTCTGCTCTCCTCTTCTTCTCCCTCTTGTCTCAGGTAAAGGCCTGTCTGGGGATTCAAGGAGTGGCCTGTGTAGTGTCAGTGTTCAACTTCATAGTCTCTGTGTCAATCACGGGATCACCCAGTTATGTCTGCTGGAAATACTGTCTAGGCAACCGCACCGATTACCACAAAACTTGCCTTTCATTTAATGTGAGTATTTACAGGCAGAATCTGTTGCATATAATTCAACGTAAATGCAACTGGGATGCTCATGTTAGATGTTAAAGTGGGCTGAGATTGAGAATGTCTTATCAAATGCTACATGCAAATATTACTTATTAAATGTGTAAAGAGGTAAATATGTCATACAATCGGAAAAAACTTGAAACAAAGTACACAATGCTCCAATTCTTGTCAACAGAATTCTACTACACATTACTTTGCTGAGTTGGTCCTAATAGAAACTGCTCTCATCGCTATCTCTGTCACGCTGGCTGCCTACTGCTGTAAGGTGGTCAACTGTTGCTCCCCGGACCATGAATGGGGAGTCAGTGTAGAAAATGGAACCTCTAGAATCAGAAACGGACTGGCCATAGTCAGTTCTGGCAGATGCCAGATGGATCCATTGGGGGACAATCTAAATTGGGGTTTTAATGCTGATTTTCATGAGTTTTAAATGCCCAGGCCTATTTCTGGTCCCATGCAGACCATGCCTTCCTAGAACAGACATCACTTTGAAATGCAAAGTTTGATTGGAGGCCAACCAATACTATGCTTGTGATGTGTCTAGAATGGTCTGAGTGGCCTGTTTTCATCGTTCAAATATTGCATTTGACAAGATACCAAACAGAACATCTGAATTATCATCAGTGATTGAATGTTGTTATAACATGACGGTTATAAACTCTTAATTGAGTGTGTGTTCTCTCTTCTAACCGGTGTTCACAGTCCAAGTCCCTCCTGCTCAGCAATGAGGAAAGATTCAGTGTGAGGACCAATCAAGACAAGAGATCCAACCCTACTAACCAACCAGCAAAAACATGGTTTATTCTTCCATCAACAAAAATATTGTAGGCCTAAATGTCTACACATACAATGAGTGCACAAAACATTAAGAACACTGTGCTTCCCACAGTTGTGTAAAGTTGGCTGGATGTCCTTTAGATGGTGGACCATTCTTGATACAAACGGGAAACAATTTAGTGTGAAAAACTTAGCAGTGCAGCAGCACAAACCGGTGCCCATTCACTCTCTGAACGGTACACATTCACAATACACGTCTCAATTGTCTCAAGGCTTAAAAATCCTTCTTGAACCTGTCTCCTCCCCTTCATTTTCACTGACTTAGGTGGATTTAACAAGTGATTTCAATAAGGGATCATAGTTTTCACCTGCATTATCCTGGTCAGCCTATGTCATGTAACAGGTACTCCCAAGCTGGGGTACGCGTACCTCGAGGGGTACGTGCAATGCCGTCAGGGGTACGCCAAATAAAAATGTGATTCTCACATTTAAAAAAAAAAAAAATAATAATAATAATTTTTCTTTTTTTTCTTCACATTTTCAAACAGTACATTTATATTTCCAATGGGGCTATACATTTGGGTGAGGTTTTTTTCTTGCTTGAGTAGCCTCATTTTCACTGCCAAAAATAACATTTAACCATCTTGTGTGCAGCAAAATAACAACACAATGTCAAATACAGGTAGCCTAGTCAAATAATTAACATCCAATCACATTAACCATTACTCTCTCGCTGGAAACCACTTTTAGAATTTAGAAACGAAACATGACAATTTGAAAAATAAGCCACGTGAGTTTTTTGAGCGAGAATAAAGGCGACTTTCGAGTAGTAAGACATGTATAAAAGCAACAGATACCATTAATAAGAAGGGGCTAGAAGCGTCTTATATGGTGAGCTACCGAATGGCTAGGACAGGCAAGCCCCATACTATTGTGGAGGACTTAATTCTTCCTGCTGCTGCGGAAATGGCTGGGACAATGCTGGGGGAAAAGGCCCCAAAAAACTAGACAGACAATGACTTCATCAAACAACACTGATTCACGACGCATCAGTGACATGGCAGGAGATGGTTTGAAACAATTACAGCTTCGCATACAAACCAGTGAATTATATGCGTTATAGCTGGATGAGTTAACAGACGTGGCGGGCCTGGCACAGCTCCTGTTATATGTCCGTTACGTTTATGGGGGGTCAATTAAGGAAGACATCCTTTTCTGCAAACCACTGGAAACCAGGACAACATGAGAGGATATTTTTAAGTACTGGACAGCTTTGTGACATTAAATGGACTTTGGTGGTCAATATGTGTTGGTATCTGTGCTGATGGCGCAAAAGCCATGACAGGGAGTGTGGTGGTTAATTTCTTTACTATCGAATAAGGAGAGACAAACTTATCACACAATTCAGATTTATACTCAAACTAAATCTTTAATCACTTATTAATAAGGGAGAAGGTCAATACAACGCACACATATAAAGTGAATCAATTGAGTGCTCTACGATAATGATGGCTGGTCATGGCCGGTCGACGATTCACGCTCGGATGATTCGTTGAGAGCCCCGAGACAAAAGTACAAAGGTATTTTATAGCCAAGATACACCCCTTTCAACCTACATGACGAACAACAGATATATAGAATGGGTCACAAGGTTAAGATTTGTATGAAGATACCTATAATACATTGCAGACAGTATCTGCTGTGTCAACAGTTTTCATTGTATAGAGACCAGTGTCTGGCCCTCCGACTCCAAACTGGAGCCATCTCTCCCTGGTACGGTATAGAACAGAAACATTAACTCATGCTCTGGAATGCTTTTTAGGTTTTATCACCCAAAAGACATTGTAAATCTCCTGTCAGTGTTATCTCCCAGAGGCCCATCCTCAGTAGAACACACACACAATAGTTAAGAATACTCTATTCTGTTGCATAAAACAACCTTTTGATGCAATAAAAGTATTACAACATAATCTTGCAATTTTGCTCTCACAGGAGACATAGATGAGTGGCAACGCTCGTGCAAGCAGTTTCTCCAGACGCCATTTGGGTACACTGCAGCATCCACCGAGAGGATCTTGCTGCCAAGGGAATGCCTGACAGCTTGAAAGACGTTTTGGACACTACAGCGAAAATGGTTAACTTTGTTAAAGCAAGGCCTCTAAACTCTCGTGTATTTTCTGCATTATGCAGTGATATGGGCAGCGACCATATAATGCTTTTACAACATACAGAAGTGCGCTGGTTATCAAGAGGCAAAGTATTGACACGTTTTTTTAAATTGAGAGACAAGCTTAAAGTTTTCTTTACTGACCATAATTTTCACTTGTCTGTACGTTTGCATGATGACGAGTTTCTCACATGACTGGCCTATCTGGGGGATGTTTTTTCTCGCCTGAATGATCTAAATCTAGGATAACAGGGACTCTTCGCAACTATATTCAATGTGCGGGACAAAATTGAGGCTATGATTAAGAAGTTGGAGCTCTTTTCTGTCTGGGTAAGACCCAGATGCAGATGCAGACTGTCGAAGTAACAATGTTTAATGTAGCAACAGGGGCAGGCAAAGACAGGTCAAGGCAAGCAAGGGTCAATAATCCAAGGTAAAGTAAAGGTACAGGATGGCAGGCAGGCTCAGGGTCAGTGACAGAAAGAGAGGTCAGGCGGGTGGGTACAGGGTCAGGACAGGCAAAGGTCAAAAACCAGGAGGATGAGAAAAGAGAGACTGGGGAAAGATAGGAAAAACGCTGGTTAGCTTGAACAAACAAGACAAACTGGAAACAAACAGACAGAGAACACAGGTATAAATACACAGGGGATAATTGGGAAGATGGGCGACACCTGGAGGGGGGTGGAGACAAGCACAAGGACAGGTGAAGATATCAGGGCATGACAGTACCCCCCCCCCCCCCCCCCCCCCNAAGGACGCCACCTGGGGTTCCACCTGGGCGGATACCTGGAGGGGGGTGGAAACAAGCACAAGGACAGGTGAAACAGATCAGCGTGTGACAATTGTATGATTTCTTGTGTGCAATTGAACTCAAGCTTACGGACAATGTCATAAGTGATATAGCGAAGCACCTGAGTGAGCTGGGTGCGCAATTACGCAGGTACCTTCCCGAAACGGATGACACAAACAACTGGATTCGTTATCCCTTTCATGCCCTGCCTCCAGTCCACTTACCGATATCTGAACAAGAGAGCCTCATCGAAATTGCAACAAGCGGTTGTGTGAAAATTTAATTTAATCAGAAGCCACTGCCAGATTTCTGGATAGGGCTGTGTTCAGAGTTTCTTGTCTTGGCAAATCGCGCTGTTAAGACACCGATGCCCTTTGCAACCACGTACCTGTGTGAGAGTGGATTCTCGGCCCTCACTAGCATGAAAACTAAATACAGGCACAGACTGTGTGTGGAAAATGATTTAAGACTGAGACTCTCCAATATAACCCAACATTGCAGAGTTATGTGCATCCGTTCAAGCACACCCTTCTCATTAACCTGTGGTGAGTTGTTCACAATATTTGATGAACAAATAAGGTTTTATATGTAAGACTGTTAAATAAAGAGCAAAATTATTGATTATTATTATATTATTATTTGTGCCCTGGTACTATAAGAGCTCTTTGTCACTTCCACGAGCCGGGTTGTGACAGAAACTCACACTAATTCTTATGTTTAATAAATGTATTGTATGGTGTGTGTGTGGCAGGCTTACAATGATGGCAAAAAACAACATTTGAGAGTGCGCTGACCCTGGTGCTAGAGTGTGTACGTAGCTGGAGGTTGAATGTTTGAAGGAGTACAGGACTATTAAATGTTTGGGAACAACTGTCATGGAACGAACAGGTGTTCATAATGTTTTGTGCACTCAGTGTAAGTCACACTGATGGATTTCTTTTTGTAATTAAAAACTGTTTGACATGATGTAGCCTAATGTGAGTTACATGTTATAAGGAGTCCTAGCAGGTGCAGGAACCCTATTGTTTTGTTAGTATTCTTGTTATATTTCCTGGGTCTTTCTCCTTTTGGTCAATATCTCCACAAGCGATTGGTAAAAAGTTGATCAATGGAGGGTTTATAAATGGCTTACAATTCACCAATAAAGTATATCCATAGGTTTACAACCCGGCTCGGCGGCTGTGTGGGTTAGAGCATGGTGTTGTCAACACCAGGGGGTTAGAGTTGATTCCCACATTCATAAAGCGACTCAGAGTAGGAGTAATGATCTAGAATCAGTTTTGCCTTTTAGATCATAATGAATATCAGATTACACTGACAGGGGGGATCTGATCCTAGACCAGCTCACCCTCTGAGACGATTTATGAATACGGGCCCAGAGGTTCAATTTATATTACAATGCCGCCCCTTTGTGGCTAACAGAGAACTACAATTGTGCCAGATATGTAGTGCCCATCGCTCCTAATCCATTTGTAGATGGTAGATTCAGAGTAATGGTAAATGGATAACTATAGTGCTATGAGCAAGGGTTAGAGGTAAGAGGTACAGGGGCAAGGGTACAGCTACAAAGTCTTAGCTACAAAATTATATGGATGAGGGCTTGATTCAATCAGATTCACGCTAGCCGACACCTGTATAGCTGGTGTTTTGACGGTGTCAGAGGGGGAAGCGTTTTAGACCTGTCAAATCCACAGGCAGCTCCAGGTGTGGTGACACTGATGGTTTCTCAGAACTGATGGCTTCTACAGTTGTGGCTAGAGTACAGCATTTTAGCTAAGCCTAACCTTTTTACATACCTTAACCT
The DNA here is from genome assembly GCA_003317085.1 of Hucho hucho. Lineage (NCBI taxonomy): Eukaryota > Metazoa > Chordata > Actinopteri > Salmoniformes > Salmonidae > Hucho > Hucho hucho. The sequence goes on from QNTS01000521.1 coordinate 620,400, forward strand.
ACTTATCCTAACCTGTTAATTTAATTCTCCTAGCATGCTACTTTAATTCTCCTGCTACTATACAGCCAGTCATTTTTGTGCTTCACCAAAATAACATAGTCCCAGCGCAATGATCTAAGAGCTGGGGTGTGCAAAACCCTGCATGCTTTCTGTCACACATCCTAAACAATTTGCTGCCTTGAAAATGTATTTAAATGCATAACCTGGTCAAACGAAACATAAAAACAACAAGGTAATAGGATTGATGGACAATAGTTGACATGTTGCTAGGATATTAGCTTTTATTTGTTCCAACCAAAGAGCAAAATAGGTAGATGGGTAAGACTTGACTTCCTGGTTTTCTAAGGCTTGTCTGAAACTTTGCTCTTCCAGTGTGTCGACAGGTGTAGAGGAAGTTACAGGACCTTCATTTAATGTCTCCCGTTAGAGAAATAATGTATTGGTGGATGATCATGGAGTTGAGGAAAGTAAACCTAGGTCACCAGTTGACTGTAGTTTATCAGTCCTCTGTTCTTCATGAATAGATTCTACAGGGCAACAACAACGTGACTCTGACTCCTATCAACCTGCCTCATTAGATGGATAATCTGAGGTTAAGACATAGACTGTGTCTCAAATGGCACCTTACCCTATATAGAACATTACTTGATTTGATTTCATATTTATCCCAAATGGCACCCTATTCCTATATAGTGCACTACTTAGTGTGTCATTTTGAACAGAGACATTGTGTACGACAATTTTCAAGTCAAAACCATCAGTTAGAATTTCCTGTCCTGCACTGAGAAAATCTAACAGTTAAGGGGGAGGAGTGTGTGAGCCTAGAGAGGGGTCAAATTCCTCTGACAACAAGGGGGCGGGATTGGATAAAAAATAACGGGGCACACAAAGAGATTAGGGGCGTTGGTGGTTTTTCTCTGAATTTCGTCAAGGAAGTCAAAAGTAGACTATTTTAAAGATTATCCAAGGTTTCAGAGATCTTAAGAACATCCAACAGTTATGGCAGGTAAAACAAATATCATTGTATTGCATGGTTAGTAAAAACAAGACAATCTGGACTCTGATCTGCATGTTATTATTTTTTGGGCCTTCCTCTGACGCGTCTTAGGGTGTCATTTTGAACACAACAATTTGCCAGGAAAAAACATCAGTTAGAATTTATTGTCCTGCACTGAGGAAATCTAACAGTTAAAAACTTTTGCATGTGAACTTTTGCATGTGAACAGCAATCTGTAAAATATGCTGTTCTCAAAGAACATTTCAATCTATTCGATCAATTGGATTGTATTGCAGTAGGTTCAACAGTCTATTGCTAGACAGTTTACTCAAATGTTATTTTCAGATGAAGAGGCCGTGCCCGGTGCAGAGGGTCCCCTTGTCGCAGTGACTTTTCAGAGAACTCCTCACAAAAAACAGAAGTACCTGGAGTCTGAACCCAAAGCATTGGGGGTAAATCATCCTGAGCAAATAAATGTGTAGTCTGTGTAGTCTGGCAATCCATTTAAACGTCACTATAATGTATTATGATCTATCAAATGTTATTTAATGTTATTTAATCTGTAGCTCATTTTACTTTACCTCTCTCTGTTCCTCTCCTCAGGTGGCTCAGATTTCTCTCAGTGTATTCTATATAAGTTCCTTCATTGTCATGTTCACCAACAGCAAGAGCATGTTGGTTGAAGATTTAACACATGTCATTGGATCAGTGTTTGTGAGTGACAACTACACATGTGCCCCCTGCACTCACTTGATTTATATTAAAAGACAAGCAAATGAAAGAGTTGAGTGTTGAGACTATGAGTATGACGTGACTTTTACTGTTGTACTCTCTACAGGTGATCATAGCTGGTAGTTTGGCCATAGCTGCACAGAATCTTCATCTTCCCACTGTAAGTAATGCAATTTGTAGGCGTACATGTTCCTTTAGAAAACAAGTGACATGTACTGTATTAGTGGCATTTATTCTGCTCTCTGTTGCTCTCCTCTCCTCCTTCTGTCTCAGCTGAAGGCCTGTCTGGGGATGCAGGTAGTGGCCTGTGTAGCATCAGTGTTCAACTTGATCATCTCTGTGTCAAACCTGGCTGAACACAGAGATGGTTATGGCTGCTGGAATTACGTTGAAATCAACAGCACTGATCACGACTATACTTGCTATTCAATCATTGTGAGTATGTACAGACAATATGTCAGTATGTGTTGGAAATATTTCTATGTAAATGGATATGGAGAAAGGGGATGTTCAAACTGGGATGCTCATATTAGATGTTAAAGTGGGCTGAGATTGAGAATGTCCTATCAAATGTTACAAGCAAATATTACTTATCAAATGTGTAAAGAGGCAAATATGTCATACAATAGGAAAAAACATGAAACAAAGTACACATTGCTCCAATTCTTGTCAACAGAATTCTACTGCACATTACTTTGCTGAGTTGGTCCTGATACATACTGCTCTCATCGCTATCTCTGTCACGCTGGCTGCCTACTGCTGTAAGGTGGTCAATTGCTGCTCGCCGGAAGAACGAATGGTGAGTCAGTGTAGAAATGGAACCTCTAGAATCAGAAACGGACTGGCCATAGGTCAATTCTGGCAAATGCCAGACGGATCCATTGGCCAATGAGCCAGTCTAAATTGGGGTCTTATCACAGAATTATCATGATTTGGCTAATGATGGGAACGACAAGGGAAAGAAAATGATCCAGTGAGTTGTAAATGCCCAGGCCAATTTCTGGTCCCATTGCAGTCCATGCCTTCCTAGAACATGCATCACCTTGAAATGCAAAGTTTGGTTGGAGGCCTACCAATACTATGCTTGTGGTGTGTCTAGAATGAGCTGAGTGGCCTGTTCTCATCGTTAAAATATTGTATTTGGCCAGATAACGAACAGGTCATCTGAATTATCATCAGTGATTGAATGTTGTTATAACATGACGGTTATAATCTCTTAATTGAGTGTGTGAGTTTTCTCTTCTAGCCGGTGATCACAGTCCAAGTCCCTCCTGCTCAGCAATGAGGAAAGATTCTGTGTGAGGACCAATCAAGACAAGAGATCCAACCCTACTAACCAACCAGCAAAAACATGGCTTATTCTTCCGGCAACAAAAATATTGTAGGTCTATATGTCTACACATACAATGAGTGCACAAAACATTAAGAACACTGTGCTTCCCACAGTTGTGTAATGTTGGCTGGATGTCCTTTAGATGGTGGACCATTCTAGATACACATGGGAAACAATTTAGTGTGAAAAACCCAGCAGCGCTGCAGTTCTTGACACAAACCGGTGCCCATTCACTCTCTGAACGGTACACTTTCACAATACACGTCTCAATTGTCTCAAGGCATGAAAATCTTTCTTGAACCCGTCTCCTCCCCTTCATTTACACTGACTTAAGTGGATTTAACAATGGATATCAATAAAGGATCATAGCTTTCACTTGGATTAACCTGGCCAACCTATGTCATGGAATGAACAGGTGTTCATAATGTTTTGTGCACTCAGTGTAAGTCACACTGATGGATTTCTTTTTCTAATTAAAAACTGTTTGACATGATGTAGCCTAATGTGAGTTACAGGTGCAGGAACCCTATTGTTTTGTTCGTGTTCTTGTTATATTTCCTGGGTCTTCCTCCTTTTGGACAATATCTCCACAAGCGATTGGTAAAAAGTTGATCAATGGAGGGTTTATAAATGGCTTACAATTCACCAATAAAGTATATCCATAGGTTTACAACCGGCTCGGCGGCTGTGTGGGTTAGAGCATGCTGTTGTCAACACCAGGGGGTTAGAGTTGATTCCCACAACTCAGAGTAGGAGTAATGATCTAGGATCAGTTCTGCCTTTTAGATCATAATGAATATCAGATTACACTGACAGGGGTATCTGATCCTAGATCAGCTCACCCTCTGAGACGATTTATGAATACGGGCCCAGAGGTTCAATTTATGTTACAATGCCGCCCCTTTGTGGCTAACAGAGAACTACAATTGTGCTAGATATGAAGGGCCCATCTCTCCTAATCCATTTGTAGATGGTAGATTCAGAGTAATGGTAAATGGATAACTATAGTGCTATGAGCAAGGGTTAGAGGTAAGAGGTACAGGGGCAAGGGTACAGCTACAAAGTCTTAGCTACAAAATTATATGGATGAGGGCTTGATTCAATCAGATTCACGCTAGCCGACACCTGTATAGCTGGTGTTTTGACGGTGTCAGAGGGGGAAGCGTTTTAGACCTGTCAAATCCACAGGCAGCTCCAGGTGTGGTGACACTGATGGTTTCTCAGAACTGATGGCTTCTACAGTTGTGGCTAGAGTACAGCATTTTAGCTAAGCCTAACCTTTTTACATACCTTAACCTACTTATCCTAACCTGTTAATTTAATTCTCCTAGCATGCTACTTTAATTCTCCTGCTACTATACAGCCAGTCATTTTTGTGCTTCACCAAAATAACATAGTCCCAGCGCAATGATCTAAGAGCTGGGGTGTGCAAAACCCTGCATGCTTTCTGTCACACATCCTAAACAATTTGCTGCCTTGAAAATGTATTTAAATGCATAACCTGGTCAAACGAAACATAAAAACAACAAGGTAATAGGATTGATGGACAATAGTTAACATGTTGTTGTTTAGGATATTAGCTTTTATTTGTTCCAACCAAAGAGCAAAATAGGTAGATGGGTAAGACTTGACTTCCCGGTTTTCTGAGGCTTGTCTGAAACTTTGCTCTTCCAGTGTGTCGACAGCTGTAGAGGAAGTTACAGGACCTTCATTTAATGCCTCCCGTTAGAGAAATAATGTATTGGTGGATGATCATGGAGTTGAGGAAAGTAAACCTAGGTCACCAGTTGACTGTAGTTTATCAGTCCTCTGTTCTTCATGAATAGGTTCTACAGGGCAACAACAACGTGACTCTGACTCCTATCAACCTGCCTCATTAGATGGATAATCTGAGGTTAAGACATGGACTGTGTCTCAAATGGCACCCTACCCTATATAGAACATTACTTGGGTTGCCATATTTATGGGACCCATTCCCTATATAGTGCACTACTTGGGTGTCATTTTGAGCACAGACATAGTCTACGACAATTTTCAAGTCAAAACCATCAGTTAGAATTTCCTGTCCTGCACTGAGAAAATCTAACAGTTAAGGGGGAGGAGTGTGTGAGCCTAGAGAGGGGTCAAATTCCTCTGACAACAAGGGGGCGGGATTGGATAAAAAATAACGGGGCACACAAAGAGATTAGGGGGCGTTGGTTGTTTTTGCAGAGATCTTAAGAACATCCAACAGTTATGGCAGGTAAAACAAATATCATTGCATTGCATGGTTAGTAAAAACAAGACAATCTGGACTCTGATCTGCATGTTTGCTTTAAAAATAAACCCAATCTCATACCAGAACATTTGCATGTGAACAGAAATCGTCTCAATATGCTGTTCCCAAAAAACATTGCAGTAGGTTCAGCAGTCTATTGCTAGACAGTTATTCGAATGCTCTTTTCAAACGAAGAGGCAGTGCCCGGCGCAGAGGGTCCACTTGTCGCAGTGACATTTCAGAGGAATCTTCACCAAAAACAGAAGTACCTGGAGTCTCAACCCAAAGCATTAGGGGTAAAACATCCTGAGCAAATAAATGAAGTGTGGTCTGGCAATCCATTTAATTGTCACTATAATGTATTATAATCTATGAAATGTTATTCAGAATAATCTGTAGTTAATTTTACTTCACCTCTCTCTCCTCCCCTCCTCAGGTGACTCAGATTCTGTCATTGTCATTTTCACCAACGACTTGAGCATGTTGGTTCTAGACTTACCACAAAACATTGGATCAGTTTTTGTGAGTGCCCACCATACATGTTCCCCCTCCACTCACTTGATTGATGTTAAATGACAAACAATTTAAAGAGTTGAGTCTGAGGTTGACATGTCTCTTACTGTTATTCTCTCTACAGGTGATCGTAGCTGTTAGTTTGGCCATAGCTGCACAGAATCTCCATCTTCCCACTGTAAGTTATGCAATTTGTAAGTGTACAAGTTATTTGAGAAAAAAAGTGAGATATACTGTACCAGTGGCATTTCTTCTCCTCTCCTCTCCTCTGCTCTCCTCTCTTCTTCTCCCTCTTTTCTCAGCTGAAGGCCTGTCTGGGGATGCAGGTAGTGGCCTGTGTAGCATCAGTGTTCAACTTGATCGTCTCTGTGTCATACATGGAAGGACCCAGTTATGTCTGCTGGAAGTATGATCTAGGGAACCTCACTGATTACTACAAAACCTGTGTTTTTTTATGTGAGTATTTACAGACAGTATATCAGTATGTGTTGGTTATAATTCAATGTACAGTGCATTCAGAAAGTATTCAGACCCCTTGACTTTTTCTATGTTTTGTTATGTTACAGCCTTATTCTAAAATTTATTAAATAGTTTTTTCCCCTAATCAATCTGCACACAATACCTCATAATGAGAATCTTGTTTCTTATGGTCCGAGTCCTTTAGGTGCCTTTTGGCAAACTCCAAGCAGGTTGTCATGTGCCTTTTACTGAGGAGTGGCTTCTGTCTGGCCACCATAAAGGCCTGACTGGTGGAGTGCTGCAGAGATGGTTATCCTTCTGGAAGCTTCTCCCATCTTCACAGAGGAACTCTGGAGCTCTATCAGAGTGACCATCGCGTTCTTGGTCACCTCCCTGACCAAGGCCCTTCTCCCCCGATTGCTAAGTTTAGCCAGGCGGCCAGCTCTGGGCAGATTCTTGGTGGATCCAAACGTATTCCATTTAAGAACGGAGGCCACTGTGCTCTTGAGGACCTTCAATGCTGCAGAAATATTTTGGAACCCTTCCCCAGATCTGTGCCTTGACACAATCCTGTCTCAGAGCTCAACAGACAATTCCTTTGACCTCATGGCTTGGTTTTTGCTCTGAGGTGCACTGTAAACTGTGGGACCTTATCAATCAATTGCATTTACCACAGGTGGACTCTAATCAAGTTGTAGAACGATCTCAAGGATGATCAATGGAAACAGCATGCACCTGAGCTCAATTTCGAGTCTCATACCAAAGGGTCTGAATACTTATGTAAATAGGGTATTTAAATTTGCTAAAATTTCTAAAAACCTGTTTTAGTTTTTCCGTTATGGGGTATTGTGTGTAGATTGATGAGGGAAAACATGTGTTTAATCAATTTTAGAATATGGCTGTGACGTAACAAAATGTGGAAAAAGTCAAGGGGTCTGAATACTTTACAAAGGCACTGTATGTGTCACTGGCAATTGTAATATAAGTAGCTTTAGATAAAAGCGTCTACCAATGACCATATCATTATCATATGGTATCACAATGTAAAGAACTCAATTCAATATCATTCCCATTATTTCAATGTGCAAATACAGTGGAAAAAGTAGAAGTAGCTGGAACATGAAAGTTATTGTATTGTTTCCATTCAGTGAGCAACTAGCTCTCACAGTGTATGTTTCTCAAACTTCAAATTTCGAAGTTGCTGCAAATGTCAAATTATTTTTTTAATTTATTTTATTTCACCTTTATTTAACCAGGTAGGCTAGTTGAGAACAAGTTCTCATTTACAACTGCGACCTGGCCAAGATAAAGCAAAGCAGTGCGACACAAACAACAACACAGAGTTACACATGGAATAAACAAGAGTACAGTCAATAACACAATAGAGAAAAAAAGAGAGTCTATATACAGTTTGTGCAAATGGCGTGGGGAGGTAGGCAATAAATAGGCTATTGTAGCAAGGTAAATTACAATTTAGCAGATGATGATGTGCAAGCAGAGATACTGGTGTGCAAAAGAGCAGAAAAGTAAATAAAAACAGTATTGGGATGTTAGATTGGGTGGGCTATTTACAGATGGACTATGTACAGCTGCAGCGATTGGTTAGCTGCTCAGATAACTGGTGTTTAAAGTTAGTGTATAAACACTTAGGGGCGGTTTCCCGGACACAGATTAAGCCTAATCCTGGACTAAAAAGTGCTTTCAATGGAGATTTTCCATTGATCTTGCAATTTAGTCCAGGATTAGGCTTAATCTGTGTCCAGGAAACCGCCCCTTAAAGTTAAATTTAGCCATTAACTCCGAATTTTTAAGGTTAGGTATCAGGTAAGACCTAAGTGCAGACTATGTTGAAGTAACAATGTTTATTGCAACAAAAGGGGCAGGCAAACGACAGGTCAAGGCAGGTAGGGGTCAATAATCCAGAGTAGCGGCAAAGGTACAGGACGGCAGGCAGGCTCAGGGTCAGGGGCAGGCAGAGTGGTCAGGCAGGCGGGCTCAGGAGGATGAGAAAAGAGAGAATGGGGAAAAACAGGAGCTGAGAAAACGCTGGTTGACTTGAACAAACAAGACGAACTCGCACAGGCAGACAAAACATAGGTATAAATTCATCAGATGGGGACTTACGGAATTCATCAGATGCAAGGTGGGATCCCTGAGTGAGTGATTGGGGCCGCAATCGGACCTCTTCTCCCTCCTATGTTCCCGTAGCCAACCATTGATCCGGATGGTTAAAGCAATGAGTGAGTCAAGATCCGTCGGTAGTTCTCGGGCTGCCAGCTCATCCTTTACATCCTCCGATAATCTGTGCAGGAATGTGTCGAACAGCGCTTCCGTGTTCCAGGTACCCTCCGCTGCTAGCGTGCGGAACTCCACCGCATAGTCGAAGCTGGAGGAACTTCCGGGCAGCCTCTCTCCCGGACACCGGAGCCTCAAACTTTTCTCACCTCCGCCACGAATACCTCCAGACTGAGGCAGAAGGCGGATTGTTGCTCCCACACCGCCGTGGCCCAGGTGAGTGCCCTCCCAGACATCAGCGTAATAATGTACGCTATCTTTGAGCGGTCCGAGGGAAACAAAGAAGGCTGCAATACACTGCAAAACTTTTACCCAGAAAGTGAGCAGGAAGATTGCCTTGAAAGACATGAAGTAGCTTTTCAGACCTTTTGGCTCAGATTTGGCTTTGTTTATCAGGCTGCAGGTAGCAAAAAGCATGTCTAGGGCCTTGATGATAGACGGTAAGTTGCCACTGGTCGGACCGCAGCAATAGCACACTCCATCGCGTGTCTGAAAGACGATTAAGACAGCAGCCAGTCTTTTCCTTGAGAATGTCACATCGCTCTGGACTGGCACTGAACAGGTTGTACTTCTGTGCACGACTGAGCTGCATGTACACCCACAAGATTAAGAGTATGGGAGGCACAAGGTGAGTATGTGGCCAGTGGATTCTTTTGCAGTACGTGTGCTTGAACTCCCTTCACCTTCTAGGCAGAGTTCCTCTGTCCAGTGTCTGTGTTATTTTGCCCATCTTAATCTTTTATATTTATTGGCCAGTCTGAGATGTGTCTTTTTCTTTGCCACTCTGTCTAGAAGGCCAGCATCCCGGAGTCGTCTCTTCACTGTTGATGTTGGGACTGGTGTATTGTGGGTACTATTTAATGAAGCTGCCAGTTGAGGACGTGTGAGGTGTCTGTTTCATAAAACTAGACACTGATGTAATTGTCCTCTTGCTCAGTTGTGCACTGAGGCCTCCCACTCTTCTTTCTAGCTGGTTAGAGCCAATTTGCGCTGTTTTGTGAAGGGAGTAGTACACAGCTTGTACGAAATCCTCAGTTTCTTGGCAATTTCTTGCATGGAATAGCCTTCATTTCTCAGAACAAGAATAGACTGACGAGTTTCAGAAGAAAGTTATTTGTTTCTGGCCATTTTGAGCCTGTAATCGAACCCACAAATGCTGATGCTGATGCTCCAGATATTTAACTAGTCTAAAGAAGGTCAGTTTTATTGCTTCTTTAATCAGTACAACAGTTTTCAGCTGTGCTAAACTTGGATTAGCTAACACAACATGCCCTTGGAACACAGGAGTGATGGTTGCTGATAATGGGCCTCTGTACGCCTATGTAGATATTGTTCTATTGTTTCTCTTTAATGAGAGCACAACATGAGCCATGTGCCCACATTCATGAAGCGACTCAGAGTAGGACTAATGATCTAGGATCAGTTTAGCCTTTTAGGTCATAATGAATATCAGATTCCATGGACATGGGGACCTGAACCTAGATCAGCACTATAGCAGCACTAAAATGCTGCTATATATAAAGTGCCCATCTGTTATAATCCATTTGTAGATGGTAGATTTTGAGTAATGGTAAATGGATAACTGTAGTGTTATGAGCAAGGGTTAGAGATAAGCCTAAAAAGCTGTCGTCAAGTCCACAAGCATCTCCCATTGTGGTGACACTTACGGTTTCTTGGAATTTATGTTTTCTACAGTTGTGGCTAAATGGAGTACAGCATTTTAGCTTGGCCTAACCCTAACCCTTTTCCTAACCTTAACCTAATTCTCCTAACCTGACACTAGAATCGAGCCACAACCGTAGACGTCATCAGTTCCGAGAAAACATCAGTGTCAACACACCGCCAAAACATCAGCTATGAGGGTGTCGGCATGCGAGGGTTTACACTTGATCTGATTGAATCTAGGCCTCAACTGCTGTACATTTGATTTTAAAGGTGAGCATTGTTCATTCAAGAGACTGGACTACAGTTTCAAGTTTGATTTAAAGCTTGCTTGTTTCAGTCTTTGCTGACTTTGATTCAATACTTTTTTGTGAGTTCCCATCATACTGACTGCCTCATATTGTAAGAGGACATCACTGCTGGTATTCTGAACCACGGATATAGGAAAGGCATTAGCTCAGACTAGAGGCCACATCCTCTTTGAAGGTCGTTTTGGGAATATGTTCCTCAAAAACAAGCTGTTATAAAGAGGAAAAGTCTAACAACAAAAACAGAATTAGTACCCAAATGATCATTGAGTAGCTAAAGTAGTTTTTAAATGCATAATGTGAGGGACCTCACATAATTCTGCTAGGTCATAGGAGATCTGTGGCACAGATTAGGGCGCCAGTCAAATTGTCATTCCCAATAGTATATGCTGTAGTGGTCTAGTGCAACCACTCGAGGGAACTGTTGTGTAAATCAGAGCATGCTATCTGTTGACGAGACTGGACTGTGGGGCCCCATCTCTTACCGTTTTCCTATGACACATTTTCTTTAGATTCCCCTGACACCTTTCATCTGTCACTTTCTATTATCTATAAGCTTCAAACGTTCTACAGAACTCAATCACAGAAATGACTGATGCACAAATGATCAGATATAGGGATGCTTTCTTCCCCCACATCATAACTCTGTCTGCAGGGTTCACTGTGATCATTTACCAAGACATTTAGCCAGTTAATTGTCATTCATCTAAATTGGGAAATCATTTGACATGAGATGATGATTAATTGACTGTGTTTTGACAACTCATTCTAAATAAAACAGCTCAGGTGGAAATTGTAATGCTGTTTCCTCCAACAACAATAAAATACTAAAATACAAATGAATACTAACAGTATGCAGTGGAGGTGTGGGGGAAATAAATAGTTTAGCCATTGGGAGCGTGTATCTATGCATCATGCTCACATGCTGTATTTCTGATGTAATCTCATAAAAACACAACAGAGGAAACAGCAGCATTCTGATTGCCATCTAATCAAATCAAATCAAATGTTATTTGTCACATACACATGGTTAGCAGATGTTAATGCGAGTGTAGCGAAATGCTTGTGCTTCTAGTTCCGACCATGCAGTAGTATCTAACTAGTAATCTAACAAATTCACAACAACTACCTTATACACACAAGAGTAAAGGAATGAATACGAGTATGTACATATAAATATATGGATGAGCGATGGCTGATCGGCGTAGGCAAGATTCAGTAGATGGTATGGAGTACAGTATATACATATGAGATGAGTAATGTAGGATATGTAAACATTATATAAATGGCATCGTTTAAAGTGGCTAGTGATACATTTGTTACATCCAATTCCTATTTTTAAAGTGGCTAGAGATTTAAGTCAGTATGTTGGCAGCAGCCACTCAATGTTAGTGGTGGCTGTTTAACAGTCTGATGGCCTTGAGGTAGAAGCTGTTTTTCAGTCTCTCGGTCCCAGCTTTGATGCACCTGTACTGACCTCGCCTTCTGGATGATAGCGGGGTGAACAGGCAGTGGCTTGGGTGGTTGTTGTCCTTGATTATCTTTTTGGCCTTCCTGTGACATCAGGTGGTGTAGGTGTCCTGAAGGGCAGGTAGTTTACCCCCGGTGATGCGTTGTGCAGTCCTCACTACCCTCTGGAGAGCCTTACGGTTGTGGGCGGAGCAGTTGCCGTACCAGGCGGTGATGCAGCCCGACAGGATGCTCTCGATTGTGCATCTGTAGAAGTTTGTGTGGGTGGACCAATTCAGTTTGTCCGTGATGTGTACGCCGAGGAACTTAAAACTTTCCACCTTCTCCACTACTGTCCCGTCGATGTGGATAGGGGGGTGCTCCCTCTCCTGTTTCCTGAAGTCCACGATCATCTCCTTTGTTTTGTTGACATTGAGTGAGAGGTTATTTTCCTGACACCACACTCCGAGGGCCCTCACCTCCTCCCTGTAGGCCGTCTCGTCGTTGTTGGTAATCAAGCCTACCACTGTAGTGTCGTCAGCAAACTTGATGATTGAGTTGGATGCGTGCTTGGCCACGCAGTCATGGGTAAACAGGGAGTACAGGAGAGGGCTGAGAACGCACCCTTGTAGGGCCCCAGTGTTGAGGATCAGCGGGGTGGAGATGTTGTTTCCTACCCTCACCACCTGGGGCCGGCCCGTCAGGAAGTCCAGGACCCAGTTGCACAGGGCTGGGTCGAGACCTAGGGTCTCGAACTTAATGACGAGCTTGGAGGGAACTATGGTGTTAAATGCTGAGCTGTAGTCGATGAACAGCATTCTTACATAAGTATTCCTCTTGTCCAGATGGGTTAGGGCAGTATGCAGTGTGATTGCGATTGCGTCGTCTGTGGACCTATTGGGACGGTAAGCAAATTGGAG
>QNTS01000521.1:633818-658916 GCA_003317085.1 Hucho hucho
ATAGGGACTGATTGAATATGTCCGTAAACACACCAGCCAGCTGGTCTGCGCATGCTCTGAGGACACGGCCAGGGATGCCATCTGGGCCAGCAGCCTTTCGAGGGTTAACACATTTAAATGTTTTCCTCACGTTGGCTGCGGTGAAGGTGAGCCTGCAGGTTTTGGTAGCGGGCCGTGTCGGTGGCACTGTATTATCCTCAAAGTGAGCAAAGAAGTTGTTTAGTTTGTCTGGGAGCAGGACGTCGTGGTCCGCGACGGGGCTGGTTTTCTTTTTGTAGTCCGTGATTGACTGTAGACCCTGCCACATTCCTCTCGTGTCTGAGCCGTTGAATTGTGACTCTACTTTGTCTCTATATTGACGCTTAGCTTGTTTGATTGCCTTGCGGAGGGAATAGCTACACTGTTTGTATTCAGTCATGTTTCCGGTTGCCTTACCCTGGTTAAAAGCAGTGGTTCGCGCTTTGAGTTTTGCGCGAATGCTGCCATCAATCCACGGTTTCTGGTTGGGGAAGGTTTTAATAGTTGCTATGGGTACAACATCACCAATGCACTTGCTAATAAACTCGCTCACCGAATCAGCGTATACATCAATGTTGTTGTCCGACGCTATGCGGAACATATCCCAGTCCACGTGCTCGAAGCAATCTTGCAGCATGGAATCAGATTGGTCGGACCAGCGTTGAACAGACCTGAGAACGGACGTTTCCTGTTTTAGTTTCTGTACTCCTCATGCATTTTTTGATCTGAGAAATAAAATACCAGCAGAATTTTTTTTTTGGGGGGGGACTGTTGTTTTATTATTATTATATTATGATTGTTTCCTCCTGTGTGCCATGATTAGTTCATTGTTTTTTTCATCATGTTCTGAGGGCGAAATCTTCAAAAGTCAGACAAAGGAAGTATGTAATGAAAGGCAGACTGGGGTGTGTGATTTTAAAGTCAGGTTCTTCCTAAATCTGACAAGGAGGCAATCCTACCACAGGGAGTAGCAGATTGTCACACATGTATTGTCACACAATTGTCTTTATCCAACCAGCACAGTGTAGTTATTGCTATATCTAAAGTTCTGTGATATGAACTAGGGGTTGTGGCCTGGTCTGAGTCAATTTCAATTAAATTGTACACTGTGCTTTTGTAACCATTCACTTAACCCAGTCTGACCATGGGCATGAATGTCTGTGACGATTTAATGTTGGTTGTTTATTGTGAATTCCTGGATGTGGTACGTACAGACATTATTGTGTTGTTCATACACAGTCTTTGCATTTTATAAATTATGCACTGTGACTGTAGACACAGCTTTATGATTTGTGTAAAATTTTTGAAAGCAGACAAAATACATCTTACAGAGTAATATACAGCACTTGGCAGAAATCACTGCTTTATTTCTTCTTCTCTTATAGCTGAAACCATAACCATTCCATGGGCAATGATGCTAGCCAAGTCTCTACAGAGTACAGACCATTCCTACTCATTTCCTCCCTCAGTGATGAGGTGATTCTTGGGTCTCTATGGGTCTCCAACAGTGCAGGACAACTTCATGAATCTTGCCCAGATGTATAATAATGTTTTTCACAGATATGTTACAGAGAGTCTGGCTGCATTGTGTGTCTGATGATTAACCTCTTAGGGATAATTAAGGAGCAGTGGGGCGCTAGCTTCCCATCCTTGACAACATCCGGAAAAATGTAGAGCGCCAAATTCAAAATGCAAATGTAGTATTATAAAACATTCATAAAAATACAAGTGTTGCACACTCTTCAAAAGCTTAGACTCTTGGCAATCTCACAGCGTTGTCAGATTTCAAAAAGGCTTTACGGCGAAAGCAGAACATTTGATTGAGGACAGCACCCCATGTACTTCCCATATTAGCATAATAATAAAACCAGCGCGGGTGTCACAAAACACATACAAAGAGCTAAAATAAATCGCTTACCTGTGATGATCTTCTGCTGATGGTAAGCCGAAGTGTCCAAGCAAGACATCCAATGTTCCTTTTGTTAGAAAAAGTCCCTATTTATACCCATAAAACTCTGTTTGGTTGGCGCGTTCTGTTCAGAAAGTCCACCGTCCACTCGTCCCATTATACAAGACAAAAAATATACCTATAAACTTTTTCCAAACAAATCAAACATAGTTTAGAATTGATCCTTAGCTACACTATTATGTATATTAACTATTGTATTTCACACTGATAATATCCTGAACAATAATAAAGTAAAAAACCGAGGTGCACGCTCCCGTGTCCCTCGCGCCACAGACAGAAATTACTATGTCACTCCACTTGGAAAAACTTCCTTTTCTAAAGATGGTTGACATCTAGTGGAAGCCATAGGTACTGCAACCTGGGAGCTGGAATCCAGAATGCCCTATACCCCAGCCAATGAATGCCCTATACCCCTATACAATGCCCCAGCCAATTGTAAAAGAAGGCATGTCAACATAAAAAAAAAGTCTGGATGGATTTTGCTTGGGTTTTTGCCAGCCATATCAGTTCTGTTATACTCACAGACATTATTTTAACAGTTTTAGAAACTTTAGAGTGTTTTCTATCCAATAGTACTAATTATATGCATATCCTAGTTTCTGGGCCTGAGTGGCAGGCATTTTACTTTGGGCTCGCCAGACTGTCCAAAACTCAGAAAAATGCTGCCGCTCCCTAATTAAGGGGTGGGAAAAGAATCCCAAAATTGTTTGGAGTCTATACACTCCTGCTGATATCATCTTGGAGCTAATTGTATCTCTTGTGCCAATTAGAAATCTCTGAACAAACAAACAGTGAGACAGATGACAGAAGAGCTAGGATCTGGCTATCACTGTTATGCTTGTTCTTTAGTGTAAAAAGATAGTAAGGACTATTTTCTGGGTGCAAATGTCTTGACACACCAGTCACCACCAAGCTCCTATGCTCTGGGTCATTGGTTGTAATGAAAGGTCAAACTGATGTTGATCTGACGATGTGGTGCAGGCCTGTGAGCCCTGCAATGGACACCCAGTGACAGACTGACATGTCTATGAACAGCCAAGCCTGGGACTCCTCCATAAATGTACTGTAGCCTCTGGCTTGTTCCAACCACACTGTCTATGTATCCAGCTACATACAGATCCCTGGACCTGAGCAATGGACCAGTAAAGGGGGATCAAGACAGCGATGGGACTCCAAGTTTCTATGGTCCTCCAGATCACCCTGTGCAAGAGAAGGAGAGAGAGAAAGAGGGGGATTTTAGACAGAGATAATGTTCATTTTTCCACAAAACCCACAAAGAGCCCCAGCCAAACCCGACATGGCGGAAATGTTCATCAGCATGTGGTTTATTGGACATTAAAGTAAAGTCCTGCTCCATATGGACTCAATTCAGCTCCCTGTGCTGCACTAAAGCAGCTGCAAAGCACTAAATAACTTTACTCCACACAGCCATTTCACCCTGATGGTTATGAATACCATAGCACAGCCCAGCCATTGCAGGCCTATGGCAGTGAATAACATAGCACAGCTCAGCCATTGCAGGCCAATGGCAGTGAATAACATAGCACAGCCCAGCCATTGCAGGCCTATGGCAGTGAATAACGTAGTTCAGCACAGTCGTTTCATCATCATGCACTTTTCTGCTCTTAAGATATCAAAAACATGTGGTGAGCTTGACGTTAGGCCAGGTGCATCGAGCGTGCACGTAATATGGAAGAAAAAATGTAGGCTAGGGGTTGTTTTGAATGCTAAGGTGTGTGATTGTGGATGTGACTGCAAAATAAATCTGGACAACTCTTGCTTTGTGCTTGGTGTTAGATCAGTCCGACAAGGATAGGACTGGGAGGGTAGAGTTGGTCCATCCATAACCTGATAGGATCAGTCACAGAGACATTCTCTATTTCCTTATCAGAGTTTGGACAGGAATGTACTGTAGGCTATCTCTGACTGGTACCTATTACTACCTGTCTGTAAATTGGCTCCATGGTTCCTTAGCCATCATCAGTAGCTGTAAATGTCAAGCGGCCATCTTTCTTTTATTTTCTTTCTCCGAGTGCACTGTGAGGTCAGAGTATGCATCATCATATTAAACTTCATGGACTGCTGAAATTCATTGGTTCTTTAAATCCCTGCACTGAGAACTTGTGGTGCGTGGATAAAAATTAAACCATTAAATGCAGTGTAGAGGGTCCTCACTCAAAAAAGAGAGTTGAGCTGTAAGAGCTGGAAATCTGTAAGATTAAATCTAAGGTGTGTGTGTTAATAAAAATGATAACAGCTTCTCTAGACAGACTAACTAAAACCACTCTTTTTTATTTTATTTATTTTACCTTTATTTATACAGGTTTTTCTCATTGAGATAACATCTCTTTCCAAGAGAGACCTGGTCCAATAGCTCTAATGAGAGCGAGAGGGGGGATGGAAGATACAGGTGGGTACATTATTCTCCCAGTTAAATTATGGAGAGGTTAATTGGCAACAGGCTTGGCTGTAATAATGGTAAGAATGGGAGAGTGGTTTTCTGTCTCTTATTGACTCATATGTTGATAAGATTGGTGTCCAATTAGTCAGTTCTCTCCAAGGCCGGTGAGCGAGGAACTTAAAAGAAGAACCGGATAGAACCTATTTTAAAAGTGAACAGAGCAAGAATGTGTGTGTGTGTGTGTGTGTGTGGCCGCAAGTGTGGGTGTCAATCGGGATTTAATTGACAGGAAGATTAAAGCTCACATCTGAGAGACGAAGGAGCTTTTTTCGGGCGCCAGCAAAGTCGAAAACAGAAGGAGAGTCTGGTCTCCTCTCCAGTGCCTGCCTGCCTGCCTGGCCGAGGTTTGGGGTGCGGTGGGCACGGCCGCTCAAGGTAGCGCTGGGGCCCCCGCTGAGCGCGTGCTGTCTGAGATGGGTCCTACTTGTTGGACATTCATTATCAAACTCTGTTTGCTCCTTTCATCTGCAGCACTCAATGTAAACTACAGAGGCACCTTGCAGCTTGACATCTCTCCATTCATGCTGTACCTTTAACAGCATGCTGCCACTTCAAAGAGGAAGAGCTGCCTTTGATGTTGCAAAAAGAAAGAACCTCAATGATCTACTAAAACCAATGCAGCAACTTTTTGGAGGGAGCAGGCTGACTGCTATTCATCTCCAACTAGTTCACTCTCTTGAGTTTGAGAAGGATTCTTCTTCTTAATGTCCAACCTCTGTTCTGTTCTTCCTGTCCATGGCAAGTCTTTCCTTTGCAGTCCATTACTTTGCAAGTCCTTCCTTTGCAGATCCAGCAAACACAGAAAACCCAAGTTAGCATTCGTCAGAGACAAGACACCAGAGCAGATGCTTAATTCAATTTAAAGGGCTTTATTGGCATTGGAAACATGTGTTTACATTGCCAAAGCAAATGAAATAGATAATAAAATATCAAAAATAAACAGTAAACATCACACTCACAAAAGTTCCAAAGGAATAGAGACATTTCTGTCTGTTTCTCCCACAATCGGTCTTTCCTCGTCACGCTGCTGTAATCATATTAGTGTCTCCCCTACAACCTAACCTACACAATTTGATCGTTTAATTGTATTTAAACTAAAACAAACAGTCACAAAGCAGACTATTTCAATCATCATACTCAGTCATAAAATAGTTACTGATTACATGCAATGCCAGCTTGCGGTACATAATATGTGGCTCCAGAATCCAGTAATGATGCCATGTATCAGGAAATACATGGCGTGCACAGACACACACGCACTCGTCCATCTGGGACCAATCTAAACCAGTTGTTTCCTTTGAATCCAATGTTGTAGTAATTTGCAGTTTTTTCAAAGGATCTGTAAGCTTGTGGAAATGACAAATGTGTTTTTGTTTTTCCTGTTTGTGACAGACGAGGAGCCTTTAAATCTGGTGTAGAAATCACAGATATAAAAGGAGAAAGTAGGCGATCTTCTTGACTGGTTTGCGGCCATCTTTAATTTAAAACATTGCTGAGAAATTGGGCAAAAGGCCAGTTTGTTGACCATGTGTGTAGACTGCAGACCCTCACTCCTGGGAAGATGGAGCAGGGAGGCAGGGCAGGCTGGATTACTAGAGGCTGGGGTTGTGAAGGCTAGGCCGCCCCCTCCACCCCTCCCACCAGCCAACCACACCTCAACACACAGACAACAAGTGCATCTACACTGATTTTCCGCTTTGATCTGTGTGCTGAGATCTGATTGATTTTTTTCCTTTTCAAATCAAGAGTAATTTCCAATCTAAAAGCGGCAATTACAGTCTGTTGGATATAAAAGGCCTGAAGCTACTGGCACCCTTCATCCTCCATCCACCCAGACACTGAATAATTCACCACAGCAGAGTTCATTAGCAATCAGGCTTCCTCCATTACAAACATATCCTTAGTGGCAGTAAAATCCAATGGCAAGAAAACCTGTGGAAATGTTATTATTACTGTACTGACTGACTGACTGAGTCTCCTGGCATGAGAACACCTGGACCATTTAGTTAGTACTGTGACGATTGGGCGCTTACTTTTCATATTGATTAAACATCCATCATCCTCTTGCATTAAAATATTATGAATTTAGAGTAAAGTGTATTCTGATTGTTTAAAGGTGTAAAACTCATTATGATTTGTAAACGGTCACATACTGCGCCTTTGGTCCAAAGACATTAAGAAATGACTTCACCTACCTTTCTATGAGTGACAGCTAAGCAAGTGCTCAGAGCTGGAGAACAGGTCCCGGCTAACCTTGTCCCAGGCTAATTGCTAACGAGCCGGCTGGTGGATGAGGCTAGGTCAGGGCTAACAGTGATGACCCACGATCAACACTGTAGGATCAGAGATGAGGGGGCGATGTACCCACCTGTATCTTCCATCCCCCTCTCGCTCTCATTAGAGCTATTGGACCAGGTCTCTCTTGGAAAAGAGTCCTGGTGCAAATGTCAACAGACAGCGAAAAGTGATATTCAGTGCCAGTGACTGATTACAGGGGGCAGACGGCTTTAACTTTAGCACTTTGTCAGCTCCTTAATTCAATGAACTTGCCAATTATTGAAGTGGCTTTATTTTTTTACCCTTTCTTTTCTACACATGAAAGGCTGCCACACTAATTAGCTTTCATTCTTTTTTTCTCTCTTTTTTCATGCTCTTGAATCGGCAGAAACCGGCGTATTCCAATAATTTGCATTATCCTGTGAATCTGGGCTTTGAAATTCTGATATGCTGTAAGAAATAGGGGCCCACTTTATCCCGCATGAAGAACATTTCAAAGCCCATAAATACGCTGGAACAGATGTACATTATCATTGGATATGCTTTTTTCTCTTTGCTCCTGTATTGGTAATAGACTACCTCGTGTCCTTCTCATCCTTAGCGTTTAGCATCCCATCTCTACAGAAGCTAGCACCCCACTGGGCCAATCCGCACTTCAAAGCTCTCACTGCCTATCTGCTGGAGACAAAGAGAACACATATGGCAGCCTCTCATTTTCCCACAATATCATTGCTCTCCTGCTTTTGGCAACAACAAGATAGGGTTCATCTCCACCCCCTCCCCAACACCCCCACCTCCTTTCACCCGACTCCCACTCCCATCGCTCAACAACACAAAATCTAAGGGTGTTTACACATAGTGTCATCTTAAAAAAAAAACGATCTCAGTACTTTTTAAATTGAACTCTGGGGTAAAAAAAAGAAAAAGAGGTTCTCGTGGTATTCACATTGCTCTTGGATTTGAATGAGGACTCAATTCTTTTGCAGGTTCACTTCACCTATTTTGTGGTCCGAGTCCCCTATGCATATCATTCACATTGCTAGGATTAGAAAGGAACCAATATCTTTTTCCAACATTCACTCAATGGATTCTGGGTTTTTACAAAGTGCAGGGCAAGACATTCCATCAGAATGTGTTATCGGACAGCTAGATATACCTACAGTTGAAGTCGGAAGTTTATATACACTTAGGTTGGATTCATTAAAACTCGTTATTTAACCACTCCACAAATTTCTTGTCAACAAACTATAGTTTTGGTCGGTTAGGATATCTACTTTGTGCATGACACAAGTAATTTTTCCAACAATTGTTGACAGACAGATTATTTCACTTATAATTCACTGTATCACAATTCCAGTGGGTCAGAAGTGTACATACACTAAGGTGACTGTGCCTTTAAACAGCTTGGAAAATTCCAGAAAATGATGTCATGGCTTTAGAAGCTTCTGATAGGCTAATTGACAGAATTTGAGTCAATTGGAGGTGTACCTGTGGATGTATTTCAAGGCCTACCTTCAAACTCTGTGCCTCTTTGCTTGACATCATGGGAAAATCCAAAGACATCAGCCAAGACCTCAGAATAAAAATTGTAGACCTCCACAAGTCTGCTTCCTCCTTGGGAGACATTTCCAAACGCCTGAAGGTACCACGTTCATCTGTACAAACAATAGTACGCAAGTATAAGCACCATGGGACCACACAGCCGTCATACCACTCAGGAAGGAGACGCGTTCTGTCTCCTAGAGATGAACGTACTTTGGTGCGAAAAGAGTAAATCAATCCCAGAACAACAGCAAAGGACCTTGTGAAGATGCTGGAGGAAACAGGTACAAAAGTATCTATATCCACAGTAAAACCAGTCCTATGTCAACATAACCTGAAAGGCCGCTGAGCAAGGAAGAAGCCACTGCTCCAAAACCGCCATAAAAAAGCCAGACTACGGTTTGCAAATGCACATGGGGACAAAGATCGTACTTTTTGGAGAAATGTCCTCTGGTCTGATCATCGTTATGTTTGGAGGAAAAAGGGAGAAGAACACCATCCCAACCGTGAAGCATGGTGTCAGGTTTTTGGGTATCTGGTAAGGTGAAATCAGGCGCAGGATAGCAGTGATGCGTGGACGAGTATTTAATCAAAACAAAGCACCAGTATACAACAACATACTAAAGGTGCATAAAAATACCAGTCACACGAAAAATACACGAGCGTATAAAATCAAACACCCGGTAACCACTACCAGCCTCTAACAAACAAACCTGAACTGAATTACAAACACGCACACAAACATGGGGGAAACAGAGGGTTAAATACATGCACATGAAATTAGGGAATAGAAACCAGGTGTGAAGAAAGCAAAGACAAAACAAATGGAATTTGAAAAGTGGATCGGGGATGGCTAGAAAACCGGTGACATCGACCGCCGAACGCCGCCCGAACAAGGAGAGGGACCGACTTCGTGACACATGGGGGTGGCAGCATCATGTTGTGGGGGTGCTTTACTGCAGGAGGAACTGATGCACTTTACAAAATAGATGACATCATGAGGAAGGAAAATTATGTCGATATATTGAAGCAACATCTCAAGACATCAGTCAGGAAGTTGAGCTTGGTCGCAAATTGGTCTGCCAAATAGACAATAACCCCAAGCATACTCAAATCAAAGTTTATTTGTCACCTGCGCCGAATACAACAGGTGTAGACCTTACAGTGAAATGCTTACTTACAGGCTCTAACCAACAGTGCAAAAAATGTATTAGGTGAACAATAGGTAAGTAAAGAAATAAAAACAACAGTAAAAAAGGCAGTGAAAAATAACAGTAGCGAGGCTATAGCAGTAGCAAGGCTATATACAGGCACCGGTTAGTCGGGCTGATTGGGGTAGTATGCTCTGTCAAGAGTAATGGGCCAAAATTTACCCAACTTATTGTGGGAAGCTTGTGGAAGGCTACCCGAAATGTTTGACCCAAGTTAAACAATTTAAAGGCAATGCTGCCAAATACTAATTGAGTGTATGTAGACCCACTGGGAATGTGATGAAATAAAAGCTGAAATAAATCATTCTCTCTACTATTATTCTGACATTTCACATTCTTAAAATAAAGTAATGATCCTAACTGACCTAAGACAGGGAATTTTTAGAGGATTAAATGTCAGGAATTGTGAAAAACTGAGTTTAAATGTATTTGGCTAAGGTGTATGTAAACTTCCGACTTCAACTGTATGAATGAGTAATGATTTGATATTGTAGCTTTAAATATCCACTGTGTGATGGGAGTGAACAGAGCACCATCCTAACTGCCTTCTTTCCAACGTGTTCTCCCCATGTCTCTCAGGGGCCATCACAGAGTAATTGCTGTATTACAGTGGAGTTTGCACTCATCTATAAATGATCAGGGCTCTATAATAACCCTCTGACCTGGGTTCATCTGAATGCTCACTCACAGAGCACCAAACACACACACGGAGAGAGAGAGACAGACAGAGACAGAGAAAGAGCCAAAGCAAGCAACTGAGCCAGATATTGATCTGAGGTCAGTCTAATTATTCCTGTGGTGATATCTCTCTGGTGCTCATCATGCTAAACCAACCTGCCTGCTCCACTCTGCTTTGCTCTGAGAGGATTAACAGGAGGCTACGCATACATTAGATGGCTAAAAGGAGAACAGAAATTCAGCAGAGCAGATACTTACAAACAGTACAGGGCAAATCAAACACCTTAGAAATTATGGCAGTGCAATTTCCAATTTCTGTGTTAGTTAATAAACATAATACCAGCAAGTTCAAGAAGACATGTCAAAGTCAAACGAATCTAAGAATCCAAAAAATTACTTTGAAAGACTGATCTTAGATATTGCTGTGGTTTCTATACCCACTCCTGGCTAACATATCTCCATGTAGACCCTGCAGTGGGCTGGGGATACGATTGATGTACTAAAAGAGAAAATGAAGTAAAGGGAGCTTTGGAAATGGTTTGATGTGTCAGTGTCGGAGGGATAGATACTGTTTATCATGATGCCGACTGCTCCAGACACACAAACGTGGCTGATTTAAATTAGCTGTATTTGGGAGAGAATGGCAGGTCACGTTGCCGAGAGACACGTTGCCGTGGACACACTGTGGTCCCAATGAGAGATAAGAGCTTAAGCTGCATATCAAAGGGTGTGCATGTAGAAAGCGTGGCATGGCGGGCAGCTGTTGCCAGCCAGATTTGGGAGCCCACCGAGGCTCCATGGGGTGGGATGGAAAGGATCCTCCCCCTCCTTCCCCTCTCCCCTGTCCTCAGACTCCCTCATCCCCACATGTTCCCACATTCAGCCACATCAAACAAACACATACACGGCACATCAAAACACACACACACAGACTAACGCACACACAAGCGGATAAAACGACCCAAAATAAACCCAAAAGCACAAACACCACAATGAGGAAATGTATGCATAAAAAACACCACGGGCAGAGAAGTCCAGCAGAAACAGATTCCAATACACACAGATAGGCGACCTGCGGTGGTTTAGATCACACACTCCCTCCCTCATCCATCCATATACATCCAACACAAATACGCACAGCACAAAGCCACACAAAGAGGAGTCAGCAGACGTATTCTAGGGAACAGGTTCATACTTTAATGAAAGGGTATTTCCCTTGGCACAGTTCTGCTATCAAATAAATAAAGCAATTAATCAAAAAACGTCTATATAAACTAAACAAAGACATGAAAAAAGCCATTAGGGAAAAGAGAGAAAGGGTCTGGTCTGCTATTGAGGAACTGAACAGCAAGTGCTAGACATGTTTCATTTACAACAATCACCAAGAAGAAGTGAAGAAAGTGAGAGAAAGAGAGACAACTATCCTTCCCTGCTAGCACTGATTGGCACAGCGGATACTGTAGAGAAGTGACAAAATAGTAGGCAAGTAAGTGTGATAGCTTGTCAGAAATACTGTATATTCGCTCAGTCATTCAATTATTATAAATACGTTTATTCCTTCTACACGATACTGGTATAACCTTTCTGCAGTCCATATACTATTTACATTAGTTTAACATGTAGATACATAAATTTTACCAAACATAACTTAGTGGTGGAATACAGTGAGAAAATGTAATTCAGTCTTGTCTGTAAATACCGAAACTGAAATCATTTACAGATGGAGAAGATACAGTGGAGCATTCTGGAGCAGAACTTTAGATGCTGGTGAAGCTGGAATGTCCCTTTAAAGAGGCACAGTGCACTACTTTTGACCAGAAACCCTGGGCCCTGGTCAAAAGTTGTACATTATATAGGGAATAGGGCTCCATTTCAGACACACCACAGAGATTTCTGTTCCAGTGGCTGCCCCACTAATACCACTCTAGAGGCACATGGCACCATTCATCTAGTGTCTGTGGTGTTGGTGTTGGGGGAAGATGGCGGAGGGATTGTAAGTTTAATTGAGGATGAGAACCCAAGCAGATCCCTGCCTATTAGCCACGGTGTCTGTCTGTGGGGATCACTGCAGACATCTTCTCACTCTCTCACTCACACACACACACACACACACACACACACAATGAGGACCACCATGAAGGGAGACACGGGCCCTCTGCCTCTCTCTGGCTTGATATAGCCCCCAATGCAGCCACAAGCCATTTTCACCTTTCACATGTCTATCCTATGGGCAGGTGCTAGTATCAACACCTCTACTGTTTAGCTGTGGTGGTGCCGTGGTGTGAAGACTACAACATACGTTATAGTGTTGCGATGGGCCATGTCAGATGGGGTGCTGCCATGCTAGGCCAGACAGATGCCAGCGCCAAGCAGATCGCAGAGCGGCAGCGTTCCAGGGGAGAGAGGAGCTGTGGAATGGGGTGCAGCTGCGTTCCCCTTGGGAGTGGCTGAGGTGGGTGACTGTGTCCCGTGGTGAGGCCAGCCTGAATGGTGCCTCTGCTAATGCACAGCCTGCAGCTGTGTGAGGGAGCGCAGCACTGGAGCTCAGGACAAGCCTGGAATGCACCAGATTCCTTCAACTGACCCAAAACACACTTGTAGTAAAAGCTTTAAACCTATACATGACCCAGAGTGGAAAGTTGGCTTTGATGTCCACACACCTGGTGTGAGGTTCCTTCACACGTGCTCACAACGCATAGCCAGTAGTGAGGTCTAATAGCTCATACTGACTACCAATGTTCCCTCTAAGATGCGAGAGAGAGCAGGCGTGCAGCTCCCCCACGACTGCCGTGCAGAAGAAATATCAGCCCGCAAAGAGAAGCACGAACTTTCTAGAGTTTTCCCCATTAGTTAACACGATCAACGTTTCCGTTTACTGTGGGAATTGTGATCGAATCAATGCAATATAAGCCACTTTCAATGCAACATACCGAAACAAAACAAACTATGCAAGAGATTTGTTGTATGCAGAACGCATCGAAGTAGGATTTTATTGCATTGACAGGCACAACATAGGCCGTACTCTACACAGACCGGTGCACCATAACCAATCAGAGCTGCAGTAGGCCTATAAGCAAATAGACCATTGCCATATTTGGATCTGTGCCATTCACTTTGAACTGGACTGTTTATACAGCATGAGTGGTGGTGAGTAGATGAGTTTGTTTTGAGATCAAAGCCAGAGCTACATGTGTACATGTGTTCATATCCTTCGCTAGTTAGTCAGTTATTAGCTCAGTTATAGATCATTTGTAGTCAGCAATGGGGGAGTGATTGCTTCCTACAAGAGCACAAAATGTGTGCATTTCTAGACATCTTTAAAAAGCAAGTCAGGTAAATTGCTTATTTGTCTTAAAGGGGCAGTGTAGCCAATAGGCAGAGGGTAGCATATTTCGCCTGATTCTCTGTAATAATGGTATGTGAATAATGATGCATTTTATTGTTTCTTGCATCAAACAACACATTTTCAGTCACCTCCTTGTCTGAAGGACAAGTGGATAAACAGGTTAATGTCAAGCCCTGCATGTACTTTTCAAAAGTCTCATAGAATGTAGGCCTACATTGAACACCACACATTGTCTGCTACTGTAGGCTGAACAATAGAACAGCTATTCCATGTTAACATATTATGGGATGCATTGTCTCCATTGTTTTTCATGGTAGGCCAGTCAGTCTGGCCTACATTATTATCAAATAGCCACAGTAGCCTACTTGACCACTGTTAAAGGTGTACCCTAGCGGGTACAGCCTCAGTGTTCACATTAAACATGCTTCGGAAGTTGCACCTAATTTTCACAATGTTCAAGTTTGCGCTCAGCAGACCTGAAATTTTCTCAGTGCCAAAAAAAATAGAGGGAACATTGCTGATTACAGTATTTTCCTCTTTACCCTGACCAGATGATACTCGGTCAGGAGCTCCTGGACCCAGATGCAGGCATACCGTAGTGACCTGTCCTAAACAGTGGTGTAGGGCTCTGATGGTTCACCTAGAGTGGGAGAAGATCTGAGAGGTCCTGTGTGGTTGCAGCTGCCTGCCCGACAGCAGGCCTTCAGCAGGGTGAGTTATGGTCCTGGTGGAGCCTGCGGGCTGGGCCTGGTGTCACCTAGCACCAGAGGAATGAGACAGACAGCTGAGAGCCTCCACCCCGGTCCAGCCAGCGTCATAAACAGAGCCTTGTTGCCTGAGTACTGGGGACACATGGCGTGATGGTGGCCTGGTGAAACGGGTGCTGACAGCTGGGGACAGGGGGATGCCTCATGGGGGGACAGCGGTTGGGGTCATGTGTTATGATCAGACCTGGAGGATCATGGGACTGCTGTGGATTGTCAACCACCACATACTTATGATTCAGCTAATGAGAAATAGCCTTACTGTGAACTGCTAACCACAACGATTAGACAGACACTGTTCAGAAGGTAGAGATGTACTTGAGAAGGTGTACACTGACCATTTGTGTGAAAAAACTGTGTGTGGTGATATTAGAGTGAGTCAGAGTTGTATCTTAGATGGTCTAAATTGTATACATAGTGGTCTTTCAATAGGGTACATCGGGAAAATGTGGTTGAGTGAGAAATAAATGTAGATTGTTGATACAAACGTCACATTATAAATAAATATAATGTTGATAATATATGTACATACAATATGTAGGTAAAACATGTAGGAACATTTCTACACTACATTACTGCAGATTGTGTCATCAATGAAAAATTTAACTAAATGTAACTGAAAAATAGCATCTGATTAATTACAATAATAATAACACCAACAATTCCATTAATAACACTAGAGGTAGCAGCTGATTACAGTCTTCTATTCTCACTGAACATTTCAACATTGTTCTCTCAGGGAGTGTCCTGTATTGCATGTGAGATTCAGGAGCTGGATGATATTGTCTTCTTCATCTCCAGCTAATGCCTGTCTGTCCTCTGTTCTGACAGCCCAAAGTCTCTAATGCAACTGCACCCACAAGTGCTTTTCAAGTGGTTTTCAGTGGCGATAGGGGTGTCACAGCAGACAGGTAACACATGCTCTCACACACACTGTATATTCATACACACAAATCTCTCTCGCTATCCAAACCAGACCCTCACCTCTCATTCCCCAAAACGTAGAGGTCTGTGAGGATGGCAGTGCCAGTATGGCTTCGTAAAGTCAGTTAGTCCATCAGAGTAGAGGGTTTCAGAGAAACAGGCAGACAGAGAGGGATGAGAGGAGTCTTCTGAAAGATTACAGCCAAGTCTTTTTTCTCTTTCTGTTCCTCTCAGGCTCCCCAGTTACATCCCTCTGCCAAGTCCTGCTCCTGGTTCCTGGCACGCCTGAAGACCAAGGTACTGTCCCGCTGCCTCACAGGGACTCTTAATGCCTGGACAACACCATAATAACCCTCTTCACCCTGCACCTTTCCCTGTCTGTCCAACTCCTCTTGAGGTCCTGTCCTCTTAGCCAACAGGGCCATGCAAGACCCAACTCCCCCTGACTGCGACACAGTTCTGGCTGTGCTGTTGCTGTGCTGTGTGGGAGGGGTCTGCCTGTCTGCAGGGTCTACTGGCCTGGCAGTGGAGCCAGGTTGAGGTGGGGCTGTGAGAAGGTGCTCTAGGGCCGGGGGCAGCAGGGCAGGGAGCTGGCTGGCTGGCTCAGGACTGGTAGAAGTGGTGGTAGTGGTGGTGGTGTTCATGGTGGTGATGATGCTCGTGCCTCTGAACCATCTGGGCCAACCCTCCTTCATAGAGGAGCACACTGGGTAGGTCCCTCACCTGCTCCTTCTCCACCACAGGCCCCACTGGAGCCCCCAGGGCCCGGTACTGCTGCTGGCCCTCCTTGGCCCTCTGCTTGTGCCTGCGGTAGGGGGCTGAGGACTGGTGAGGGGGGGCCTGGCTGGGTAGGGCTGGGGGAGGTGGGGCCCCTCTGCTCCTCATCACCCTACCCGTGGTGGTCTGTGTGGGGTGCGTCCGGCTGTGGGTCTTGGGGGAGCGCAGGGCGTGTTTACCTGAGTCTTTACTCGGTCGTGGGGGACAAAGAGTGTCAGGGCCCGGGGCGACGGTGCTCTCCATGGCCACCTGTGAGCGACGGTGGTGGGAGTAGGTGTGGCCATTCTCTGGTTCATGAGAGCGAGACCTGGTCTGGTTCGATGGTCGGGTCTGTGGCTCTGCTTTCACAGGCTCTGTGGTGGGGGCTGGAGAGGGTAGAAATACAGGTCAGGATAAATAACCCATGATGGGTGAATTGATACATCAATAACTTAATTGAAAGACTGAGAAGTTCATAACTCATAAAAGTTAATATTACCAGTTCCAATACTATTTTAATACCTTTTTCACATTTTTCTGCTTTCTTTTTTTCACTGGACAAAGTGTATTTTTCTGCTTTGAATTAGAGGGGGTCACACACACACAAAATCCTCCCGTCAACACAGACATTTAAACAAAAGCAGCCCCATATTAAACATAATTTAATTCACTTCATGATGAGGCCTGGCCCCTGAAGACATATCGTATTGTGCCCTTGTGGGTCCAGATGTTTTACTGGCCAGGCCTGCCTGCCTCCCTCCAAGCAGGTGCTGGGGTAATGAAGGCCTCTCTCTATCTGGACACAGCTTCAAAGTACCGCGGTGCTGTGATCGGTCAGTGCCTCTAGTCTCCAATCTCTCCATCATCGCCCCCGGCCCCCCCCCATCCCTCTGGCTTCTACCCCACCGGACAAGCCCACCTGGGCCAGCTCACCTGCTCCGAAGCGGGATGTGTAATTCTCGATGCCGGCCAGGTCTAGGTAGTGGTTCCTGCGCTCCAGGTTCTCATCCACACAGTGGCGCTGGCAGCCCTGACTCTGACCATGACCCTGCTGGGTCAGAACCTGGTGCTGGATAGTGTGGTGGTCACTGTGATGGCGCCTGGAGGGGAGAGAGATGGGACTTTACAGCTTGAAGCAGTATTTTAGCTCTCTAACATGCATTGCAAAACATACATTCTGTCGGTGTCAAAATAAAGATTGTTATTAGTGTCAAAAATGTACAGATGTACATTAATGTCTTGTAAAACCTTGATGCAGGCTGTAGAACATATGTTACCTGAGGAGTGCTCGAGACTTCTTCTCTGCACTTTTAAGGTCTTCAATGCACTTGTCAGTCTTGGTTCTGGGGTGGGGCATGTCTGTGAGAGAGTGAGCAGGACATTATCAAAAAGAGCAGCCACACACACACACGCAGTCTATTTCTCTCAGAAGAAAGAAACCTTTGTTCACAGCCTTTTACTTTGAAGATCTATAAAAGAGAAAAAAACAACAATGCTTCATTTATTTACTCCAGGCCTCATATAAGACATAAAGAAAAAATATATACAGTGCCAGTCAAAAGTTTGGACACACCTACTCATTCAAGGGTTTTTCTTTATTTTTACTATTTTCTACATTGTAGAATAATAGTGAAGACATCAAAACTATGAAATAACACATATGGAATGATGTAGTAACCAAAAAAGTGTTAAACAAATCAAAATATATTTGAGATTCTTCAAAGTAGCAACCCTTTGCCTTGATGACAGCTTTGCACATCCCTGGCATTCTCTAAACTAGCTTCACCTGGAATGCTTTTCCAACAGTCTTGAAGGAGTTCCTGCATATGCTGAGCACTTGCTGCCTGCTTTTCCTTCACTCTGCAGTCCAACTCATCCCAAACCATCTCAATTGGGTTGAGGTCGGGTGATTGGGGTGGCCAGGTCATCTGATGCAGCACTCCATCACTCTCCTACTTGGTCAAATAGCCCTGACACAGCCTGGAGGTGTGTTGGGTCATTGTCCTGTTGAAAAACAAATGATAGTCCCACTAAGCGCTAACCAGATGGGATGGCGTAATGCTGCAGAATGCTGTGGTAGCCATGCTGATTAAGTGTGCCTTGAATTCAAAATAAATCAGACTGTGGCACCAGCATAGCACCCCCACACCATCACACCTCCTCCATGCTTCACGGTGGGAACCACACACGCAGAGAACCTACTCTGCGTCTCACAAACAGACGGAGGTTGGAACCAAAAATCCACCAGTCTAATGTTCATTGCTCGTATTTCTTGGCCCAAGCAAGTCTCTTCTTCTTATTGGTGTCCTTTAGTAGTGGTTTCTTTGCAGCAATTCAACCATAAAATTCACACAGTCTCCTTGAAATCTGTGAAGTAATTTCTGAGGCTGGTAACTCTAATGCACTTATCATCTGCAGCAGAGTTATCTCTGGGTCTTCCTTTCCTGTGGCGGTCCTCATAAGAGCCAGTTTCATCATAGCGCTTGATGTTTTTTGCGACTGCACTTAAAGAAACTTTCAAAGTTCTTGAAATTTTCCCGGATTGACTGACCTTCATGTCTTAAAGTAATGATGGACTGTCGTATCTCTTTGTTTATTTGAGCTGTTCTTTTAGGGCTATCTTCTGCATACCACCCCTACCTTGTCACAACACAACTGATTGGCTCAAAATCATTAAGAAGGAAAGAAATTCCCCAAATTAACTTTTAACAAGGCACACCTGTTAATTGAAAAGCATTCCAGGTGACTACCTCATGATGCTGGTTGAGAGAATGTACAAAGCTGTCATCAAGGCAAAGGGTGGCTACTTTGAAGAATCTCAAATATAAAATATATTTTGATTTGTTTAACACTTTTTTGGTTACTACATGATTCCATATGTGTTATTTCATAGTTTTGATGTCTTCACTATTATTCTACAATGTAGAAAATAGTAAAAATAAAGAAAAACCCTGGAATGAGTAGTTGTGTCCAAACTTTTGACTGGTACTGTATATATAACCCAGAGTTTATTAATGAAGTGAGATATGTTGTGGTTTGCATGAAGACAGCTGAAATTAGCGTGAAGACAGCAAGCTAATGGTTCGTTTTCAAAGCCTGCTTCTTTTGAATCGCTTGACGTTATAAATAGACACAACAGCAGGAAGTAAACAAACAGGGCGTAATATTTTGTAGCAATTTTTTTTAAATTCTCAATACTTGTTTACCAAGTCATCAGTTAGAAAAGTTACGTTGAATGTAGCTATATTTTACCGACAGCTCTGAGAAGTGGGGGGTGAGGGAGAAGAAGAAACACTTTGGAGAAAAATAAAATGGTTGTGGTTATCAAAAGGAGTTGGTGCATCTCTTAAGGTTTCTTTCAGAGTATTTGAAGGCACTGGGGGGTTCTCAGCTCTGTCACTACTCCCATCATTAAAAATGAACCCCATTGTGCCGGAGAGATGGAGAGACAGGCAGAGAGTGAGAGAGAGTGGAGTCTGACATGCCTGAAGCAGGTGCCTTTCCGCATGACAACAAACAAGACTCTGGATGTGCTGACAGCAGAACAGTCAAGTAGGGGAGCCCAAAGACACCGCTCTCTCCCCTCCCCCTCTCCTACCTCTTCTTCCCCCTCTCCTCTATCTCCCCCTTCTGGTACCCTATCTCCCCATCCTCCCTCCCTCCCCCTTCCCAGCCCTGTGATCCTCCCGCAGCCTGGTGGTTACCTGCGGGGCCCTGTGTGCAGCTCCGCCAGCGCTGGCTGGAGTCGGGGGCCACAGAGAGCTTGACCCGCAGTGTCTTGCTGCTGCTGGGGGAATGGTTGACCGACGTGTCCACCACCTCATAGATGGTGTGGAGCAGGCTGGTGATGTCCTGAGGGGGGGGAGAGAGAGAGAGAGAGAGATGGTCTGAGTTAGTGCACAGCCGACAACTCAGTTACTGTAGTCTGTCTAGCATGTTACAGGCAAACAGGAGAGATGAAGAGAAGAACATGCTGAGTTGTCAGTTGTTTTATTTCAGTGTTCTCCCTGTAAAGTGATCAGGCAGTGAGTACAACGATGGGATAAATGCATGACAAGATATGTCTGGGAGATGGGAGGAGAAGTGCTAAAAGATTAACTGATGCACAACCCACTCTACAGCAGCTCTGCTCTTAATAGATAGAGAGCCTTCATTACCCTTTCTCTCTGTAGGCTTTTTATGGTGGTTAGTGTAACATTGGAAGTGGTTCAATTAAGAGCTTTTAAAAGTATTATCTCCCTCTCAGTATCTCTCTTTTTCTTGCTCTTTGAATGAGTCGAGAAGCTGAGGGCCATAGCACAGACCTTTGCCTCAGGGCTAAGAGTCAGACATTGACAGAATAAGAAAGAGAGAAAATAAGAGGGAAAATCCTGTAGGATGGGATTCCTGTAGAAAGGACGAATAACATCCACACACAGTCAGTGAGCACAGAGCAGACATCTGAAATCTGTACTCGCTTAAGTCTTAAAAAGCCTGTTTAGGAAGAGAGCAACATGAACATCTACAGATGGATCAAAAACATAGTATGTTTAATTATACATATTTCAAGTCTTGTTAGCATTTTCCCTCTGAAGGTAATTACTGCATTTCTACTAATGTTCCCTGGACTGCCACTGCCAAGAAAAGGGGCTTACAAAACCACTCAGAAATTAGGACCTTTTTGGGCCTGTTAGCCTAGCTTCTGCTCTCGCTCCTCTAAAATGTCCAAATGCCTTCATTCCTATTGCCTTGCCTCTCTCTGAATGCAACATAAAGGCCTATTATGAGCTCTTTGGGGGCTGGCCCCAGATACCGTTTCAAGCGCTAAGACGTAAAAAAAAGCCTCCTATGTCATTTTTTGTTTCCATTTTTTCATACGTCTGAAGAAATAAAGAAAGGGAGCTGGAGAAGAAAGCTATTTCCTTCTTTTTGTGTGAGCTGCCGCCTGCCGTCTCATGAGCCGCGGGGCCACGGGCGATGCCAAATCAACTGGAGATCCAACCATCCCACCACACAGAGGACGGCTTCAGTCTCTTCACACCGTTTCAACTCAGCTCTCCAAAAATACAGGCCTCTCTGACTGCACTGCTCAGATCTTTACAAGGCAGCAGCCAGCCACTAGGTATCTATCGCTGGGAAGGAAAAAGTCTCTTTGGTTCCTAGTGGCTGTATTATTGAAATGGATGAATGTAACTTCATCTGGTTGTGTCTCACTTAGTCTATGTATGTGTATGTGTGTATTAGTTGGAAAGAGGAAAAGATCATGGGCGGGTAAAGAAAAGGAACGTGCCCTGTTATTTGTTAGAGTATGTTTGGATATAAAATGTGTTTGAACCCTTACCTCTCTGGTGACCTTGCCATTGTTGTCAAAATCATACAGCGTGAACGTCCACTCCTGTCTGTTGTCTTCCTCTACAGAGACGGCACACTCAAGCTCCTGAAACAAATCGCATTGCTATATAAGTATCAATACATTCACGGCTGTGTGTGCATGTGTGTGTGCATGTGTGCATCCTTCCATCCCTGAAAGAGTATTATATTGTTGCTCTAGTTTTTCCCAGAAGCACTAATAAATGGTCCATGTTGGTGGTTCACAGTTCAACTTCACACTCACTTCAAACTGGAGCTGTTTCTGTGTCCCTGTGGGCGCCTGGCTCTCTCTCCCCTGCATCTTCTCCTCCACACAGCAACTGTCCACTGTCTTCTCCGGGGGCAGAGCCACTGTAAAAACACACACGCAACCAAATACAAGTTAACCTATTTAGGGAGCAGTGGGGCGCTACCAGGTGAAATGCAAGGCGCCAAATTCAAAATCCAAAAGTTGAATTATTAATCATGCACCAATATACAAGTGTTTCATACTCATCAAAAGCTCTGTTTCTTGGCAATATCACAGCGTTGTCAGATTTCAAAAAGGCTTTACGGCGAAAGCACCACATTTGATTGTTTGAGGGTAGCACCTTCACTATTTTTGCCATTACCATGAATTCATAAGCCATCACGGTTCACACATAACACATTTCACAGCGAAAACAAATCAATTACCTGTTGAAGAACTTCTGCTGAGGTCTTCCTAAGTGTCCAACGAAGACAATCCATGGTTCTTTTGTTAGAAAAAGTAATGTATTATATCCTTAAATCTCCATTTGGTTNCTATAAGAACGGAAAAAAACACAGAGCGCGCTTGGCAAGAGCGCGCGTCCTCTTCTATTGACATCTGAGGGGACACTTCCTGATTTCCTCTTCTTCTCTGCTCTAAAGCATCCAAAAAATATCTGAACACTTTCTCGAGACTGTTGACATCCAGAGGAAGCGATCGGTACTGCATTCATATGCCCTTTTATGGGCATTTTCATGAGGGAGGGGTTCCAAATGAGGCACTCTGTCAAAACCACTTTTTCCAGGACAGAAATTCCTCGGGGTTTCGCCTGCCATATCCGTTCTGTTTTACTCACAGACAAATGGTTAACACTTTTAGAAAATTCAGAGTGTTTCCTGTCCAATGGTACCAAATATCTGCATATCCTATTTTCTGGGCCTGAATGGGAGGCATTTTACTTTGGGCACGCCAGGCTCTCCAAAACAGTCACCTCATGCGCTGCTCCCTAAGAAGTTAACTTGTCGCCTACAGAGTTTAGCAGATGTTGTAGCAGGTGCAGCGAAATGCTAATGTTACTAGCTCCTAACAATGCAGTCAAATGTAAGGAAAGAAAATACAAAAAAGACAAGAAATCAACAACGGCGGGACGAATCTGATTAACAACCCAAATAGCACTGTAGCAGTAATCAAATGCAAACTATATGTACGTACACCGGGAGAATGTACACAAGATCAACTAAGAATGATACGTACAGCAGTAGATTTGTACAGCAGTAGATATGTACAGCAGTAAATATATTACGGTAAGCTATGTCAAGAATCCAGTGTATAAATAAGCATAAAGCACAGACACAAAATACTTCGGGGCTTGGATGCAAATCATTGCCATGGGAAAGTGCTAGCATAGCCCCAGGAATGGGTGAGGAGGTGGATGAATAGAACATGGAACTGAACAGACATAACATGCCCCACATGACAAGAACAGGACATGATTATACTGTATAATGTGGCTTAAGATATTACATTCTAAACTGGGAACATCATCTGATCTGAACATCAAAGAATCCCATGGGAGCCCTGCCTCTGTCTCCGTGGCCACTGTAGCTGAGCTCATAATGCTGGATGTTTGACTGAGCATTATAGCTTCCAGACATACAGCCCAGACAGACAGCGTCCATAAGGAGGCCTCACCTCGTCTGTCACACACACATCCTATTCCACCGCTACGCACATCCTCATCAACAGTAGGCCCCAACTACAGTATCAAACCCTTATAGTGTATGTCAGCCCACCAACATCTCCTACTGTAACTGAACATGTCACAGTCCTTTCATATCCTCTCATCACATCATAATCCAATTAAAACCTCTGAGATGTTTCAGACCTGGGTACTACAAATGAAAGAGACTGATAGGTCACGGGCAGAGGCCATGAATACACAGAGTCACTCCATGGGTCCAAGTAGTGCACTATTTACGGAATAGGGTGCCATTTTACTGGGACGCAGTTGGTGGCCATTTGGTTTTGCTTGTGCTCCTGTCCGACTAATCAGGATCAGGAGATGGCTGGGTTACTGCGTGCGCACGCATACACACACACACACACACACTGCACAGCTCCCCCCCAACCCCCTCCCCCTGTTGCACTTTGAAGTTCCATTCTCAAACCTTTTGGATGAGAATCAGACCAGCCGGCTGTAAAACAGAATCACTAATTAATTAAGCCAAGTCAAATCTGAAACAGCGTTTGTTGTGGTCGCCAAAGGAGCAGACAGACAGACACAACAGCCTCGTTCTCTTTCCTCCGTATCCAAGCAGATCAAAGAGAGAGGAACATGTCTGTCCCGTCTTCCATCCCCTCGGCTGCAGGCACAATGAAAGGCAGCGTCCTGGGGAGGCAGCTTCCTGGGGAGCAAAAACTTTTTGGAGGAGGAAAATATAACCCTGTCTTTTGATCATCACAGATGCTCAAAGGTACCACTGTGCCGTGCGAGGGGGCAAGTCTGTTGGGTAACAAGCCCAATGTGGAGATGGTGATGCTTATCTCCAGGCTAATTAAAAGGCCTAGCGGAATATTGTAGGCTATGTCCCAGAGGGCACCCTATTCCCTGTGTAGACTTTAATCTGCTATCTCCCTCTCAGACTCTGACCCCCTCGTCATCGAAATACAGTCGGCCTGCTCTTTATGAGTGGAACTAAATGCTGCCAGAGGATTGGCTGGTAATCTGATGGGAGGGGAGGAGGGATTGGGCTGGAACTCTCACAATGCCATCATGCCTGATCCAACAGCCCTGCCATTACACACACACACACACACACACACTCAAGACCGCTGTCACACACTCTCAGCTTTCACCTCTGTGTGGTTGGTCTGAGCGTCAAGAAAGTGTCACCAGATACAGGTTTATACAGCTGAATGGGACTTCTAAGCCTCACTTAATGGCCTTGTGAAAACTACAGAGGATGGAATTGCAAGATCCGAAGAGCCAAAACACACAACCATCTTGGATCCCTTTTGCTTCATCCCTCGTTGCAATTTTGCCAGCAAGTTATTTTTTAATCCTCACAAACTTTGTTTGAAAATGCTTACTGAAGCCCTGAGGAAAGACCTAACGATCATCTGTAACCTCTCTCTGGCTCTCTACGTCTGTCCCTTTCCCCTTCAACAAACCACTCTCATTCCTGGGTTATAAAGAATCAAAAAGCCGGAATCCTCAATAATGGCTTTCATTCAAGTTTAAATGTGATTTAAGAAATCTGTTAGTGAACCCCCAGGTCTAAAGAAGAATTGTGCCAAACGGTAATCAAGAACTACTTTGATAATAAGTTGTCTCTCATAAGTTCTGACTGAAATGTACCACAAATAGTACTTACAGAGTCTGTAAGAGAACCATGGTGTGTCTACTCTTCTGAGAATGAGGGGAAGAGAAAGGGACCAAGATGGCTCCTAAGCAGACACAGGGAGGGATTTTGACATGAACAGGGTGTGGTGTGTGGTCATCTAACGTCACCATACTTACATGTTCTATAATAGGTTGTATTTATAGTGCTTTTCACCAGGTCTTTAGGCACTT
>QNTS01000521.1:664973-680022 GCA_003317085.1 Hucho hucho
TCTCTCACACTCCCTCTCTGCTTCTCTCTCACACTCCCTCTCTGCTTCTCTCTCACACTCCATCTCTGCTTCTCTCTCACACTCCCTCTCTGCTTCTCTCTCACACTCCCTCTCTGCTTCTCTCACACTCCCTCTCTGCTTCTCTCTCACACTCCCTCTCTCGTTTCTCTCGTTTCTCTCATCCCCTCAAAAGACCTGACCGCTAAATGGCAGAAGGATTATGATAAGAGAAACAACAGAACTAGGCAGAAAGTATAATTTGAAGTATATTTTTTCTCTTCTACTTTCTAGAATGTGCCGTTCAGAGAACTGGGCAATACGACACACACTCAAAGTTTGAACTCAGACCAGAACTGCCCAAAATTCCCCATCTTAAGAATCCTCTGGTCCTAGCAGTGAAGTGACTGAATGTCTCTCGTTCTTTCTTTCATGGCCTTGTCCCAAAGGAACAATAAGGCCACTCTCTTTGTCTAGCAGCTCCAGGGCCTGTTGTGGCCCTGTCAGCAGGCTTTAATGGAGCTACAATAACACTTTCAGTGAGGTTCAGGTCCTCACCTCCTCACCAGGCAGGCAGAGGGCTGGACCAGCTTTATTCAGCGCTATGAGAATAAAGTTTAATCCCCTGAACCTCACTTCTGACTCTGGTGGTGACACACTGAGCACTCTATAGTCTTCAGCCCCTCCCTGCCACCTCAGCATCTCCATTTAGATCAATGGAGGACCTGGCCCAGGCCCGCACCCCCCAGGCCCTCACCCCTCAGGCCCTCACCCCTCTCTACTGTGGAACTGACTGCTCTTTTCTTCCTGGGGAGCACACAGGGACCCCACAGCTCCCAGATTTGAGGATTAGGGAATGGGGATTCTGACTAGTGACCTCTGTCTTCTTTTAGGGGGTTCTAAAAAAGGTTTAGGACTTGTTTTTGGTCATTGACAGATTCTTGGCTGGCTCAATAGGTGGAAGATTTCACACAGGATGCTTACAGATTTTTTTTATTCACACTTCAAAGTTGTTTCATCCTCTCAGCTTCAGGGCCAATGTGGGCTTCAATACACACGTGACGATATCAAAGAAGAATTAATACTATTCTTAAAATGTTTTCCAGTGATTGCATCTTTTGTTCAGCCAACCTTTATTCTTTATCTTCAATTACCGTGTTTGCCACTAGTTATAAGCATGGTAATCATCTGACCTTAAAAGAGCCATCCATCTTGACCTGTCGTGTCAGGCCAATGAGCCAATCACAGGCCTGCCTGGTGACCTTTGTCCTGTGTAGGGGTCAAGGGTCACAATAGGAGTGCAGCTTAAGGCAAACAGAGTCAGGGACAAGGCCAAGAGCTGCACCACTTTGATAATCTCAAGTAGACCTCAATGAACACTGCATCTTCCTGTATCTTTCATACCTTTAGTAACCGTCTTCCATACTATATATGCTAATCAAATGTGCTTCCCTGGTCTAACTCTATACAAAACAAAAAAGTGAAGGCCCAGCTGCTCATTTAAGCAATAGTCGAGGAAAATGAATTGCTCAGATGATGAACATTGCGTGATACTGTACGTGTAAAGGTCTTTTGGCTTTTTT
This sequence comes from Hucho hucho, assembly GCA_003317085.1. NCBI lineage: Eukaryota > Metazoa > Chordata > Actinopteri > Salmoniformes > Salmonidae > Hucho > Hucho hucho. Next base: position 666,554 of record QNTS01000521.1, read on the forward strand.
TTCCTGTGTTCACGACTGGTGTTATGGAGTGTTTATGAAGGTTTTACGAAGACTACAGGGAAGTGTCACTTCCCCAGCTCTGCAGAACGTATTTGGGCACTACTGCAGAGATTCAGAGTATCATGAAAGGCTGTAAGCACATGAACAAGTCTCTTTCCTCCAACGCTTGGAACCACCAAAAACAATTTTCCAGACATGATGTTTAATGTTCTGTGGAAACCAAAGTTTAAAGCATTTTGCTTTCAACAGGTGCCAGACCCTTCAGAGCGTCTTCTCTTCTGGGCTTGGAGGATGGAGGATTGTATGGCCCCAGTGTGTTTTAAAGTTGTTAAAGCCCCTTCACAGAAAGTGATTTATTCCCAGAGCAGCATAAGCCAGGAACACAGTGTGACTGTGCTGCATTACAGCATCCCAGCTAGCTACATCAGTACTGGACAGGCTGCCCGCTCCGTCTACAAGGGTTGTTTGATTTGGCCTTGGATTCAAAATGGCTGACACACGTCAATGAGACACATAAATATGGATTTGAATAAGGAAAATAAAGAAAAACCCAGATTTGCGTATTTACAAATAATAATATTTTTAAGAACTAACATTGGTTATATTGAGAGTTTAAGTGAGACAAGAGAGCCAAGGAACCACTGACTGCATGGGTGAAAAGCAAATCATAGACTGACTGAAGTTTGGCAAGTTAGGGCACGAGGTTGCCATGGGGGCCCGGCAGCCTTACCCTGGCACTGTGGTCACAGACAGACGAGGCCGTGTGTGTGTCTATGAACGTGTGTGCGCGCGCGCTTGTGTGTGTGTGCATAAGTGCGTATGTAATTACATGTGCGTGACTGTGTGGTTGTGACGCATTCAGTGTATGAGTGCGTGTGTAACTACCATGTGTGTGTTTACGTGTGTAAGTGTGGGGTTGTGGAAAGTCCTACAAGGCCCTGGTCTCTACGCTGTCTGCCTCCACCCGACGACAGCTCCCCCTGATCGTACGCCAGCCAGCCAGGGCGCAGGGCTCGGTGGAGGCAAGCAGGAGGCCTCAGGAGCAGCGTTGGGTTGGAGCAGTGTTACTAGTTACTGGCAATCCTTCAAAACCCAGGAAAAATCTCATTATGAGAGTGAAGCGTTGGGTTGGGTGCCTCCCGCTGCTCTCTGCTCTGCTCTCCCAGGCAGTGCTGGAACTGGAGAACACCTTCAGGACTGACATTTAGACTGGAGCACGACAGGCCCACGATGCCAAGCAGGGAGGGAAACACATGAAAGGCCATTTAGGGAATGTGAGAAAGACAAACAGAGTGAGGAAGACAAGAGAGAAGGGAGAACAAGGGAATGGTTGGTGGCCATGTTTGTCTGTCAGGCCTGGTCCTGGTTTTGACAGAGAGACACAGAGGATCACAGCCCACAGGCCTCACCCAAAGGAAATGTAACCTTTATTTAACTAGGCAAGTCAGTTAAGAACAAATTCTTATTTACAATGAATGGCCTACACCAGCCAAACACAGAGCAAATTGTGCACCGCCCTATGGGACTCCCAATCACGACTGGTTGTGATACAGCCTGGATTTGAACCAGGATGTCTGTAGTGACACCTCTAGCACTGGGATGCAGTGCCTTAGACCGCTGCACCACTAGGGAGCCCAGGCTTTTAAAAGGAAAGGGGTTTTAAGTGTAGAAATTGTCCAGGTGATACAACAACTAAGCTCCTCTCAACCATGGACACATGTCAGAGTCAAGACAGGGTTATGAATAACCTAGAAAACCACACCACACCATTGCTAACACGTGAAATGTATATATAAATTCAATTCATAATGAAAGAAATCAACTAAAACTGCTAGTTTTTAAAGCCAAGACATTGCCAAATGGCTTGGTGACAATACTATAGGTTGCAGCACACAAATGGCTGACGTTGAAAGCTTAGAACTAAAACAACAAAAAGCATTTTGGTTTAAGGGCTGCAAATGAGCTTAAGGTGTAGTGTTACTGGAGCAGGACCTCTTGAGAGGAAATGCCCATCCCCTCTCCGCCCCCAACAGAGTAAGCTGAGACACTCCGAAGGCTGGTTCAAAGGTTTGGGTCTGGTGCTGCGACTATATCCTTGAGTAGGGGCATCCGGATCAGAGAGTGCAGTGACCCTTTTAATTGTGTGGTAGTGTTTGGAAAAACAGAAAGCATCAGCAGACACCAGACAGCAGCTTAGAACTAGGTTGAAAACTGAGTCAAATGGGGTGGAACTACATGGATTTGTCCAATAAGAAATGCAAATGTCTTTTCTGTTGCTATAATGAACACGACCCAAGACTCCGCTTCAGTTCTTCATGTGAACTGCTCCTCCTCCTCACTCGTCTCTACCCGACATTTAACAGCCACAGTCAGACTGGGCGTCACGTAACGACAAAACACAACGCCTTGAGATCATTCCAAGATAGAAAGTGTTGTTGTGAGGTAGTGAACAGAGCACTGCCTCTAAGCATGGCTTCAAAAAGGATCGGTTTGCACACATGAAATTAAGATCTCAGATAATCATATACCGTAGCGAACCTGGCAGGAGACAGAAACACACATCTACCAGGGAAGAGAAAGCAGACAGACAATTATTGTGCAACACATCTGTTAGATCAACAGCCATCTCTGTGTGCGTGTGCATGTGTGCACGTGTGTGTTTGAGTAAACATAATGTATGTGTCTGCATGTAGCATGTAGAACTATGAGCCAGAACCAGAGAGACCTGTTCTGTTGTTTACAACTGTGAAGAGCCTATCCTCTCTGGCCAAAACATCTGATGCTACTTTGAGGTATTTCTTGGGTTCCCGCCAAAATCATAGATACTTGGACGGACTCCAACATCATAGATCTTTATTATGCATAACTGCATAAAAGCAGAGGAGAGGCCGTTTGACATGCCAAGAAAAGAGACATATCTGTTTTCTTTTACAATGCCATTTGATAATCAACGGAACGTTTTTCGCTGAGATCAAAGCATGTCAAGGCAATCCAAGGTTTGATCTTGAGGTCCTTTTCAACTTGTGAGCCAAGTCCAGGCTGATCAGAGAAAACCCTCTTCAAGGAAACAAAGAATGTTTCCTTGAACTCTAACTGGACCATAACAACTCACTGACTGAACTCCAGGTCGCCCGTTTGAAACACCATGCCAGACGGTCGGTGGATGACGGTGGCTAATTTGACACTTCTGAAAGAGCAGAGTGGACCAGACACCTTCATTGCAGTCGGCGGGGTTACGGTGCAGACTCTGCGGCCCCAAGCATGACACTACTCACTCACAGCACACCCACTTGTCTTCCCTTCCTGCCTGTGACCCAGGAAGGAAATTATAGACACAGGCTGGGGATTCTTCAGCAGTCAGTCAGCCAGTCAGGTTGGAGGGAGGGAGGAAGCTGCCTTATGATGTGTATGGTATGCAGTGAGCAGCACCAGGGCTCTGTGATGGCTACGCTGGGCTGGTTAGGAGAGGTGGTGGGGCCTGGAGGGATGCATGCCAGTGGGCTTACCCTCTTATCTCTAGTTAACTGGACAGGTCACACACAGACAGCTCGCTCCTCTCGCAACACTGGGAAGGGGAAGAAAGCCCTGTGATTGGAGGAGCTGTGGTGTCCAACCTCATGGATTTATGCTGGTACGTTCAGTGACATTTGGTGTGTCTGTGCAGACCACCTACATAACATAACATTGCTGAATGTGATGCCTGTGGATCCCAGATTTAACTCATGGGCCTGGAGAGAGAAAATTGTGTGTGCGTGTGTGCATGAGCGTGCCTGCTTGCATGTGTGCCCGTCTGCGTGAACCCAGCTCTGTTGACAACCCCCCAGAAGACTCCTCCCCTAATGACTCTGGCTTTTATAGTCTGATTGTACACGGCCTGCTCACCAGTCATTTTCACCAAGTCAGATTAACATTGCAAACATTGCTGGTCACATTACCTCAACCACATCAAAGGCTTCCCCCTATAAGGCTAAGTAGAATATTAGTGGAGATTTACAGCCCTAATTTCTGTACTTCAGAAACATGCTGATTTTAGCTAATCTCCTTCGCTACTTCCCTCTTCGTGGTTCACGTGTGAAGTTAGCCAACGCTTTAACGACCCATTTACAAAACTTTTACACCTGCAAAGATAATATTTTACAGCTCTGCTAGCTTGCTAACCCCTTGGGCAACACACGCCACCGCAACCTGCCTGTTTCTCAAGGCATAAAGCAAGGTATTTATTAGGGCTTTGAAAAATACCTAACCACAGCAATTAGCTTTTATCAGGCTGTTTATCAAACGAGTGTCTCACAGAGGAGGAAGAGAAAATGGATGCTAGATCAAGGGTCTTTAAAGCTCATGTTGTTCTGCGGTTGGTTCCCCCCCAGCCCAGCAGCAGAGAAGGGGTTCATGGAGATACAGTAGATAGACCATATGAACTCCAGGTGGACAGCTCAATTCAATTCATTTCAAGGGGCTTTATTGGCATGGGAAACATATATTAACATTGCCAAAGCAAGTGAGGTAGGAAATATACAAAAGTGAAATTAACAATAAAAATGACCAGTAAACATTACACTCACAGAAGTTCCAAAAGAATAAAGACATTACAAATGTCAAATTATGTATATATACAGTGTTGTAACGATGTACAAATGGTTAAAGTACAAAAGGGAAAATAATTAAACATAAATATGGGTTGTATTTACAATTGTATTTGATTTTCACTGGTTGAACTTTTCTTGTGGCAACAGGTCACAAATCTTGCTGCTGTGATTGCACACTGGTATTTCACCCAGTAGATATGGGAGTTTATCAAAATTGGGTTTGTTTTCGAATTCTTTGTTGATCTGTGTAATCTGAGGGAAATACGTGTCTCTAATATGGTCATATATTTGGCAGGAGGTTAGGAAGTTCAAGTCAGTTTCCACCTCATTTTGTGGGCAGTGGGCACATAGCCTGTCTTCTCTCGAGAGCCAGGTCTGCCTATGGCGGCCTTTCTCAATAGCAAGGCTATGCTCACTGAGTCTGTACATAGTCAAAGCTTTCCTTAAGTTTGGGTCAGTCACAGTGGTCAGGTATTCTGCCACTGTGTACTCTCTGTTTAGGGCCAAATAGCATTCTAGTTGGATCTGTTTTTTTGTTAATTCTTTCCAATGTGTCAAGTAATTATCTTTTTGTTTTCTAATGATTTGGTTGGGTCTAATTGTGTTGCTGTCCTGGGGCTCTGTGGGGTGTGTTTGTGTTTGTGAAAAGAGCCCCAGGACCAGCTTGCTTAGGGGACTCTTCTTCAGGTGTATCTCTCTGTAGGTGATTGCTTTGTTATGGAAGGTTTGGGAATCGCTTCCTTTTAGGTGGTTGTAGAATTTAACGGCTCTTTTCTGGATTTTGATAATTAGCGGGTATCGGCCTAATTCTGCTCTGCATGCATTATTTGGTGTTCTACGTTGTACACGGAGGATATTTTTGCAGAATTCTGCATGCAGAGTCTCAATTTGGTGTTTGTCCCATTTTGTGAATTCTTGGTTGGTGAGCGGACCCCAGACCTCACAACCATAAAGGGCAATGGGTTCTATAACTGATTCAAGTATTTTTAGCCAGATTCTAATTGGTATGTCGAATTTTATGTTCCTTTTGATGGCATGGAATGCCCTTCTTGCCTTGTCTCTCATATCGTTCACAGCTTTGTGGAAGTTACCTGTGGCGCTGATGTTTAGGCCAAGGTACAGTGGGGCAAAAAAGTATTTAGTCAGCCACCAATTGTGCAAGTTCTCCAACTTAAAAAGATGAGAGAGGCCTGTAATTTTCATCATAGGTACACTTCAACTATGACAGACGAAATGAGAAAAAGAAATCCAGAAAATCACATTGTAGGATTTTTTATTTATTTATTTGCAAATTATGGTGGAAAATAAGTATTTGGTCAATAACAAAAGTTTATCTCAATACTTTGTTATATACCCTTTGTTGGCAATGACAGAGGTCAAACATTTTCTGTAAGTCTTCACAAGGTTTTCACACACTGTTGCTGGTATTTTGGCCCATTCCTCCATGCAGATCTCCTCTAGAGCAGTGATGTTTTGGGGCTGTCGCTGGGCAACACGGACTTTCAACTCCCTCCAAAGATTTTCTATGGGGTTGAGATCTGGAGACTGGCTAGGCCACTCCAGGACCTTGAAATGCTTCTTACGAAGCCACTCCTTCGTTGCCCGGGCGGTGTGTTTGGGATCATTGTCATGCTGAAAGACCCAGCCACGTTTCATCTTCAATGCCCTTGCTGATGGAAGGAGGTTTTCACTCAAAATCTCACGATACATGGCCCCATTNCATTCACTAGGTCCCCCCGTGTGGTTCTGGGATTTTTGCTCACCGTTCTTGTGATCATTTTGACCCCACGGGGTGAGATCTTGCGTGGAGCCCCAGATCGAGGAAGATTATCAGTGGTCTTGTATGTCTTCCATTTCCTAATAATTGCTCCCACAGTTGATTTCTTCAAACCAAGCTGCTTACCTATTGCAGATTCAGTCTTCCCAACCTGGTGCAGGTCTACAATTTTGTTTCTGGTGTCCTTTGACAGCTCTTTGGTCTTGGCCATAGTGGAGTTTGGAGTGTGACTGTTTGAGGTTGTGGACAGGTGACTTTTATACTGATAACAAGTTCAAACAGGTGCCATTAATACAGGTAACGAGTGGAGGACAGAGGAGCCTCTTAAATAAGAAGTTACAGGTCTGTGAGAGCCAGAAATCTTGCTTGTTTGTATGTGACCAAATACTTATTTTCCACTATAATTTGCAAATAAATTCATAAAAAATCCTACAATGTGATTTTCTGGATTTTTTTTCCTCATTTTGTCTGTCATAGTTGAAGTGTACCTATGATGAAAATTACAGGCCTCTCTCATCTTTTTAAGTGAGAGAACTTGCACAATTGGTGACTGACTAAATACTTTTTTGCCCCACTGTATGTATAGTTTTTTGTGTGCTCTAGGGCAACGGTGTCTAGATGGAATTTGTATTTGTAGTCCTGGCGACTGGACCTTTTTTGGGAACAGCATTATTTTGGTCTTACTGAGATTTACTGTCAGGGCCCAGGTCTGGCAGAATCTGTGCAGAAGATCTAGGTGCTGCTGTAGGCCCTCCTTGGTTGGTGACAGAAGCACCAGATCGTCAGCAAACAGTAGACATTTGACTTCAGATTCTAGTAGGGTGTGGCCGGGTGCTGCAGACTGTTCTAGTGCCCTCGCCAATTCGTTGATCTATATGTTGAAGAGGGTGGGGCTTAAGCTGCATCCCTGTCTCACCCCCACGACCCTGTGGGAAGAAATGTGTGTTTGCCTATTTTAACCGCACACTTGTTGTTTGTGGATTTGGATTTTATAATGTTGTATGTTTGTTTTTCCCCCAACACCACTTTCCATCAATTTGTATAGCAGACCCTCATGCCAAATTGAGTTGAAGGCTTTTTGAAATCAACAAAGCATGAGAAGACTTTGCCTTTGTTTTGGTTTGTTTGTTTGTCAATTAGGGTGTGCAGGGTGAATACGTGTTCTGTCGTACGATAATTTGGTAAAAAGCCAATTTGACATTTGCTCAGTACATTGTTTTCACTGAGGAAATGTACAAGTCTGCTGTTAATGATAATGCAGAGGATTTTCCCAAGATTGCTGTTGACGCATATCCCACGGTAGTTATTGGGGTCAAATTTGTCTCCACTTTTGTGGATTGGGGTGATCAGTCCTTGGTTCCAAATATTGGGGAAGATGCCAGAGCTAAGGATGATGTTAAAGAGTTTTAGTATAGCTCTCTCTCTCTCAATTCAGTTCAAAAGGCTTTATTGGCATTGGAAACACATGTCTACATTGCCAAAGCAAGTGAAATAGATGAACAGTAAACATTACACCAAAGTCTCAATTCAAATGTCATATTATGGCTATGTACAGTGTTGTAACGATGTGCAAATAGATACAAAAGTACAAAAGCGGAAATAAATATGAGTTGTATTTACAATGGTTCTCTCTCTCTCTCTCTCTCTCTCTCTCTCTCTCTCAGCCAGCCAGCCAGCCAGCCAGCCAGCCAGCCAGCCAGCCCAGCCACTATGATGAACCCTCTCTGGGAGAAAGCCTCCATTCCCAGGGGGAGCCGGGATTGGAAAGGAATGGAGACCACTTGTCACTTGGCCTTGATTTACAGGTGGCCCAGTCTGCCAAGAGTAGCAAATCACTATGTTATAGCCCTTGTCTTTGAATGCAGAGTGAAGTGAAGCACATTTCTAAAGAATGGAAGAGATGAGGGGAGAGGAGAGGAGCCGTATAGGCATGTCACGTCCTGGCCATAGATAGCCCTTTTGGCTGCTCTATGGTGGTTTTGGTCAGGACGTGAGCAGGGGTGTTTTTTGTTCTATGTTTTAATTTCTAGGTTTGGTTGTTGATGGTTCCCAATTAGAGGCAGCTGAGTGTCGTTATCTCTAATTGGGGACCATATATATGTTTGTTCTTTTCCCCACTTGCGGTGTGGGTCATTGTTTATGTGTGAGTACCTGCGCGCGCGCGCGCTACACCTGCGTTAAAGTCGGTTCGTTGTTGTTTGTATTAGTATGTTCAGTGGTGTGTGCACTTTGTAGCCACACCGGTGTTACGATCTTCGTTTGTTCTTTATTTTTACCAGTTACGTATATAATAAAATATGTATACTGGATACCTCGCTGCACCTTGGTCCACTTCTGTTGACGGCCGTGACAAGGCAGCAGAGACAGTGTCACACCTCATCTCTGTCTGAGGGCCTGGGGGGTTAAAACTGCAATCACATACCTCTCACCTCTGCACAGGAAATGATGTAGCTCTTTGGAATCATCTAGCTATACTGCCAAGAAGCAGCAGAGAGCGAGCGCTATATGCGTTCCAGAGGGAGTGACACAGTGTGTCTAGGAGGTCTGGGTAATTAGCTGAAGTATCATGAGTTGGTTTAGGAGACGGTGCTGTAGGGGTTTGTGTGGGTTCAGATGCCGGTCTAACGTGCTTCAGAATGTGGGAGGGGGTCTATAGCCCTCAGGGGAAGTAGAAAGTGACAGGCACTTCAGCCTCACCACAGACAGAGCACTGGGGAGATATCCAGCTAAACACACCTCTGTTCTCTACCTTGTCAGGAAATGACATCTGGGCCTACACCTGCTCTGACTGCCCTTCTTTCAATGTCCCAAGCCATTATCTAAAGGAACCATTCACAGCCACTTCCAGATAGTTGTCTTGTTTTCAAACCTAGGACAAAGGTGGAATAAGGTTTAGGTGAACACTTGTCTAAGGCTGACATGGGTAGGAACCCAGAGACCTGAAAGACAGTCACCACACCTTAGACCACACAGATTTTATTGGAGCCTAATTGAGGACTTTTTCAACCCAGTCCAGACAGACACCCTCCCTAGTTCACGTTATATGTAACTATCTCTCACATGTTGAACTTTAAACTTTACACAAACATTCTTTCTAATTACAGACTTCTTCTCAATTTAGCAAATAAACACAGGGGCAAAAATAACCACTTCCAACTCCAGAGAGCACTCTGGTGCCAGTGGCAGGTTTAAGGGTTTCTAGTCATAGCTCTAACCAGAATTAGTGGTCAGGGTTAGCTGTCAGTTGGACATGATAATGAACTTTGGTGGAGCATGTTCACGCTTGTGCTTTACTGAATCCCCTGCAAGCACACACACAAACAATCGCCTGCACAGCACATGTGTGCACTACCGCACACGCACACACAGGAAAAGTTACCAGTGACAAACCAATCAGGAAACGGGAACTCAAACAGGAAGGAACAAAACAAATCACTGAGCACCCCACTCACAGAATCCAGAACTCAGTCATTGAACCTCTCACTTTTGTTGGTTTCAAAGATCTTGGTAAAAGTGTAGCATTAGCAGTGCCTTCATAATCTCAAGTGAAAGTATCACACCGACGGCATATAGGCAGATTGGCTTTGAAGCATCAAATATGAATCGGCACAGTCAGTTTGTTCCACTTCCACTCCCTTCAGGCAACCCCTGTATTTCACTCACAGATTTCAAAATCTGTGAGGTTCCACTGATACTGCAGCAGAAAGTTAAAGCAGAACCGTTTCAGATAGCTCACTCAGAAGGAGGAGGTGAACGACACACTGCATTTATCAGCAAATCAGCACACCCCAGGTGTACCTCAGAGAGGGATACAACTTAAGCTAGGCCCACCACAGTCCAATGTCTGGGCAGACTTCAGCTAGGCCCACCACAGTCCAATGGCCGGGCACACTTAAGCTAGGCCCACCACAGTCCAATGGCCGGGCACACTTAAGCTAGGCCCACCACAGTCCAAGGGCTGGGCACACTTAACTTCTTAGGGAGCGGTTCCCGAGGTGACGGTTTTGGAGAGTCTGGCGTGCCCAAAGTAAAATGTCTCCCACTCAGGCCCAGAAAATAGGATATGCACATAATTAGTACTATTGGATAGGAAACACTCTGAAGTTTCTAAAAGTGTTAACATAATGTCTGTGAGTGTAACAGAACAGAAATAGCAGGTGAAAACCCGAGAAAAATCTATCCGGAATTACTTTTTTTTGTCACATTGGCTCTGTTTCACAGTCTCCCTATTGAGTTCTATGGCAAGCAGCTCCAAGATTTCAGTACCTATGGCTTCCACTAGATGTCAACAGTCTATATATAAAGCCTCAGAGAGATTGGAGGAAGCAGGAAGAATAGGTACAGGAAATGGCCAAGGTAGCTCAGATGTCAACTAGTTTTCTTGTGCGCGAGTCTGGCTGCGCGCCCCACTTTATTTTACTTATATAACGTTTAGGTGACCATCCGAGTGAAATATTATCGCTCATATTCATAAAAGAATGTGGGAGGGAGGGGGTCTATAGCCCTCAGGGGAAGTAGAAAGTAACAGGCAATTCAGCCTCACCACAGACAGAGCACTGGGGAGATATCCAGCTAAACACACCTCTGTTCTCTACCTTGTCAGGAAATGACATCTGGGCCTACACCTGCTCTGACTGCCCTTCTTTCAATGTCCCAAGCCATTATCTAAAGGAACCATTCACAGCCACTTCCAGATAGTTGTGTCTTGTTTTCAAACCTAGGACAAAGGTGGAATAAGGTTAGCTAAGGATGCATTTTAACTGGTATTTGATTTGTTTAGGAAAAGTTTATAGGTATATTTGAACGCGTTCTCTTCACGTTTCAATGGGCGATTCGACATTGGATTTTCTGAACATAACGCACCAACCAAACAGAGATTTATGGATATAATAAATGACTTTTTCTAACAAAAGAACCATGGATTGTCTTCGTTGGACACTTGGGAAGCCCTCAGCATAAGTTCTTCAAAAGGTAAGGGATTTGTTTTCGCTGTGAAATGTGTTTTGTGTGAACCGTGATGGTTTATGAATTTATGCTAATGGAAAAATATTGGAGGTGCTACCCTCAAACAATCAAATGTAGTGCTTTCGCCTTAAAGCCTTTTTGAAATCTGACAACGCTGTGATATTGCCAAGAAGCAGCTTTTGATGACTATGCAACACTTGTATATTGATAAATGTTTAATAATGTCCAGTCTCTGGATTTTGAATTTGGCGCCTTGCATTTCACCGGGTAGTGTCGGGCGTGGGCTAGCGCCCCACCACTCCCTAAGTAGTTAAGCTAGGCGCACCACAGTCCAATGGCCGGGCACACTTAAGCTAGAAGAACACTGAAGCTTCTGGAGTGGAAATGACCCAGAAATGTTACAGTGTTTAGTAATTACAGTTGTGCTGTTAGAGTTGAAATGGGGTAGCAGAGGCAAGCCAGTGAGGCATGTGTTAACCTCTGCCTGGTGGGGAGGCCTACAGCTCAGGCCCCTGGTTGTTCCTACACACTCATCACTGTCCCCTGAGCACTGTCATTAGCCCTCAGGAGATTCCCTCAGCTGCCCTCATCATCCACAAATAGTCACATGCAGACACACAGACACAAATCAAATAAAATAAAATTGTATTTGTCACATACACATGGTTAGCAGATAATGCGAGTGAAGCAAAATGCTTGTGCTTCTAGTTCCAACCATGCAGTAGTATCTAACAAGTAATCTAACAATTTAACAACAACTACACACAAGTGTAAAGGATTGAATACGAGTATGTACATATAAATATATGGATGAGCGATGGCTGACCGGCATAGGCAAGATGCAGTAGATGGTATAGAGTACAGTGTATACATTTGATATGAGCAATGTCGCATATATAAAGATTATATACAAAATTGTTTAAAGTGGCTAGAGATACAATTGTTACATCCAATGTTCTATTATTTAAAGTGGCTAGAGATTTAAGTCAGTATGTTGGCAGCAGCCACTCAATGTTAGTGGTGGCTGTTTAACAGTCTGATGGCCTTGAGATAGAAGCTGTTTTTCAGTCTCTCGGTCCCAGCTTTGATGCACCTGTACTGACCTCGCCTTCTGGATGATAGCGAGGTGAACAGGCAGTGGCTCGGGTGGTTGTTGTCCTTAATTATCTTTTTGGCCTTACTGTGACATCATATGGTGTAGGTGTCCTGGAGGGCAGTTAGTTTACCCCCGGTGATGCGTTGTGCAGTCCTCACTACCCTCTGGGGAGACTTACGGTTGTGGGCGGAGCAGTTGCCGTACCAGGCAGTGATACAGCCCGACAGGATGCTCTTGATTGTGCATCTGTAGAAGTTTGTGAGTGTTTTTGGTGACAAGACTAATTTCTTCAGCCTTCTTCACCACACTGTCTGTGTGGGTGGACCATTTCAGTTTGGCCGTGATGTGTACGCCGAGGAACTTGAAACTTTGCACCTTCTCCACTACTGTCCCGTCGATGTGGATAGGGGGGTGCTCCCTCTGCTGTTTCCTGAAGACCACAATAATCTCCTTAGTTTTGTTGACATTGAGTGAGAGGTTATTTTCCTGACACCACACTCCGAGGGCCCTCACCTCCTCCCTGTAGGCCGTCTCGTCGTTGTTGGTAATCAAGCCTACCACTGTAGTGTCGTCAGCAAACTTGATGATTGAGTTGGAGGCGTGCTTGGCCACGCAGTCATGGGTGAACAGGGAGTACAGAAGAGGGCTGAGAACGCACCCTTGTGGGGTCCCAGTGTTGAGGATCAGCGGGGTGGAGATGTTGTTTCCTACCCTCACCACCTGGGGCTGGCCCGTCAGGAAGTCCAGGACCCAGTTGCACAGGGCTGGGTCGAGACCTAGGGTCTCGAGCTTAATGACGAGTTTGGAGGGTGCTATGGTGTTAAATGCTGAGCTGTAGTCGATGAACAGCATTCTTACATAGGTATTCCTCTTGTCCAGATGGGTTAGGGCAGTGTGCAGTGTGATTGCGATTGCGTCGTCTGTGGACCTATTGGGACGGTAAGCAAATTGGAATGGGTCTAGGGTGTCTGGTAGGATGGAGGTGATATGATCCTTGACTAGTCTCTCAAAGCACTTCATGATGACGGAAGTGAGTGCTACGGGG
>QNTS01000521.1:681178-696164 GCA_003317085.1 Hucho hucho
GCAGGTTTTGGTAGCGGGCCGTGTCGGTGGCACTGTATTGTCCTCAAAGCGAGCAAAGAAGTTGTTTAGTTTGTCTGGGAGCAGGACATCGTGGTCCGCGACGGGGCTGGTTTTCTTTTTGTAGTCCGTGATTGACTGTAGACCCTGCCACATTCCTCTCGTGTCTGAGCCGTTGAATTGTGACTCTACTTTGTCTCTATACTGACGCTTAGCTTGTTTGATTGCCTTGCTGAGGGAATCGCTACACTGTTTGTATTCAGTCATGTTTCGGTCGCCTTACCCTGGTTAAAAGCAGTGGTTCGCGCTTTCAGTTTTGTGCGAATGCTGCCATCAATCCACGGTTTCTGGTTGGGGAAGGTTTTAATAGTTGCTATGGGTACAACATCACCGATGCACTTGCTAATAAACTCGCTCACCAAATCAGCGTATACATCAATGTTGTTGTCTGATGCTATCCGGAACATATCCCAGTCCACGTGCTCGAAGCAATCTTGAAGCGTGGAATCAGATTGGTCGGACCAGCGTTGAACAGACCTGAGAACGGGCGCTTCCTGTTTTAGTTTCTGTCTGTAGGCTGGGAGCAACAAAATGGAGTCATGGTCAGACGGAGAATGGCCTTGTATGCATCACGGAAGTTAGAATAACAATGATCCAGGGTTTTCCCGGCCCGGGTCGCACATCCGATATGCTGATAAAATTTAGGGAGCCTTGTTTTCAGATTAGCCTTGTTAAAATCCCCAGCCACAATAAATGCAGCCTCAGGATATGTGGTTTCCAGTTTACATAGAGTCCAATGAATTTCTTTCAGAGCCGTCGATCTGTCAGCTTGAGGGGGGATATATGCGACTGTGATTATAATCGAGGAGAATTCTCTTGGTAGATAATGCGGTCTGCATTTGATTGTAAGGAATTCTATGTCAGGTGAACAAAAGGACTTGAGTTCCTGTATGTTGTTATGATCACACCATGACTCATTAATCATAAGACACACACCCCCGCCCTTCTTCTCACCAGATAGATGTTTGTTTCTGTCGGCGCGATGCGTTGAGAAACCATGTGGCTGTACCGACTCTGATAACGTGTCCTGAGTGAGCCATGTTTCCATGAAGCAAAGAACGTTGCAGTCTCTGATGTCTCTCTGGAAGGCAATCCTTGCTCAGATTTAATCTACCTTGTTGTCCAGAGACTGGACATTGGCAAGTAGTATACTCAGGAGCGGTTCGCAATGTGCCTGTCTACAGAGCCTGACCAGAACACCGCCCCGTCTACCCCTTCTCCTCCGCCGCCGTTGTTTTGGGTCGCCGGTTGGGATCCAGTCTATTGTCCTAGTTGGTGGACCAAACCAAGTTGACGTAGCTCTTATATCCAATAATTCCTCCCGGCTGTATGTAATAAAACTTAAGATTTCCCGGGGTAACAATGTAAGAAGTAATCCATAAAAAAATTAAATACTGCATAGCTTCCTGAGAAGATGAAGCGAGGCTGCCATCTCTGTCGGCGCCGGAAGTTAGTTAGGAAGACACACAGACACACCACATGCATACACAAACCAACAAAAACAACTCTGGGCAATATAATCAGAGGCCATGGATGAAGAACCAACCAGCCACGCACCTCCACAAACCAGTAGTCACAGTAAACGCTTGACAGCCTGTGGCCACTTTACATTCAGTTCCACTCAGAGTTCACACAGACCAACTTCATCTCTGGTTAAGCACTCTTCCGGTTGAGGTTCCTCTGCCTGTGTTTAGCATGAGTAATGGGTTTAAGGTTAACAGCCAGGCCAAATGGCCCTTCAGGGACTCCTCTCTAGTAGTCCTGACCCAGTGACAGGCGGTGATGTGGGGTAAAGTCCTCTCCTCTCTGGGCCTCACTCAGGCACCTGTGGAGCATAAACACACCGGAGAGCAGGGCCTTCCTTTACAGCTGCCCCCCCCCCCCCCCCCCGCTCCTGTCCTGTGTTTGGGTTTCTCTCAACCGAAAACATCCCCCTAACAGACATTCCAGGCCACCTCCAGCGCATGCCAACTCCCTCCAGCCCAGGCCGAAAACATCCCCTAACAGACAATTCAGGCCCAGGTAGGCAACCTCTCTCCAGGCCAGGCCCAGGGCCCCTGGGTCCCAGGCGCCATGGGAAGGGCCTACACCCCATGCTGGCTGTCAGGAGGAGGCCACAATGGTCCCAGAGCTGTTTAATGTGTATCTATGCCCCACTTCCTCTGTTCTCTCTGTCTGTCACTCAGGTGACCACAGGAGTCTAGTGGTCATCCTGTGTCTGAAGCAGAGAGTAAATACTCCAAGAGTTGTAGACTGGAGACCATCATTGATGTTTCCCTGTGTCCTCCTACTAATGAATGTGGAAGTAGACTAAATTGGTATTTGGCTGTTACTAATCCTAAATCAACAAGTAAATAAATATGTTGAGAGAGAGTGTACATGCCTGACTGTGTGATTGCAGTTTTACTCAGATAGTTTTTTTTTTTACCTTTATTTAACTAGGCAAGTCAGTTAAGAACAAATTCTTATTTTCAATGACAGCCTAGGAACAG
This sequence comes from Hucho hucho, assembly GCA_003317085.1. Taxonomy (NCBI): domain Eukaryota; kingdom Metazoa; phylum Chordata; class Actinopteri; order Salmoniformes; family Salmonidae; genus Hucho; species Hucho hucho. The sequence goes on from QNTS01000521.1 coordinate 683,728, forward strand.
TGGGTTAACTGCCTTGTTCCGCGGCAGAAAAACAGATTTTTACCTTGTCAGCTCGGGGATTCGATCTTGCAACTTTTCGGTTACTAGTCTAGCGCTCCAACCACTAGGCTACCTGCTGCCCCAGATGATGACCTTGTCCTATTTATAAGAGCCGTATACATGCAGCGACTTTGACTGCTCAGTCAAATTATTCAGTGCTTACTACATGGGCCGGAGAGCAACCCACAGGGGGACCACATAAACAAACCAGAGAGAATTATTCAGGGTTTAAACGCTTAAACGCCCACTTCAGCAGAGCCTTTTAAGTGTGTGATTAAAACGGGCACTGAGCTTCACATGGAATGCTCAGCGGACCCCAAAGCCACTACAGGAGTTTCTTTCCCGCTCAATCTCTCTCTCCCCCTCTCCTTCTCTCCCACTCATCTCTCTCTCCCCCTCTCCCCTCCCACTCAGTCTCTTCTCACTCTCCCACTCGGTCTCACTCTCCCAATCGGTCTCACTCTCCCACTCTTCTTCTCTCCCACTCAATCTCTCTCCCCCTCTCCTTCTCTCTCCCCCTCTCCTTCTCTCCCGCTCAATCTCTCTCTCCCACTCTCCTACTCAATATCTCTCTCCCTCTCCTTCTCTCCCACTCAATCTCTCTCTCCCCCTCTCCTTCTCTCCCACTCAGTCTATACATGGTCCTGCCTCACACGCTCAATCTTTACCAATTCTTCCTGTCCCATATAACATCCATTACTACCAACACTCTCTGTGACCATCCCTTTTCAATCAGCCAGTGTAAAACAAAAAAGGGGATATAGTTTACAAATATAGGATCTGAAATTGATCACTGTTTTGCAAAGCAGGAAATGCAAACTTGTAGTGTATGAGTTTTTAAAATGCTTCTAAAGTTTGTCATTTCCATTTTGAAATGTCAGACTTGATTTGCCCTAATGAAAAATGTATCATCAACTCCTAAAAAAAAAATCCATTAATTATAAACCACATTTCATTTTGCTGCAGGATTATTTTCCTGCTGTAGGAAACTGGCTCAAATTAAGATCCTACATCTGTATTTTCTTCTAGATCTGTTGTTCTGTGTCTGATGCATCCACACATCAAAAGGATGAAGAGAAGCGAGCATCTCGTCTCAGTGTGATGATGTCAGCGTGATTAGCTCTATATTTAGATGGATAATCTGCTAATTAGGCCTTTCACTGATACTTAATATGCACACGCTCATCAATTCGATAAGCCATCTCAAAACCGAAAGCTATAAATTCTGTCACAAAACAAAGGCAAAGGGAGAGTCAAAGAGAAAAAAAGCACAAATATCTATCAGTGGTCCGTAGTGTTAAAATTACACACAAAAAAGTATCTCTTCTAGCATACAAACAACTCCTACTGAAAGCCAAGCATCGTAAGAGAAGAGAGAGGAGAAGAGAAACACTTCCAATTGATCCTGGGCTATCTGTAGCTCCACAGTGAGCAGATATTTGGGGAAACAAAGCCCAAATCTCAGCTGCTAATCCCTGGGGATTCAGAGCACATTCCAGGGACTGCTTTGATCTCCTGAGTGCATCCGGCCCATCCCAGACACACGGCATCCTCATACACACACACACACACACATACGTCTCATGCCATCCCCCCTGCACGCCCCCATACCTCACATGCTCAATCACTATTTTTACACATTCACACATATCAACAATCAGATCATAACATCACACAGACATGGAACCCAACAATAAACTGAGACAAAATCAACAATGGAAAAATATTGTGAAGATTCTCAACCTAAAATGAATGGAGAACCATGTGAGATCTAGCACAGGAGTATCACAACACACAACAGAAAGTTGTAAACAACAGGGCCAAAAGATCTACTGTCTGTGTATCAATACTTTTACATCATTTAGTATATCATTATCATCTCCTTCTTTCACCGAAACCATTTCCAGCAGTCCCATTCACAACACCCAATGAGGGTTATCCACTTCACATTGTCACATGTGACACACGATCCGGGAAGTGACATTAATGCCACCTGCGTCTCCTCTCCCTCCCAGTCTCCCAGATACATAAATGACAACCCAAGACTTCCTCTCCTCTCTTCTATTCTCATTGGAATAACACAGAGTCAGGTGCATGTCCCGCTAGTCCCCAGCCCTCTCCCCAAAGGCAAACGCTTTCTTTTCTTAGACCACAACTCCAAACTTCTCCCAGCCTCTTCAAAGACCAACAACAGGCCTGTTCTCCCAGGGGGGTGTGGAGGGGTACGGCATGGTAGGAGAGGGGCATATGACACACTGTCACACACAGCACGCAGGGGGACAGCTGGTGGGAACAGCACAGGCATGGGGAGAGGACAGAAAGCGAGAGAGAGAAAGGAAGAGGAGAGTAAGCATTTGAAAGGTGCATTCAGCGCTGAGACAAGGACCCTGTGCTTTTGTGAAGACAATTAAAAAAACACTACAGGAGAAGAAGTAAGAAAAGAAGCTAGGCCACAGAACTGCCATGTCTTTTATCAGAGACTCAGAGGCTGAGGGTAGCACATTTAAAAGCTTTACTTCAAAAATCTGAGCTCTGGCACCCAGTGAGAAACACGAGGGATGTGGGCAGAAGTTCTACTCTGCGATTCATTTCGGAGTGCTGTTAGTTGTCAGATGTACCTTAAGATACTTTGTCCCAGTTTTGTATGGGTTTAGAACCTAAACCTTAGATGGAAGATTTTGAAACATGTGCTTTGGAATTGTCAGTCCAGAGCAGGGGTTTGGCGACTCCAGCAGTAGCATCACTGGGGGCCTCCTTTTACTACACAGAGGGTTAGGCCTCACAGAGGGGGCCTCTATATATCCACCTCCCTGGCCCTTCCTGGCCCACTTCAAATGCAGTCTAATTTCATCAGCAACAACCAGGCAAGGCCACAGGGTAAACACAAGAAACAGATGGAGCATGAGAGGGAAAATGGGAGAGGGGGAGAGGAGAGAGCTGAGATGGGGGAGGGGACTTAAGGGAGGAGGAAAGTTACTTGGCAAGGGTGTGGGGGAAAATGCGTTAACAAATCATCAAATGAAATCTTTGCAATTTGCTTTCAGCACATTGCAAATTCCCCAGACAGACCGCTGGCTTAGGGTACAACTCACAACACTGCCTGAAGAGGACAGGAGAAGACAGGGGAGGGCAGGAGACCTTCAACACCTGGGCTCAGAGACTTGTTAAGACCCAACAAACCAGACCAGACAGGCATTGGAACTGCCAAATCATAAACTGTTGACTTCTCTACTTCTTCTTAATCATCTAAATTACAAAACTTTATAGGAGATATAAAAACAGCATAGTAAAAAACTAAAACTGTGCTTATAATCAGAATTAAAGCTGGAATCCTTAGTGGTGAAACTGTCACATCTGTTTGGGATAACACAACAACACGAAGTTACTGCAAAGAACAAACAGTTTTTCCCCCTCAGACATTATTGCACGCGCGACAGAACTGCAGATTAAGTACTGCAATTTTCCCCCCCAAACTGCTAATTTGGATGCTGCTCACCTCCGTTTGTCAACAAAACAAAAACAATAACAAAGGAGCTGGGGCAAACAGTGGCGCTGTTTCCCTTAATGTGGATTCTATCTTTAAAGGGCCATAGCCTGGAGAGAAGATATACCCAGCTCACCTGTTGTGGACCTCACATGACAATACCACAAAACCAGCTGCCCTTACTGCTCAGTTCCACATAAAATAACTCTGTTAACTTACTTACACTTTGATTTCAAAGAATACATAAGAACAAGTGAGTTTAATTCATCTATATGCACTAAATCTATATACAAGAAAACTTTTCTTGACTCTGGAATCTCTCCCCCTATCACATAACACAACTAAATGCATATATACCTCAACCAACGATAACAACCTTGCTAATGTATTCATCTATACAAAACAAACATGTTCCATAAATGGGCATTTCATTTTAATGGAGGTAGGCTATGGCAGTAATCCCCTCTCTCCTTTCAAGAATATGATAGTTTGGTTTGGGAGGTTTCAGATCAAAAAGATTCCAGTCTCAGACTCCCCGCTGCTGCCACCATCTGACCCACATTCTCCTGGACCCCAGTTCAGCGGGGAAGTAAAAAGAACACAGCCTATAAAGTATATGTATCCTATACAACATGGGATGCTTTTAAAGGCTAAGAGGATTGTTTGCATTGCATTCTCACCTAGCTAAGGTTTTAGCCCTTTTTCATTTGACAATACTATGGGGTTAGGGTTTTACTACGACTTATGGAAAGCAGAAACTTCCACAAACTTCCTCTCAAGTTTTGTAATGCTTCATGATAAGGTTAAGTTATAGATCATTTATAAGACATTTGCTAGTAAATATCTCACAATAAAAAATTTATTAAAAAAGCCAAATGGTTCCTAAAATAAGCCCTAAAATAAACAACACATGAACTGTCATGTCAAAGCAAGAAAACAAAATATTAAAAAGTTTACAAAGAAATATTCAAGTTCTAAAGACTACTTTGTTGAAGGGAAAAAACTAAGGGAAAAGCATTCAAATAAATATTGATGTCAGGAACAATTTTCGTCCTATTCTAATAATTTTCCCACAGCGCTGTGAAAGCCATTAGGCACATAGAATTAAATAATTTATAAAACAGAAAACTCTGCGAGCCCAAATTGTTCAGCAGGGTTCCTTTTCCATCCTGGCCAAATATCACTTCACACCATCTGGGGAATAAAAAAAATGCTCCACAAAACAATCCCACCCTTTCACATGTATCCCACAATGCCCTCTGGTGAGTCTGCTGAACTGAAGAGGACCCATGGATACCCTAACTGTGCCCAGAGGGCTGCTACACTACACGGAAAAGAACACCGAACCCCTTCCTACCCCGATGATGATGTCATAAGGAGGGTCCGATTACAATATGAAGATGTTTATTAGAGGCCTGACAGCATGTCAGGCTTAGTGGCTTTGACACCATGTGCATGCAACAAGCAGACCTGAGGCTGACCCTATCACGGCACTCAGTGCTACACTTGATCACTCGCACGTCAATACAAACTGGGCATAAGTCATAAAAAGCTCAGCCCACTGCTTTTCTTGTCAACCTCCCTGGGCTAACAGAGCCTCACACCTTCGCAGCCCGCCGACCAATGTGCTGCTATTAAAAACACCTCACGGCAGGGATAGAGAAAACAACTGTGTACTTTAGACATAGGTTGGACTTTGATCAAGATATTTTGCCCGCGTGCATGAGGCTGATTGTCACTCCCTGAAGGAGTCCTTGGCTTGGCTCCTCACCAGCATTTCCCTGTGTCTTCCTCATACCAGAGACATTTAAATGAAATGAACCTGACTCGTCTGGTATGCACTGCTATCGGTCACTTCCTTATGATAATGACATAATAAATCATAAGAAGCAAAGCAAAAAGAGGCATATGCTATCACATAAAATATTTAGTTTAGAAACATTCCTTTGTGTGCATTGCCAAAGTTTCAAAGTGCTGGGGCAATAAATGCTTGGGATAATCCAACCAGAGAAACAACGGCAAACACCTCTTGTTCAGTTAACACAAGGCTTTTCATGCACACAAGCAGGAGCAGCTCACTAGAAATGCAATGTCCATGAAATAGTGTAGTGAAATAGATTCTCATTGAATGCAACTTCAGCATGAAATGTAGCATGTAAACATCCTAATGGTGGTATGTCTGTGGTCGCAACATGATGGCCACATTGCTGGACAGAGTGTATTAGCTTCCCTCTGTTCCAGTGGGCTGAGTGAGCTCAGTAGCTGAGAAGTGGAAAAGTCCTGGTGGATTTTTTGATGAGCTCTCAATCCTCAAAAATGCTGCCTTTGAGAAGTGAGCATCCCTAACCAAAGAGGCTTATAACCAGCTCCTCTGAAGCTTTTCCAAAAAATAATTTATTCTCTCGACAACAACAACAACACAGGTTACATCCCAAATGGCACCCTATTCCCTATATAGTGCTCTACTTTTGATTAGAGCCCTAGTCCCTATATAGTGCACTACTTTTGACCAGAGGGCTCTGGTTAAAAGTAGTGCACTATATAGGGAATCAGGTGCAATTTGGGATGCACCCACTGTGTGTTTACCGGGATGACAAATCTGAAACAGACATGACCTCTACCACCTCTACCCCAGCCTTACAATGCAGCCCTGTCACCAGTCTGTCAGACTGCAATGTTTCAACTCAACCGTGATCTATTACCTAGAGTATAAACTTTAGCAGCATCTGTTCTTGGTGGTGTGATACATTTGTTCCCATGCACCAAAAGTGTCTGATGATTAGACAGTTACCAAAGCAAGCAGTATGTAGCAAGTCAGGGCTCCTTTTGTAAAAAGTTGTACTAACATATGCTGTTTTGTACTGTATGTTGAAACACACATGGCTGCAAGACAGAAAAGTGTTGTGGGAAAGATATTTGTTAATAGAGAGGTTTAAACACAAGCCTACAAAGTTTTCCCTCTTAAATATTTGGTCTATCGTGTATATGGGGCCAAGTATGTACTGTCAACAGCCATGTCATTGTGTTAACATGTCACAATTTCATTCTCCAGAATCACAGAACATCCTTACAAACTGTTTACAATGGGAATTAAATTAACACACTGATAAGAATGTCACAGGTCAAGAAGAGGATGAAGTTTGTGCACACTGAATTTTAAATAGAAGCTTTTATCTTGCCACACCTGCATGAGACTTCTTCTAATGTGCCACTGCATTCAATAATTTCCATGTGTCTGGATGAGAGAGTCAAGAACGTCTATCTATGTTGTCTAGCCAACAAAGCAAATAATGATTATCTAAACAAACAAAACAAGACATATGCAAACTATCCGTATGATGTCAGCTTTATATTGTCAATAATTTTCCATTTTTTTATTGAGATTATTAGTCTGGCCTATAACTTTCCCTCAACTAGCCTATAACTAAACACACTGCTACTTTCTTTTTACAACATTTCTGGTTTCTTTTCAACTTCTGCATAATGCACAGAATACATAGAAATAAGAAACATTTCTTGAGAATGTCATTGAATAGGTCTACGTCAGATGACATTCTCAAGAAATGTTGCTTGTGACTTGCATATGACTTTTTGCTTTACGAGAGTTTGAAGAAAAATTAAGCGGGCAACATCTGAAGATTTGGTAGGCTATTTATCAGGTATTATCATTCCATTGGTGTATAGCAATAAGGTGACTGAGAATCTACTTTTTGTATTACATTTTTTTTTACTTCATTGGAAACAACCGATAAATTCAGTTGGAAACTTTAGACTACAATTTATCCCACTAAAAAGAAATGCAGCCTTGGCTAAACCTCGAATGGGAAACTAAGAAAGTTAGGACCGTTCAGGCTTCATTGTATCAACATCAAACAGATTAACCATCTTGTTTTTGAAATCATAATAATTTATTGAAACATTTATTTAACTTACCCGAGTAGACAAGCCGCACTTATTCGTGTGGTGACAGTCCTGTTGCTCAAGCCGCGAGCCCGTGCAATAGTATTTCTGTTTCACGAGCCAATCGTCAATTCCTTTCCTTGCCAAACAGGCATTAACTACAAAACTGTCGCCTGGAATCAACATAAAATGTGCATTATTACAATGTAAATAACATGTTACGGTTAGGTTACAATGTAACATCTTTCTTCAGCATTGTGATTTTATTAATGTTTTTCTTGAGCGATAGTAGATTTCGACTGAGGTTGTCAACGAGTCGGTCATTTTTGGTGCATGGATAAATGGGATGATTGACTAGAAATACTTTTAACAATTTATATTTTCAACAAATATAATAAAATATAGACAAGAAATGTATAGCCGGTCCTAAGTGTACGCCTATGGGCTACTCACCCTCAGGACTTTCCCTCGGTTTACAAATCGCAGCTTTTCGGGACAATTGTCAAGAGAAACAGAGAACATAAAGATAGGCATTACTCGAAAGTATTACCGCAAGTGAGCATTCAAATCAACGATTAGGGGTGACATTTTTCGGTAAAACATAATATCTTACCATGTTTCGAGTGAAGTTTACCCATTTCTCTGCATTGATTTGGGATTGAAAACCATCAAATGTATTTATAATCCAGAAATCAGCGATATCCAGACGATACAAGAAACGTCCGTAAAGAAAGCAGCAGGCTGCACTCAGTACATCCTACGGCAACAGCCCTTTGATCCGAAGAAAGCTTTCCCCCCCTTCGCCTTCCTTCCAAGCGTAAAGGAGGCGGTTACTAAAACCCGCACTTCAACCGCTGAATGAACATGATTGACACCTCGCCCAAGATTAGACGACTTGCAGGCAGGCCCTCTTCTGTTTTATTGGACGAAGGCGGCACATGAAAGCCAGCCGAGATTCTTTCGGAGTTTCCAAATATAAAAAGAGCAGCAATGCAGCAGCCCACGTCACCACGACCACCATTCCCAGCCAGCCAACTAGGCGCAGTGGTCGAAAAGCAGCGCAACAGGGCTTTAAAGGATATTTCGCAGAACTATAAAAAATAATGAATAAAAACATGTATTTGATTGATAGACATGCAAACATAATATTTTATGAATCATACAAACTTTGTGTTAATTGCTCACTATAATAACTTGTTTACACATTTTTTCATAGTTCACACTGTGGGAGAGAGTCCTGAATAAACAAAAACTAATATTTATAGAATACAACTTATAATATTTATGGCACTTATAGAACACTTTATGATCCCAGTTTTAAAACTAAAATAAACACAAGACAAACTAATTTGGGGCGTACATTTGACAAACCATAAATGCCCTTCAGACATTTTACAACATACTGTATGAGCCTGTTGACAGCGTAGTTTGTGTCTCTATCAAGAGACACATCACATTTTGTTAATGTATATAATTCTATCTACATTTCAAATCTCATGAAGTCCCATACAACTTTGAGACGTGTTCAAGGTCTTACAAAAAAAAAGGCAATTATTGCTTTAATTAAAAAAAGTGCACAATTTCACAGGATGGCTCCCACGTGGCCCAAGTGTAATGGCCCCTAAATTATCCCAGGCCTCTATAATAGTCAAGGCTATGTTTAAGTTTACAGGCCTGGTCAGCCTCCTGCAGCAGTTTAGATCTACCAAGCCAGGCAGCCACCGGCACCACCAACCCAAATGCCTGGACAGTGTGCGAATTACAGGGGGGCTCAGACCCCCGAATGAGACATGAGCTCCCCTAAAGGCAACAAAAGTCAAACTTTGGGGTGTCTCTAATTTAACCATTCTCTTATTTGTTTAAAATGCTATTTTGTACTGATACAGTAGTAAATATGAAATTTAAAGCTTATTCCAAATGAAACCAACACCCCACACCTCTGTTATGGTTTAAACAAGTGACAGTTGGTTCAGGTTCTTTCAATCACATTCATCTTTCTACTCCCCCTGTCTGTCTGTCTTGAGCTTTCACAAGCAAACTTGCAACAGTACCAACTGGGTCCAGCAAACTTGCAACATTGTTTCAACTTGGCCCTCACAGTTTCCGTGCAGATGAGCTCCGGACAGACACAGCTGTATTTGAGTCCCGTATTTCGGCCCCTTTTCAGGAGTCCCGACTTTTCTTATAAATTTGTCAGCAAGACACATCAATTAATTTAGGCTACAATAGTGTAGATCTGATGACAATCACCGAAAGTCACCATGCTACACTTTATGGTGTTTTGGAACATATGTCGCTTTCCATTCACCCAATGGCTTGTGCACAGTGCACTGTTTGGAAGCTGGAATTATTTTGGAGTAGACGAATGTGCACAGGTAGCCTACTTTTTGAAGTAATTTGTTTGACAATCAGATTAAAACCTCACGACTGTTTTTTGTTCATGTCACATTAAAAGATTCTACATGTTTACTGTTAAACTACATGTCTTTACTATTAGGCCCATTATATTTTTAGTGCACGGCACAAATAAGAAGTCCCATGAAAAAAAATGAGACCCCCAAATTTCACAGTATAATTCGCACTCTGTGCCTGGGTGTGCAGCTCCACGGCCTGCTCTCTGCTAGTCCTTCCCTGGGGCTCAAGACTCCAGGCCTGGCTTGCACTCTGCTGGTCCTACCCTGAATTTTTTACATTTATTTAACTAGGCAAGTCAGTTAAGAACAAATTCTTACTTACAATGACAGCCTACCAGGGAACAGTGGGTTAACTGCCTTGTTCAGAGGCAGAATGACAGATTTTTTGGGGGATTTGATCCATCCACCTTTTGGTTACTGGCCTAACGCTCTAACCACTAGGCTACCTCCCATCACAAAGGCTCCAGGCCATGCTCCATTAGCAGTGTCTGCCTCTGACAGGCCCTGGGACCTGCAGCAGCGGATAAAATCACTGGCACCAGGGCCTCCACCGAAATCATAACTGCTGGCAGTAGCCACAAAACCACTCCAGTCGACTGCTTGCCTGCCTGCCTCTCAGACACGGTTCAGCAAGACCAAAGAGTGTAGTTTCTGAATCAGCCAGACCGGAGTCTGTAGATCTGGCTGGATAAGAGTTGGTAGAGTGAGTTATGACACTGTGGAGTACATGTTAGAAGAAGGGGGCCTTCTCTCTCTCCTTCACTGGAAACCTGTGGTCTCTCTCTCTCTCTCTCTCTCTCTCTCTCTCTCTCTCTCTCTCCTCTATCTGTATTCAGCTGCAGTCGAGCCTGAAGACACTCGTGGGAGCAGGTCCATGTGGGAGGTCTGGTCTCAGAGTGTGTGGTGTGGTGGCGGTATGGTACTCTGAGCACTATACCAGCTACCTGCACAGGAAGTCTGCTAAAGTAGTGCACTGAGAGAAACTTTCCTGTGGTTTCATTTAAGTTAAAGCAAGTGGGATGTTCTTTGAAGGGGAGGTCATGCTCAATAATCTAATCTCCTCCCACTTTTCTGGGGGATTTTCGCTTCTTGGAGGATTCAAATGTACATACAGTGGAAGCAGCAAGCTTGTCCCTGACACCAGCCACCACAGACCCCATCCAAGTGCATTTCCACTAAACAGCGGTTTTCCGCATCCTGAGTCTATCATCACGTTGTACCAGAGGAATCAGGCCTCTCTCTTTGAACTCCTCTGCCAAAGACACGCAGATGAGCTTGTTATTATAGCCGCACGGCTCGCTTGTGTTCTCTGGGAACCAAGGCCTGTCCCTCTGACACACTTCCTGTTCTTTGAAGAGGCCAACGGAGAGATGACTTTGCGTCCCTATTTCCAAGCCTGGCGCTTTGATGCCTGGGAAAGGAGGTGGAGGGGGTTTCAAGACAGAATTCCATCGCACGGATGGATCTGAATCAAACTCCAACCACCCACACCCATTGATTCTGTTATTGTGCACTGGGCTACTTTCAGCTCCATTACCCATCATCCCGCTATGGAATGGACCAATAATATATTTCAAAGGGGTCATCTTCTTATTCATGTGTCTCTCATAACATACTTGATATGTGTACAGAGCAGTGCAGTATTCCCTGTCTGGCTTGGACTTCAGAGAGTAAACAAGATAACAACAGTCACATAGAGGTGAAAGGAAGGTGCTCTTTGAGGTATACAGTGAGGGAAAAAAGTATTTGATCCCCTGCTGATTTTGTACGTTTGCCCACTGACAAAGAAATGATCAGTCAATAATTTTAATGGTAGGTTTATTTGAACAGTGAGAGACAGAATAACAACAACAAAATCCAGAAAAACGCATGTGAAAAATGATTTGCATTTTAATGAGAGAAATAAGTATTTGACCCCTCTGCAAAACATGACTTAGTACTTGGTGGAAAAACCCTTGTTGGCAATCACAGAGGTCAGACGTTTATTGTAGTTGGCCACCAGGTTTGCACACATCTCAGGAGGGATTTTGTCCCACTCCTCTTTGCAGATCTTCTCCAAGTCATTAAGGTTTCGAGGCTGACGTTTGGCAACTCGAACGTTCAGCTCCCTCCACAGATTTTCTATGGGATAAAGGTCTGAGAGACTGGCTAGGCCACTCCAGGACCTTAATGTGCTTCTTCTTGAGCCACTCCTTTGTTGCCTTGGCCGTGTGTTTTGGGTCATTGTCATGCTGGAATTACCCATCCACGACCCATTTTCAATGCCCTGGCTGACGGAAGGATGGCCCCGTCCATTGTCCCTTTGATGCGGTGAAGTTGTCCTGTCCCCTTAGCAGAAAAACACCCCCAAAGCATAATGTTTGACGGTGGGGATGGTGTTCTTGGGGTCATAGGCAGCATTCCTCCTCCTCCAAACACGGCGAGTTGAGTTGATGCCAAAGAGCTCCATTTTGGTCTCGTCTGACCACAACACTTTCACCCAGTTGTCCTCTGAATCATTCAGATGTTCATTGGCAAACTTCAGACGGGCATGTATATGTGCTTTCTTGAGCAGGGGGACCTTGCGGGCGCTGCAGGATTTCAGTCCTTCACGGCGTAGT
>QNTS01000521.1:701035-714858 GCA_003317085.1 Hucho hucho
GGGGGGGGTGATGGGGAGGAGGGGTGACATCTACCCTCTTTCTTTCCACCTGTCCTTGTTCTCTTTGTCTTATTTTGTATCAGTTACTGTGCACCTTGCTGTTTCTGTCTGCTCTTTTATGTTTAGATAAGAATTATACACATGTCTTTTATACCTTTTTCACCAGTCTTGTGTGTGCTCAATAAAAAATATTTGAACAAAAGAACTTCCATCTTCTCAGTCCAGGGGCACAATGTATTTTATGGTTGGATCAGTATCGCCGTTATAATCATTGGCCAGTACGGAGAATGAAGTAAAACCACAAGTCCAAACCCCTATCTCCATCCATGGCTAATTTAGGAAACGGCCAATTGTATCTAGCTAGCCAACGGAGGACAACAACACAACGAGATGCAACAATTCAAGTTGTTTCTGTCGATGATGTATTTCTCTGTGATAGGAGTGAAGCCAATTCCAAACTGGCTTCCCTTAACACTTTTTATTTGGTGTGCCAGGACCATTCACAGTTGAGCTCGCTCAGTTTAGCTCAATGCTGATTGGTTATTATTTTATACTTTCTTTATTAAGGGAGGCCAAATGCTTACTGGCTTACCTTGCATTCAATGCTACAGGTGGCAACAATATCATACTCTTTATGACCAGACCGCTTTAGATAGATTGCCTACAGAGACAGAGGGCTGTTTCGCTCGCTCGGATGCTTTCTCCGGTGGGATACAAGTAAAATTGTGTAAACACAAAGAGATGAAAAAAAATTAATGTTTTTTTTTTTTTTTTTTCTTGGTCAATTTTTTGAGGAAGCCTGGCTTCCTTTGGTATCTATGAATACACGCCACTGGCGCCATCGGGCGTTTTTCATAGGAATACGTGGATGACATCAGCACTACTATCTAGTGGTTTTAATGTCTATGAGTGTAACACTGCTATGTAGCATTTATGTCACGTCCAGGCCTGAGAAGACAGGCTGGCGTGTTTAGTTTTGTTTTGGTGTAGGGTTTTTTCTGTTCTAGGTTATCTATTTCTATGTTGGGGTAATGGTTCCCAATTAGAGGCAGCTGAGTGTCGTTACCTCTAATTGGGAACCATATGTGTGTAGTTTTGCACTAGGATTTTGTGGGTTATTGTTTGTACATAGCTTTGTTAGTTCACTTGTTATGTTCAACGTTACGGTCTTCGTTCCTTTTGTTGTTTTTGTCCCAGTTACGTTATTTAATAAAGAATGTATACTGGATACCTCGCTGCGCCTTGGTCTGTCCCTCACGGAGATCGTGACAATTTAGGCCTATCATTATTATGGAAAATAGCAGTAGACATGTACCAAATCAAGACAATGATATTTTGCCAAATTCTAGGTGTGAGAAGTTTTTCCAAAACAATTTACCCACCCAAAAAATCCCATTGTGTATGATAATACCCCATAGTAATACACATACCTAATTAAATGTGTATTCCATATGTTTAAGTTGATCTAAACTGAAAAAGCTATCAACTTTTCAAGTAATTTGTGTTTTTAGACATGTACTGGAAATATGTTTGATTGAACTCTTCAAGGAGTGTGTTGGGGTGTGTGAAGTGACCAGCTACAGACCATATTTCCAACTCAGACACTTTTATGCTTAAATGCAGTTTTTGTGATATCAATAAAAACTTAATGAAAGTAAAAGGCTAAATTAAAATTTAAGGTACTGCTAAACTGGAATATATGCATACCTTACAAATAAAGAATCGTCCAGCTTATTTCTTTTAAGAGACTTATCTTAATTAGCTGCTGATCTAGTACTTTATGTTATTGGCTTGTAGTGTAAAAGAGGGGAAACTCTGGTGTCCCACTTAAAAATTCCTTTTTATCTAATAAAGGCGGCATTAATAGGGCCTTAAGCCCACTAAGTTTTTTTCTGTTAAATGTGTCTACAGTATAGAAGACAGTCACAGTTCCAGATGGTTGTATTCATTTTTCCTCTTTGACACAAAACCTTGTCCCAAATTTAGCTCTACTATAATCAATACCTCTTCTTTTTCACTATTTGCTGCACCCGGCACTGACTCTGGTTCCTTTTTGAAGCTGTGGGGGTGTAGCCCTATCCAGAACGAGGACACAATTAGTGTATTCAGCCGAAAACAGTGGGGATCCCCCTTTGATGTGGGGATCAAATGAAGGAGCTGTGTGTTTTTGTCCAAAATGACAGGCTTGCCAGGTTTACTAATGGGTAGCTAATAGAAAGAGAGGTTTATGATGCTCATTAATTACACGGCCTGTCATGTGCTGGAAGGGGAGAAAAGCGGATAGGAAGAGAAAGGGAGTGGGCCGCAACAGAGGAAGGGGAAGGGGATGAAGACAGAGAGAGAGTGGGGAGGAGGTGAGGAAAGAGGCTGGGTGTACTAGTCTGTGAAAGAGAAAATTGGGAATGGAGATGAGTGTAAAAAGAGTGAGGGGAAAATTGGGGACAGAGGGAGAGAAACAGACAGAACAGGCGGTACGGAGGAGTGTAATGGTCTTGGGGTGAAAGAGTGCTGGGGCAAAACCTGAGGGAGAGAGTGAGAGAGAGAATCAGAAAGTAAGAGCGAGCGGAACAGAGAGAGTAGAAGAAGGAAGCTGAAAGGAGAAATAAAGGGAGAGAAGTAAAGGGAGGAGATAAAATAATCCTTTCCTGAGATAAGAGAAGCCACCAAGACAGGAGCTTCAAAGAGCGGAGAGCCACTCTCGTGGGAGCGCGCCGTAAACCTTTCCACATCTTCAGAGGGAAATTCAGTCCCTGATCCAAACACGCCCTGGCTCTCAGCACCCACGACTCTGCAGGCGTCCGAGGCTCGGCACCTCCTGGGGTGGCTCGCACACTTCCAAAGCAACGCTTCCCTTTGAACTGCCTTGGCCCCACGTCGAGCAGCGATGGTGATCTGCACATAAGGTACAAATGTGAATGGTTAATGAGAAGCACTAAAAAACATCAGCGCTCTGCCACTCCTACTAGTCAGGGGGAGAAAAATACAGAAATCTCTCTCATATCACCTCAAATCACCTGGTGCAGCTCATCTCACACAAACCCTGTCTCTATAGACGTTGATTTGTCATTTCAAACTGGCATTAACAATACCCCCTGTCCTACTAACGGAAACCTATTCTATCCTACATGACTGTGAGGTGTGAGTTGTGATGTAGTCACTAGTGAGTATCACAGTTGATTCCACCATGGGTAAATGAGCACAGTGTTGCCAGATTCTATTGACACTTTACTGCACAATCAGAGCCAAAATCTCACCAATTGAATCCACAAAAAATAGCCCAGTTTTACAGTGCATAATGCAGCCTGGTCACTAGAAATAGACTTCAATTTCAGACGTTTGAAATGGTCCTGAGAATGTCGATATATGCCTTCCTCAGCAAAAAAAAAAAGATTGCTCAGCATTGGGAACAAACTTGTGATGCTTGGAGATGAAGCGCACTGCTATGACCACCGCGCCACCTTGGAGATGAAGCGCACTGCTATGACCAGAGCACCACCGCAGTTCAGAATGCTCTAGAAAGCTGTGAAAATACTTGATGATACTTGATGGTAAAAGCGTGTCATTTATTATTATTTTATGCCTTCCCCAAACCATAGCCCTAACCTTAACCACTCGGAATTAATACCTAAACTGTTAACCTTTGAGTTGTTTTTGTTTTAACCCTGTAATCATGCGGAATTAACCCTGTAACCACGCAGAATTAATGCGTAAAATATAGACGTTCATCCATAATAAGGATGAATATTTTCCCGAAAATCTACCCAGTTTCAATACCGTGAGTAATTAATAATTATCCCGAGAGTCCTGGGAAATACCGCAAATATAGGAAGTGCCCATTTAAAGTGTTTACAACCAAGATATGGTCACTATGCCTGGGTTCTCCCCAAATGAGAGGGGCGCTTGTCGGCTTGGTTGCGCCACTATGTAAAGATTTCAGAGCAAATTAAACTGATATTTAGTAATGATAGAGTGGGCTATATTTGATTGCCAATTACATTGTTGTGAATTGCAAAACAGGCTGTTCATAAGTTCTGAGCATTATGTTCTTCAACTAATTCAGCGCATTTCATCTCGACACAGAGCGCACCCCGAGTATATCATTGTAGAATCATACAAACGTTGAAACGGCAGTCAAACAAAAGTCAAATGACCAAAGTTGCTAAACTTCAGGGGTGCGTGCTCAGTCCCCTCCTGTGCTCCCTGTTCACTCATGACTGCACGGCCAGGCACAACTCCAACACCATCATTAAATTTGCCAATGACACAACAGTGGTAGGCCTGATCACCGACAACGACAAGACAGCCTATAGGGAGGAGGACAGAGACCTGGCCGTGTGGTGCCAGGACAACAACCTCTCCCTCAACGTGATCAAGACAAAGGAGATGATTGTGGACTACAGGAAAAAGAGGACCGAGCACGCCCGCATTCTCATCGACGGGGCTGCAGTGGAGTAGGTTGAGAGCATCAAGTTCCTTGGTGTCCATATCACCAACAAACTAACATGGTCCAAGCACACCAAGACAGTCGTGAAAAGGGCATGACAAAACCTATTCCCCCTCAGGAGACTGAAAAGATTTGGCATGGGTCCTCAGATCCTCAAAAGGTTCTACAGCTGCACCATCGAGAGCATCCTGACTGGTTGCATCACTGTCTGGTATGGCAACTGCTCGGCCTCCGACAGCAAGGCACTACAGAGGGTAGTGTGAACGTCCGAGTACATCACTGGGGCCAAGCTTCCTGCCATCCAGGACCTCTATACCGGGCGGTGTCAGAGGAAGGCCCTAAAAATTGTCAAAGACTCCAGCCACCCTAGTCATAGACTGTTCTCTCTGCTACCATGCGACAAGCGGTACCAGAGCGCCAAGTCTAGGTCCAAGAGGCTTCTAAACAGCTTCTACCCCCAAGCCATAAGACTCCTGAACATCTAGTCAATTGGCTACCCAGACTATTTGCAGTGCGCCCCCCTCTTTTCACCACTGCTACTCTGTTGTCATCTATGCATAGTCACTTTAATAACTCTATATACTCGTACATACCACCTCAAATAACCGGTGGCCCCGCACATTGACTCTGTATCGGTACCCCCAACCCCCTGAATATAGTCTCGCTATTGCTATTTCACTGCTGCTTTTTAATTACTTGTTACTTTAATCTCTTATTCTTGTCTGTATTTTTTGAAACTGCATTGTTGGTTAGTGGCTCGTAAGTAAGCATTTCACTGTAATGTCAACACCTGTTGTATTCGGAGATTTGATTTGATATGGACTGATTTGACATGCATAGATTACATGTTTTGATAATACAACCTATGGATTACAGAATAGTTAGGAATTTTCATGCAAGACAGGAGTCAGGATTTTGGATTCAGTGGGATTGGGACTGGAAAGGAAAATAGCCTAGGAGGCTCTAGGACAGGATAAGATATAATTTTCCCTTATGCCTCTTTGGATTGTCAACTGACTTCATGTCTGTGACAGATATGCCTATGTAGTGAATTGTGCATAGGCCTATCACTATTGTGATATTGTCTGAAGAGTCACAATGACAGCTCAAAGAAGCACACAAGAAGCACACATATGTAGGGGTTTCCTGTAGGGTTTATTAACTACATTCGGGTCGCGTGTGCAGTCCGATAGTGTATATTATGCTTTGGGCTTTGAATTTATGTTGTCTTTGTGTGAAGTAAATATGCTAGGCTAAAGGCATCCATGCTACAATCTGTTTGGACAATGTGCAATTTTTTTGCTATTCTGATGTTGTGTAGGCCTATATTTATTATTATTTTATTACTTTATTTAACCAGGTAGGCCAGTTGAGAACAAGTTCTAATTTACAACTGCGACCTGGCATTTTGCGTAATTGCATTAGGGAATAATTTTGTAATTTCCTTGGTCTTGTCATTTTATTTCATGGGGAAATGTGAAGTGTTCCTGGGACAGTCCTGGGATCACGGTTACCATGTTAATCCTTAATCATAAAACGATGAATTTCAAAGGGAAACTATGAGATCTTGTTGGCATTGTGAGACTGTCAGTAGCAGTGACTGGGCCTAGGCCATGCAGTGACCTGTGAGTGACCAAGCTTCTCTCTCCTCCCTGCAGGGCTGGACACCAGCAGGGCTACAGTAGCTTGCGTAGGTATTCACCACCCTTGGCATTTTACCTATTTTGTTGCCTTACAACCTGGAAATAAAATAGATTTTTTGGGGGTTTGTATTATTTGATTTACACAACATGCCTACCAAAAAACAGAAAACTTGAGCGTGCATAACTATATACCCCCCCCAAGTCAATACTTTGTAGAGCCACCTTTTGCAGCAGTTACAGCTGCAAGTCTCTTGGGGTATGTATCTATAAGCTTGGCACATCTAGCCTCTGGGATTTTTGCCTATTCTTCAAGGAAAAACTGCTCCAGCTCCTTCAAGTTGGATTGGTTCCGCTGGTGTACAGCAATCTTTAAGTCATACCACAGATTCTCAATTGGATTGAGGTCTGGGCTTTGACTTGAACATTCCAAGACATTTAAATGTTTCCCCTTAAACCAATCGAGTGTTGCTTTAGCAGTATGCTTAGGGTCATTGTTCTGCTGGAAGTTGAGCCTCCGTCCCAGTCTCAAATCTCTGGAAGACTGAAACATGTTTCCCTCAAGAATTTCCCTGTATTTAGCGCCGTCCATCATTCCTTAAATTCTGACCAGTTTCCCAGTCCCTGCCGATGAAAAACATCCCCACAGCATGATGCTGCCACCACCATGCTTCACTGTGGGGATGGTGTTCTCGGGGTGATGAGAGGTGTTGGGTTTGCGCCAGACAAAGCGCTTTCCTTGATGGCCAAAAGGCACAATTTTAGTCTCATCTGACCAGAGTACATTCTTCCATATGTTTGGGGAGTCTCTCACAAGCCTTTTGGTGAACACCAAACGTGTTTGCTTATTTTATTCTTTAAGCAATGGCTTTTTTCTGGCCACTTCCGTAAAGCCCAGCTCTGTGGAGTGTACGGCTTAAAGTGGTCCTATGGACAGATACTCCAATCTCCGCTGTGGAGCTTTGCAGCTACTTCAGGGTTATCTTTGGTCTCTTTGTTGCCTCTCTTATTAATGCCCTCCTTGCCTGGTCTGTGAGTTTTGGTGGGCGGCCCTCTCTTGGCAGGTTTGTTGTGGTGCCATATTCTTTCAATTTTTTAATAATGGATTTAATGGTGCTCCTTGGGATGTTCAAAGTTTTGGATATTTTTTTATAACCCTGATCTGTACTTCTCCACAACTTTGTCCCTGACATGTTTGGAGAGCTCCTTGGTCTTCATGGTGCCGCTTGCTTGGTGGTGCCCCTTGCTTAGTGGTGTGGCAGACTCTGGGGCCTTTCAGAACAGGTTTATATATACTGAGATCATGTGACAGATCATGTGACACTTAGATTGCACACAGGTGGGCTTTATTTAACTAATTATGTGACCTCTGAAGGTAATTGGTTGCACCAGATCTTATTTAGGGGCTTCATACCAAATGGGGTGAATACATATGTACGCACCACTTTTCCGTTTTATTTTTTTTCACTTCACCAATTTAGACTATTTTGTGTATGTCCATTACATGAAATCCAAATAAAAATCCATTTAAATTACAGGTTGTAACGCAACAAAATACTTTTGCAAGGCACTGTACTCACTCCACCATCCTCCAGACTGGTTGGTTTATTTAGCTAAGCTCTGAGTCTCCTACACATAGAGGCCCGGATGGCCATGGAATTCATTATCCCAGGCCCTGGAAACGAGCCGCCTGTGTTTTGAATAGTTTCACCACGCTTTGAAAGTGCACTCTCTCTCTCTCTCTTTCTCTCTCTCTTCTCAGGTTCAATCGCTAGAGGACCACGATCGGATTGTGGCCACAGTGTTATATAATCTTCAAGGTATTCGCCGTGAGCTGCTATGCGGCCGTGGCTGTAGCCCACACAGAAAAACAATGGGCGGCTAATACCCAAATATTTACTGGGGCTTATCCACAGCAAAGAAGGCTGTTTGGAATAACATGGCCCAGGGTTTGACAGGGTTTGGTGGGGTGGGCCCACGGGCTCTGGTTGCAGAGAGACTTCCTCTCCACGGGCCCCTGAGCTTACAACCTTTCACACACAGACACACGGGAAGCCAGGATAATGTTTTTCTTACACAACGATGGTAGGGAGAACAAGGAAAGAGGGACCATTGGAGGGAGATGTAAGGCTGATAGAACTATGTAGAGGGGGGAGAAGGATGGAAGAGAGAGAGAGAGGCACACCTGTCTCAAGAGAAAACAGGCTATGTGCACTCTGCCCACAAAATGAGGTGGGAACTGAGCTGCACTTCCTAACCTCCTGCCAAATGTATGACCCTATTAGATACACATATTTCCCTCAGAGTACACAGACCCACAAAGAATTCGAAAACAAATCCAATTTTGATAAACTTCCATATCTGTTGGGTGAAATACCACAGTGCTCAATCCCAGCAGCAAGATTTGTAACCTGTTGCCACAAGAAAAGGTCAACCAGTGAAGATCAAACACCATTGTAAATACAACCCATAGTTATGTTTATTTATTTTCCCTTTTGTACTTTAACTATTTGCACATCGTTACAAGTGAGTGTAATGTTTACTGTTCATTTTTTATTGTTTATTTCACTTTTGTTTATTATCTATTTCACTTGCTTTGGCAATGTAAACATATGTTTCCCATGCCAATAAAGCCCTTAAATCGAATTGATACAGCACTAAATCTCCCAGAAACCCCTAGGGCCTGAGCCTGCAGCAGAGGTGAAGGGAGGAGCCTGTCTTGACTGGGCTGGGTCGGGGGGAGAAGTTCCAATGGAGATGGGTGGTGATGCTGGATTCAATGTTGACTCCAGAGTGGTGTACTACGAATCTAGATAGGGGAGTTAGCGAGCTAACTTTGGTCAACTCTGAGTTCAACTCGGGGTAATGGTAACACAAAAGTGCCTCACCTTTTAGCTAAGTACATTTCTGTGGCAACAAATCCTTCAGAACTCACCTGCTTTGGGGTAGGCTAATTCAGGGCTAACTCCACTTTTCCTGAATGAAGTGTTTGAGCCGTGAGTTTAGGAGAAATCAAATTAGATGCCCTCCCTCTCGCACAGAGTGCGTCATCATCCCTTCATTCTCCAGACCATATTTGAGGAAGATAACTGATTAAATATTTGAATAATCATGTTCTTGTGTGTTAAAAATAGTAATATTCAAAAACATATCACAAGACGGCACTTTTAATATCCCTTTTCACACAATAGCCTGCTGTATTTTCAGGTTGTAATTATTATAATAATTTGGTGTGTGCTTATATTTGTCCTATTTCACACAAGTACAAGTGTGTATTCCGACGTATGTGTGAATTGGAAATGTTTATTTGCACTCACAACTCCCCCTGAGATACCCTTGGAGAGTGGGGTCATGGCCAAGATCTGCCACCATCAACGATGACCCTGGAGCAGTGGTTCCCAAACTTTTTATAGTCCCGTACCCCTTGAAACATTCAACCTCCAACTGTGTACCCCCTCTATCACCAGGGTCAGCGCACTCTCAAATGTTGTTTTTTTGCCGTCATTGTAAGCCTGCCACACACACACTATACGATACTTTTTTTAAACATAAGAATGAGTGTGAGTTTTTGTCACAACCTGACTCGTGGGAAGTGACAAAGAGCTCTTATAGGACCAGGGCACAAATAATAATATAATAATAATCAATAAATTTGCTCTTTATTTAACCATCTTACAGGGCTCCTGAGTGGGGCAGCAGTCTAAGACACTGCATCACTGCAGTACCTGGTTAAAATCCAGGCCGAATCACATTCGGCCGTCATTGGGAGTCCCATAGGGTGGCGCACAATTGGCCCAGCGTCGTCCGGGGTAGGCCGTCATTGTGAATAAGTTTTTGTTCTTAAATGATTTGCCTAGTTAAATAAAGGTTACACACATATAAAACCTTGTTTGTTCATTGAAAATTCTGAATAACTCACCACAAGTTAATGAGAAGGGTGTGCTTGAAAGGATGCACATAACTCTGCAATGTTGGGTTGTATTGGAGATCATTTTCCACACACAGTCTGTGCCTGTATTTAGTTTTCATGCTAGTGAGGGCCGAGGATCCACTCTCACATAGGTACATGGTTGCCAAAGGCATCAGTGTCTTATCAGCTCGATTTGCCAAGGCAGGATACTCTGAGTGCAGCCCAATCCAGAAATCTGGCAGTGGCTTCTGATTAAACTAAATTTTCACAGAACCGCTTGTTGCAATTTTGATTAGGCTCTCTTGTTCAGATATTGGTAAGTGGACTGGAGGCAGGGCATGAAAGGGATAACGAATCCAATTGTTTGTGTCATCCATTTCGGGAAAGTACTTGCGTAATTGCGCACCCAACTCACTCAGGTGCTTCGCTATATCACATTTGACATTGTCTGTAAGCTTGAGTTCATTTGCACACAAAAAAATCAAACAATAATGGAAAGACGTGTGTTGTCCTTGTTAATGCAGACAGAGAAGAGCTCCAACTTCTTAATCATAGCCTCAATTTTGTACCGCACATTGAATATAGAAAATAGAAAGAAAAAAAAACGTACCCAGATAGGCCAGTCCTGTGAGAAACTCCTCATCATGCAAGCGGTCAGACAAGCGGTCAGAAAATTAAGCTCCTCAATAAAAAAAAAATGTGGCAATACTTTGCCCCTTGATAACCAGCGCACTTCTGTATGTTGTAAAAGCGTTACATGGTCGCTGCCCATATCATTACATAGTGCAGAAAATACACGAGAGTTCAGGGGCCTTGCTTTAACAAAGTTAACCAGTTTCACTGTAGTCTTTCAAGCTGTCAGGCATTCCTTTGGCAGCAAGCCTCTCGGTGGATGCTGCAGTGTCCCCAAGTGGCGTCCGGTGCAACTGCTTGCACGCGCTTTACCACTCCACTATGTCTCCATGTCATGGCTTTTGCACCATCAGTACAGATATCAACATGAGCAGCAGCTACGTTTGGCTACATACGGACTGTTAGTGGAATTCCTGCGAGAGAGTAATGTGATTGGATGTTAATTATTTGACTAGGCTACCTGTATTTGTGTTGTTATTTCTGAACACTAGATGATTTAATTAAATTTTTTTATTGTAATTTTAAAACCTCACCCAAATGTATAGCAGCTTTGGAAAATATAAATGGACTGTTTGAAAATGTAAAGAATTTTTTGATTTTGTGAATAAAATTTGGTGTACCCCCGACGGCATTGACGTTTGGGAATACCTGTTTGGGAATACCTGCCCTAGAGCAATTAGGCTTAAGTGCCTTGCTAAAGGGCACATTGACAGATTTTTCACCGTATCGGCTCAACATTCGAACAAGCGACTTTTCGGTTACTGAAATAACTTTTCTTTCATTTTGATTTCGGCAAAATGTTTAATGTGGCACTGACTCTCCCATGGATTGATGTTTCAAAATGATCTCAATTAAGAGTTCGGTGTTCGACTAACCACGTGTGACATAAATGGGCAATTACAAATCACTTGAGTGGGTTGAGTCACTGACGTGATCTTCCACTCCGGGTTGGCGCCCCCCTTGGGTTCAAGCCGTGGGGGAGATCTTTGTGGGCTATACTCTGCCTTGTCTCAGGATAGTAAGTTGGTGGGTGAAGATATCCCTCTAGTGGTATGGGGGCTGTGCTTTGGCAAAGTGGGTGGGGTTATATCCTGCCTGTTTGGCCCTGTCCGGGGGTATCATCGGACAGGGCCACAGCGTCTCCCAACTCCTCCTGTCTCAGCCTCCAGTATTCATGCTGCAATAGTTTATGTGTCGGGGGGCTAGGGTGAATCTGTTATGTCTGGATTATTTCTTCTGTTTTATACGGTGTCCTGTGCAAAATTAAGTATGCTCTCTCTAATTCTCTCTCTATATTTTTCTCTTTCGCTCTCTCTCTCTCTCTTGGAGGACCTGAGCCCTAGGACCATGCCTCAGGACTACCTGGCCTGATGACTCCTTGCTGTCCCCAGTCCACCTGGTCGTGCTGCTGCTCCAGTTTCAACTGTTCTGCCTGCGGCTATGGAACCCTGACCTGTTCACCGGACTTTCTACCTTGTCTCAGACCTGCTGTTTTCAACTCGGGAGAGATACTCTGAATGATCGGCTATGAAAAGCCAACTGACATTTACTCCTGAGGTGCTGACCTGTTGCACCCTCTACAACCTCAAAACAATAATCCTGTGATTATTATTATTTGACCCTGCTGGTCATCTATGAACATCTTGGCCATGTTCTGTTATAATCTCCACCCGGCACAGCCAGAAGAGGACTGGCCACCCCTCATAGCCTGGTTCCTCTCTAGGTTTCTTCCTAGGTTCCGGGCTTTCTAGGGAGTTTTTCCTAGCCACCGTGCTTCTACACCTGCATTGCTTGCTGTTTGGGGTTTTAAGCTGGGTTTCTGTACAGCACTTTGTGACATCAGCTGATGTAAGAAGGGCTTTATAAATACATTTGATTGGAATTTGATTGATTCAAGCCCAGCTCGAGCAGGCTCCAGTAAGCAGCGGGTGCACAATTAATATCTACCGTCATAACATGGATAAAGCCCGAGCTGGAATGTGAAGCTAACTGAAGCTAGCTAATGAAATAAAAAAAGCCTGAGTACATCTAGCTAGATTCTTTGTATACCCCTCAGGAGTAGGTTCTGCAGGCAAACGTTGTGGAACGTTGCAGCAGATAGACATGCCATGAATAGAACTAACACAATTCCTTATTCTACATGTCAGAGAGGCATGTTTGTTCTACAGTCGTGGCCAAAAGTTTTGAGAATGACACAAATATAAATTTTCACAAAGTCTGCTGCCTCAGTTTATATGATGGCAATTTGCATATACTCCAGAATGTCATGAAGAGTGATCAGATGAATTGCAATTAATTGCAAAGTCCCTCTTTGCCATTAAAATGAACTGAATCCCAAAAACACATTTCCACTGTATTTCAGCCCTGCCACAAAAGGACCAGCTGACATCATGTCTGTGATTCTCTCGTTAACACAGGTGTGAGTGTTGATGAGGACAAGGCTGGAGATCACTCTGTCGTACTGATTGAGTTTGAATAACAGACTGGAAGCTTCAAAAGGAGGGTGATGCTTGGAATCATTGTTCTTCCTCTGTCAAACATGGTTACCTGCAAGGTAACACGTGCCGTCATCATTGCTTTGCACATAAAGGGCTTCACAAGCAAGTATACTGCTGCCAGTAAGATTGCACCTAAATCAACCATTTATCGGATCATCAAGAACTTCAAGGAGAGCAGTTCAATTGTTGTGAAGAAGGCTTCAGGGCGCCCAAGAAAGTCCAGCAAGCGCCAGGACCTTCTCCTAAAGTTGATTCAGCTGCGGGATCGGGGCACCACCAGTACAGAGCTTGCTCAGGAATGGCAGCAGGCAGGTGTGAGTGCATCTGCACGCACAGTGAGGCGAAGACTTTTGGAGGATGGCCTGGTGTCAAGAAGGGCAGCAAAGAAGCCACTTCTCTCCAGGAAAAACATCAGGGACAGACTGATATTCTGCAAAAGGTACAGGGATTGGACAACTGAGGACTGGGGTAAAGTCATTTTCTCTGATGAATCCCCTTTCCGATTGTTTGGGGCATCCGGAAAAAAGCTTGTCCGGAGAAGACAAGGTGAGTGCTACTATCAGTCCTGTGCCATGCCAACAGTAAACCATCCTGAGACCATTCATGTGTGGGGTTGCTTCTCAGCCAAGGGAGTGGGTTTACTCACAATTTTGCCTAAGAACACAGCCATGAATAAAGAATGGTACCAACACATCCTC
>QNTS01000521.1:715636-725920 GCA_003317085.1 Hucho hucho
ACTCACAATTTTGCCTAAGAACACAGCCATGAATAAAGAATGGTACCAACACATCCTCAGAAAGCAACTTCTCCCAACCATCCAGGAACAGTTTGGTGACGAACAATGCATTTTCCAGCATGATGGAGCACCTTGCCATAAGGCAAAAGTGATAACTAAGTGGCTCGGGGAACAAAACATCAATATTTTGGGTCCATGGCCAGGAAACTCCCCAGACCTTAATCCCATTGAGAACTTGTGGTCAATCCTCAAGAGGCAGGTGGACAAACAAAAACCCACAAATTCTGACAAACTCCAAGCATTGATTATGCAATAATGGACTGCCATCAGTCAGGATGTGGCCCAGAAGTTAATTGACAGTATGCCAGGGCGGATTGCAGAGGTCTTGAAAAAGAAGGGTCAACACTGCAAATATTGACTCTTTGCATCAACTTCATGTAATTGTCAATAAAAGCCTTTGACACTTATGAAATGCTTGTAATTATACTTCAGTATTCCATAGTAACATCTGACAAAAATATCTAAAGACACTGAAGCAGCAGACGTTTGCATACACTCAATTAGTATTTGGTAGCATTGTTTTTAAATTGTTTAACTTGGGTCAAAAGTTTTGGGTAGCCTTCCACAAGCTTCCCACAATAAGTTGGGTGAATTTTGGTCCATTCCTCCTGACAGAGCTGGTGTAACTGAGTCAGGTTTGTAGGCCTCCTTGCTCGCACACGCTTTTTCAGTTCTGCCCACACATTTTCTATGGGATTGAAGTCAGGGCTTTGTGATGGCCACTCCAATACCTTGACTTTGTTGTCCTTAAGCCATTTTGCCACAACTTTGTAAGTATGCTCGGGGTCAATGTCCATTTGGAAGACCCATTTGCGACCAAGCTTTAACTTCCTGACTGATGTCTTGAGATGTTGCTTTAATATATCCACATAATTTTCCTTCCTTGTGATGCCATCTATTTTGTGAAGTGCACCAGTCCCTCCTGCAGCAAAGCACCCCCACAACATGATGCTGCCACCCCCGTGCTTCACGGTTGGGATGGTGTTCTTCGGCTTGCAAGCCTCCCCCTTTTTCCTCCAAACATAACAATGGTCATTATGGCAAATAGTTATATTGTTGTTTCATCAGACCAGAGGACATTTCTCCAAAAAGTACGATCTTTGTCCCCATGTGCAGTTGAAAACCGTAGACTGGCTTTTTTATGGCGGTTTTGGAGCAGTGGCTTCTTCTTTGCTGAGCAGCCTTTCAGGTTATGTCGATATAGGACTTGTTTTACTGTGGATATAGATACTTTTGAACCTGTTTCCTCCAGCATCTTCACAAGGTCCTTTGCTGTTCTGGGATTGATTTGTACTTTTCGCACCAAAGTATGTTCATCTCTAGGAGACAGAACGCGTCCTCTTCCTGAGCGGTATGACGGCTGCGTGGTCCCATGGTGTTTATACTTCCGTACTATTGTTTGTACATATGAACGTGGTACTTTCAGGCGTTTGGAATTTGCTCCCAATGATGAACCAGACTTGTGGAGGTCTGCATTTTTTTCTGAGGTCTTGGCTGATTTCTTTTGATTTTCCCATGATGTCAAGCAAAGAGGCACTGAGTTTGAAGGCAGGCCTTGAAATACATCCACAGGTACACCTCCAATTGACTCAAATGATGTCAATCAGCCTATCAGAAGCTTCTGAAGCCATGACATAATTCTCTGGAATTTTCCAAGGCACAGTCAACTTAGTGTATGTACAGTGAGGGAAAAAAGTATTTGATCCCCTGCTGATTTTGTACATTTGCCCACTGACAAATAAATGATCAGTCTATAATTTTAATGGTAGGTTTATTTGAACAGTGAGAGACAGAATAACAATAAAAAAATCCAGAAAAACGCATGTGAAAAATGTTATAAATTGATTTGCATTTTAATGAGGGAAATAAGTATTTGACCCCTCTGCAAAACATGACTCAGTACTTGGTGGAAAAACCCTTGTTGGCAATCACAGAGGTCAGACGTTTCTTGTAGTTGGCCACCAGGTTTGCACACATCTCAGGAGGGATTTTGTCCCACTCCTCTTTGCAGATCTTCTCCAAGTCATTAAGGTTTCGAGGCTGACGTTTGGCAACTCGAACCTTCAGCTCCCTCCATAGATTTTCTATGGGATTAAGGTCTGGAGACTGGCTAGGCCACTCCAGGACCTTAATGTGCTTCTTCTTGAGCCACTCCTTTGTTGCCTTGGCCGTGTGTTTTGGGTCATTGTCATGCTGGAATACCCATCCATGACCCATTTTCAATGCCCTGGCTGAGGGAAGGAGGTTCTCACCCANAAACACCCCCAAAGCATAATGTTTCCACCTCCATGTTTAACGGTGTTCTTGGGGTCATAGGCAGCATTCCTCCTCCTCCAAATACGGCGAGTTGAGTTGATGCCAAAGAGCTCCATTTTGGTCTCATCTGACCACAACACTTTCACCCAGTTGTCCTCTGAATCATTCAGATGTTCATTGGCAAACTTCAGACGGGCATGTATATGTGCTTTCTTGAGCAGGGGGACCTTGCGGGCGCTGTAGGATTTCAGTCCTTCACGGCGTAGTGTGTTACCAATTGTTTTCTTGGTGACTATGGTCCCAGCTGCCTTGAGATCAGTGACAAGATCCTCCCGTGTAGTTCTGGACTGATTCCTCACCGTTTTCATGATCATTGCAACTCCACGAGGTGAGATCTTGCATGGAGCCCCAGGCCGAGGGAGATTGACAGTTCTTTTGTGTTTCTTCCATTTGCGAATAATCACACCAACTGTTGTCACCATCTCACCAAGCTGCTTGGCGATGGTCTTGTAGCCCATTCCAGCCTTGTGTAGGTCTACAATCTTGTCCCTGACATCCTTGGAGAGCTCTTTGGTCTCGGCCATGGTGGAGAGTTTGGAATCTGATTGATTGATTGCTTCTGTGGACAGGTGTCTTTTATACAGGTAACAAACTGAGATTAGGAGCACTCCCTTTAAGAGTGTGCTCCTAATCTCAGCTTGTTACCTGTATAAAAGACACCTGGGAGCCAGAAATCTTTCTGATTGAGAGGGGTGTCAAATACTTATTTCCCTCATTAAAATGCAAATCAATTTATAACATTTTTCAAATGCGTCTTTCTGGATTTTTTTGTTGTTATTCTGTCTCTCACTGTTCAAATAAACCTACCTTTAAAATTATAGACTGATCATTTCTTTGTCAGTGGGCAAACGTACAAAATCAGCAAGGGATCAAATACTTTTTTCCCTTACTGTAACTAACATAAGTGCCATTAAAGAAATAGATGCTCCATTGACTTTTTCCCTTCAGAGGATAGGCATTAATTCAGGCAATTTATGTTCCATTCATATTATTGAACATACTTTATACACAGTTTGTAGGTTACATTGTGTAGTGAAAGGAGATTGCTTGGAGATTAAGATTTATAATGGATGGATTGAATCATGACCACAGTCATCTGCCTTTGTCTTCATTACTTCATTACTGTAGAGAGTCATTCAAGCATTTCAACTGTCTCATTTACTGTACACTTTCAGTCAAAAAGAGTGCTATAAAAGGAATTAAATCTGTTTTAATATTTGCTCAGTGTAACATGCTGTCATTTAAACATTTTATGGGGGTAGAAATCAGCCTATAAATATGTATTTTATTGTTTTTCTTCTACAATGTCCTTGTTGCTGCTTCTCTAGCATAGTAACCACAGGCAGAATTCTGGTGGGATGGCTACGAGCTAACTCAGAAATGTTTTATTGTTGTGGAAAAATTATTTAAGTACTTGTTTTACAATGCTGCTTGGGGCATGCCTATTTCTGCTGACAGTACTGCATGAGCAGCAGCTTTTGTCTGGCGAAACTATACGTTTTTAAAGAACTGTTTAAGTAAACAAATAAAATAGAACAATGTCAAACCGCTCTGCTACATAGAATATTTCTGTAGTAGGCCTTCAGCCAGACCCATTTTAAAAAGTATAGGTCTGCTATGTTAGTGGGGTGTATTTTTCCAGTGATATGGCCAGGGTTAGTTATAATGTTTCCAGGTCAGTAAGGACATCTAGCCTCCGATTAAGTGTCATGGAGACCAGCCAGACAGCGGGACATTGCTGCATCATAGGTGACCAACCACTGGCATTGATTCATAGTATGTGTTTCATTTACAGTGCCTTCGGAAAGTATTCAGACCCCTTGACTTTTTCCACATTTTGTTTCGTTACAGCCTTACTCTAAAATGTATTAAATTAATATTTTTCCTCATCAATCTACACAAATAACCCATAATGACATAGCGAAAACACAAGTATTCAGACCCTTTGCTATGAGACTCAAAATGTAGCTTAGGTGCATCCTGTTTCCATTGATCATCCTTGAGATGTTAATACAACTTGATTGGAGTCCACCTGTGGTAAATTCAATTGTTTGGACATGATTTGGAAAGGCAAACACCTGTCTAAATAAGGTCCCACAGTTCACAGTGCATGTCAGAGCAAAAACCAAGCCATGAGGTCGAGGAAATTGTCTGTAGAGCTCCGAGACAGGATTGTGTTGAGGCACAGATTTGGGGAAGAGTACTAGAAAAATGTCTGCAGCATTGAAGGTCCCCAAGAGCACAGTGGCCTCCATCATTCTTAAATGGAAGAAATTTGGAACCACCAAGACTCTTCCTAAAGCTGGCCTCCCAGCCAAACTGAGCAATCGGGGGAGGCCACGAACCCGATGGTCACTCTGATAGAGCTCTAGAGTTCCTCTGTGGAGATAGGAGAACCTTCCAGAAGGACAAACATCTCTGCAGCACTCCACCTATCAGGCCTTTATGGTAGTGGCTAGACGGAAGCCACTCCTCAGTAAAAGGCACATGACAGCCCGCTTGGAGTTTACCAAAAGGCACCTAAGGACTCTCAGACCATGAAACCAAGATTTGGCCTGAATGCCAAGCATCACATCTGGAGGAAACCTGGAACCATCCCTAGGACAAAAAGGCTTCTCAATAGTTTTCACCCCCAAGCCATAAGACTCCTGAGCAGGTAATCTAATGGCTAGCCGGACTATTTGCATTGTGTGCCCCCCCAACCCCTCTTTTACGCTGCTGCTACTCTCTGTTTATCATATATGCATAGCCACTTTAACTATACATTCATGTACGGACTACCTCAATTGGCCTGACCAACCAGTGCTCCCGCACATTGGCTAACCATGCTATCTGCATTGTGTCCCGCCACCCGCCACCCACCACCCACCACCCACCAACCCCTCTTTTACGCTACTGCTACTCTCTGTTTATCATATATGCATAGCCACTTTAACTATACATTCATGTACATACTACCTCAATTGGCCCGACCAACCAGTGCTCCCGCACATTGGCTAACCAGGCTATCTGCATTGTGTCCCGCCACCCGCCACCCGCCACCCACCACCCACCAACCCCTCTTTTACGCTACTGCTACTCTCTGTTCATCATATATGCATAGTCACTTTAACCATATCTACATGTACATACTACCTCAATCAACCTGACTAACCGGTGTCTGTATGTAGCCTCGTTACTTTTATTGCCTCGCTACTGTATTTAGCCTCGCTAATGTTATTTTTACTGGTGTTTTTATTTCTTTACTTACCTATTGTTCACCTAATACATTTTTTTGCACTATTGGTTAGAGCCTGTAAGTAAGAATTTCACTGTAAGGTCTACACCTGTTGTATTCGGCGCATGTGACAAATAAACTTTGATTTGATTTGATTGTGAAACATGGTGGTGGCAGCATCATGCTGTGGGGATGTTTTTCAGTGGCAGGGACTGGGAGACTAGTCAGGATCGAGGCAAAGATGAACGGAGCAAAGTACAAAGAGATCCTTGATGAATACCTGCTCCAGAGCACTTAGAACCTCAGACTGGGGCAAAGGTTCACCTAACAACAGGACAACAACCTCAGCCAAGACAATGCAGGAGTGGCTTCGGGACAAGTCTCTGAATGTCTTTGAGTGGCCCAGCCATAGCCCAGACTTGAACCCGATCGAACATCTCTGGAGAGACCTGAAATTAGCTGTGCAGTGACGCTCCCCATCCAACCTGACAGAGCTTGAGAGGATCTAAAGAGAGGAATGAGAGAAACTCCCCAAATAAGCTTGTAGCGTCATACTCAAGAAGACTCAAGGCTTTAAACTCTGCCAAAGGTGCTTCAACAAAGTATTGAGTAAAGGGTCTGAATGCTTACAGTATGTAAAAATGATACTTCATTCATTATTTTTTTTTAACACATTTGCAAAAATGTCTAAAACCCTGTTTTTGCTTTGTCATTATTGGGTATTGTGTGTAGATTGATGAGGAGAAAAAACAATTGAATACATTTTAGAAGAAGGCTTTAACGTAACAAAATGTGGAAAAATCAAATGGTCAGAATACTTTCCGAAGGTACTGTAGATACAAACAAAAAAGTACCTAGTCATTTATATTTGACATTTGAGTCATTTAGCAGACACTCGTATCCAGAGCGACTTACAATTAGTGGATTCATTAGTGGATTAAGATAGCTGGGTGAGACAAACATATACAGTGCCTTGCAAAGGTATTCATCCTTCTTGGCGTTTTTCCTATTTAGTTGCATTACAACCTGTAATTTAAATAGATTTTTTATTTGGATTTCATGTAATGGACATACACAAAATAGTCTAAATTGGTGAAGTGAAATGAAAAAAATAACTTGTTTCAAAAAATACAAAAACTCCGGAAAAGTGGTGCTTGCGTATGTATTCACCCCATTTGCTATGAAGCCCCTAATTAAGATCTGGTGCAACCAATTACCTTCAGAAGTCATATAAGTAGTTAAATAAAGCCCACCTGTGTGCAATCTAAGTGTCACATGATCTGTCACATGATCTCAGTATATATAAACCTGTTCTGAAGGGCCCCAGAGTCTGCGAAACCAGGGAAAAAGTTGTGGAGAAGAACAGATCAGGGTTGAGTTATAAAAAAATATCTGAAACTTTGAACATCCCAAGGTGCACCATTAAATCCATTATTAAAAAATGGAAAGAATATGGCTCCACAACAAACCTGCCAAGAGAGGGCCGCGTACCAAAACTCACAGACCAGAATAGGATGGCATTAATCAGAGAGGCAACAAAGAGACCAAAGATAACCCTGAAGGAGCTGCAAAGCTCCACAGCGGAGATTGGAGTATCTGTCCATAGGACCACTTTAAGCCGTACACTCCACAGAGCTGGGCTTTACGGAAGTGGCCAGAAAAAAGCCATTGCTTAAAGAATAAAATAAGCAAACACGTTTGGTGTTCACCAAAAGGCTTGTGAGAGACTCCCCAAACATATGGAAGAATGTACTCTGGTCAGATGAGACTAAAATGTAGCTTTTTGGCCATCAAGGAAAACGCTTTGTCTGGCGCAAACCCAACACCTCTCATCACCCCGAGAACACCATCCCCACAGTGAAGCATGGTGGTGGCAGCATCATGCTGTGGGGATGTTTTTCATCGGCAGGGACTGGGAAACTGGTCAGAATTGAAGGAATGATGGACGGTGCTAAATACATGGAAATTCCTGAGGGAAACATGTTTCAGTCTTCCAGAGATTTGAGACTGGGACGGAGGCTCACCTTCCAGCAGGACAATGACCCTAAGCATACTGCTAAAGCAACACTCAAGTGGTTTAAGGGGAAACATTTAAATGTCTTCGAATGGTCAAGTCAAAGCCCAGATCTCAATCCAATTGAGAATCTATGGTATGACTTAAAGATTGCTGTACTCCAGCAGAACCCATCCAGCTTGAAGGAGCTGGAGCAGTTTTTTCTTGAAGAATGGGCAAAAATCCCAGAGGCTAGATGTGCCAAGCTTATAGATACATACCCCAAGAGACTTGCAGCTGTAATTGCTGCGAAAGATGGCTCTACAAAGTATTGACTTTGTGGGGGGTGAATACTTATGCGCGCTCAAGTTTTCAGTTTTTTTTTGTCTTATTTCTTGTTTGTTTCACAATAAAAAATATTTTGCATCTTCAAAGTGGTAGGCATGTTGTGCAAATCAAATGATAGAAACCCCCCAAAAATCTATTTTAATTCCAGGTTGTAAAGCAACAAAATAGGTAAAATGACAATGTGGATGAATAATTACGTAAGCCACTGTATCATAGTCGTAACACACACACACATCATCCCAATATGCTGGAATGGTGTGTTTTATTCAATTGGTGACACTAATTAAGCCGAATGAAATGAACCTTTTAAGTACATTCACAATTCTGTTATTCTGTATCCAAGCTCTACTCTACTTGTCTTCTCTGTTTTGGTTGTAGCAAATATTGAAATCTAGCATTTACTATGCCACGTTTAGATATCTCTATTCTATAGTTGTAAATTATGGTTTCTGTGGTTTTATCATCTACTATAACAGCTTCTTGGCCTGTGACTCAAACATGGCAGATGTCCATCAATCCAGACAAATGTACAGTTGAAGTCGGAGGTTTACATACACTTAGGTTGAAGTCATTAAATCTCGTTTTTCAACCACTCCACAAATGTCTTGTTAACAAACTAAAGTTTTGGCAAGTCGGTTAGGACATCTACTTTGTGCATGACACAAGTAATTTTTCCAACAATTGTTTACAGACAGATTATGTCACTTATAATTCACTGTATCACAATTCCAGTGGGTCAGAAGTGAACAGTGAGGGAAAAAAGTATTTGATCCCTTGCTGATTTTGTACGTTTGCCCACTGACAAAGAAATGATCAGTCTATAATTTTAATGGTAGGTTTATTTGAACAGTGAGAGACAGAATAACAACAAAAAAATCCAGAAAAACGCATTTGAAAAATGTTATAAATTGATTTGCATTTTAATGAGGGAAATAAGTATTTGACCCCCTCTCAATCAGAAAGATTTCTGGCTCCCAGGTGTCTTTTATACAGGTAACAAGCTGAGATTAGGAGCACACTCTTAAAGGGAGTGCTCCTAATCTCAGTTTGTTACCTGTATAAAAGACACCTGTCCACAGAAGCAGTCAATCAATCAGATTCCAAACTCTCCACCATGGCCAAGACCAAAGAGCTCTCCAAGGATGTCAGGGACAAGATTGTAGACCTACAATCACAAGGCTGGAATGGGCTACAAGACCATCGCCAAGCAGCTTGGTGAGATGGTGACAACAGTTGGTGTGATTATTCGCAAATGGAAGAAACACAAAAGAACTGTCAATCTCCCTCGGCCTGGGGCTCCATGCAAGATCTCACCTCGTGGAGTTGCAATGATCATGAGAACGGTGAGGAATCAGTCCAGAACTACACGGGAGGATCTTGTCACTGATCTCAAGGCAGCTGGGACCATAGTCACCAAGAAAACAATTGGTAACACACTATGCCGTGAAGGACTGAAATCCTACAGCGCCCTCAAGGTCCCCCTGCTCAAGAAAGCACATATACATGCCCGTCTGAAGTTTGCCAATGAACATCTGAATGATTCAGAGGACAACTGGGTGAAAGTGTTGTGGTCAGATGAGACCAAAATGGAGCTCTTTGGCATCAACTCAACTCGCCGTGTTTGGAGGAGGAGGAATGCTGCCTATGACCCCAAGAACACCGTCAAACATGGAGGTGGAAACATTATGCTTTGGGGGTGTTTTTCTGCTAAGGGGACAGGACAACTTCACCGCATCAAAGGGACGATGGACGGGGCCATGTACCGTCAAATCTTGGGTGAGAACCTCCTTCCCTCAGCCAGGGCATTGAAAATGGGTCGTGGATGGGTATTCCAGCATGACAATGACCCAAAACACACGGCCAAGGCAACAAAGGAGTGGCTCAAGAAGAAGCACATTAAGGTCCTGGAGTGGCCTAGCCAGTCTCCAGACCTTAATCCCATAGAAAATCTGTGGAGGGAGCTGAAGGTTCGAGTTGCCAAACGTCAGCCTCGAAACCTTAATGACTTGGAGAAGATCTGCAAAGAGGAGTGGGACAAAATCCCTCCTGAGATGTGTGCAAACCTGGTGGCCAACTACAAGAAACGTCTGACCTCTGTGATTGCCAACAAGGGTTTTGCCACCAAGTACTAAGTCATGTTTTGCAGAGGGGTCAAATACTTATTTCCCTCATTAAAATGCAAATCAATTTATAACATTTTTCACATGCGTTTTTCTGGATTTTTTTGTTGTTATTCTGTCTCTCACTGTTCAAATAAACCTACCATTAAAATTATAGACTGATCATTTCTTTGTCAGTGGGCAAACGTACAAAATCAGCAGGGGATCAAATACTTTTTTCCCTCACTGTA
>QNTS01000521.1:727109-758279 GCA_003317085.1 Hucho hucho
TCAAATCAAATCAAATTTTATTTGTCACATACACATGGTTAGCAGATGTTAATGCGAGTGTAGCGAAATGCTTGTGCTTCTAGTTCCGACCATGCAGTAGTATCTAACAAGTAATCTAACAATTTCACAACAACTACCTTATACACACAAGTGTAAAGGAATGAATACGAGTATGTACATATAAATATATGGATGAGCGATGGCTGACCGGCATAGGCAAGATGCAGTAGATGGTATAGAGTACAGTATATACATGTGAGATGAGTAATGTAGGATATGTAAACATTATATAAATGGCATCGTTTAAAGTGGCTAGTGATACATTTATTACATCCACTTTTTAATTATTAAAGTGGCTAGAGATTTGAGTCGATGGCCGAACGGCATAGGCAATATTCAGTAGATGGTATAGAGTACAGTGTATACATTTGATATGAGTAATGTCGGATATGTAAACATTATATACAAAATTGTTTAAAGTGTCTAGTGATACATTTGTTATATCCAATTTTCTATTATTTAAAGTGGCTAGAGATTTAAGTCAGTATGTTGGCAGCAGCCACTCAATGTTAGTGGTGGCTGTTTAACAGTCTGATGGCCTTGAGATAGAAGCTGTTTTTCAGTCTCTCGTCCCAGCTTTGATGCACCTGTACTGACCTCACCGCCCCTGTCTCAGCTGTGCTGGTTGGGGAACGGACGGTGAATGGGGGTCCGGTCTGTGAGGTCAATGATGTAATTTTACTTAACGCCAGCTAGGCTTTTTGTTGTGCTCTGGGAAAATGTTGCATGCTGCAGAGAAGACTGGTGGATATCAGTTTTTTATTTATTTAACTAGGCAAGTCAGTTAAGAATACATACTTATTTACAATGACAGCCTAGGAACAGTGGGTTAACTGCCTTGTTCACGGGCAGAACAACAGATTTTTACCTTATCAGCTCAGGGATTTGATCTAGCAGACTTTCAGTTACTGGCCCAACGCTCTAACCACTAGGCTACCTGCTGCCCCAGTTTATTGGAATGAAACAATCCCACATGAGATGCTGCTGCCGAAGGGGAGGTGGCTTCTGTTCTCTGCTCCAAGACAGTGAAGGGAGAGAGATGGGAAGTGAGACTAGATGTGGAGGAAAGAGAGAGGGAGAGAGAGAGAGACAAAAGTATAATTACTTGACACATTGGAAAGAATTAACAAAAAAACAGATCAAACTAGAATGCTATTTGGCCCTAAACAGAGAGTACACAGTGGCAGAATACCTGACTACTGTGACTGACCCAAACTTAAGGAAAGCGTTGACTATGTACAGACTCAGTGAGCATAGCCTTGCTATTGAGAAAGGCTGCCGTAGGCAGACCTGGCTCTCAAGATAAGACAGGCTATGTGCACACTGCCCACAAAATGAGGTGGAAACTGAACTGCACTTCCTAACCTCCTGCCAAATGTATGACCATATTAGAGACACATATTTCCCTGAGAATACACAGACCCACAAAGAATTAGAAAACAAATCCAATTTTGATAAACTCCCATATCTGTTGGGTGAAATACCACTTTCTTTGGCAATGTTAATATATGTTTCCCATGCCAATAAAGTCCCTTAAATTGAATTGAATTGAGTGGGCAGGCGGGAGATTAGGGGAGAGGTGGGAGGGAAGAGAAGGGGGCCGAGACAGGGAAAGGAAAAGGGGTGGTAAAATAAGAAATGTCTGATGAAAGTGGCAGATATTGTTCACTCTGCACAATCCTCAGTTAGCTTTTACCTGACATGGTAATATGACATTAATGGATTCACAATGTCAAGGACATTTCTAAAACCTCATGTTTATTGGACTCATTCCAGACATGGAGATTGCCCATCTCAAAAGACTGGACATCGACAAGGATATTCTAAAGTAGATCTTAAGGGGGTCTGCCTGGTTCTCTCTGAAGCAGTGATGCTGTCCAGCTCCTCACAGCTGAAGAGAGGCGGGTCGGGTAAGGGCTGTACCAGGGGCCTCTAACCCTGCCAGTCTCCCCCGCATGTTGGGAGACAGCTGGACAGCATATGGGTCTTAACACCACCCTCCATGCTTTAACTCAACAGCCTTTACAATCACCTGTGAAAACACAGTGTGTGCCAGCTACTTACTTCACACTACAGTTACTTCACCCACTTAGTCTTATCAGAGTGAAGGCATCGCCATGCCTGTGGACCAGGATTATACAGGCAAGCTGTTGGATGGTTTCAATAAACCTCTTTAATAAATCCCTATTTCTAAGTAACTTGCTGTTACATTGACGTATTGTCATGCTGCGTATTGTTGTGGAAAACACAATCCAAAGATTAGGCAGGGACTAATTTAAAATTATAATAGTGAATCTTAAATACATACAATCAGCTGCAAGGTAGATCCCTCTCTGATCGCAGTCAGGGAAGGAGCTTGAAGAATAAACGTGTCCCTTATATAGTGGGAGGTAACAATACAATATTGTTATACAACAGTTATTTTATACAAGCAACAGTTCCAGAACACAATGGCCTTGTGTTAGAGTGCAGACATACAAGGAGTCTATGACATGCATAACATCACAGTTCAACACAGAGCAGAGCATACACATGAGCAGTTACAGTGGCTTGCTAAAGTATTCACTCCCTTGGCATTTTTATTATTTTGTTGTCTAACAATCTGGAATTAAAATCGATTTTTGGGGGGTTTGTATCATTTGATTTACACAACATGCCTACTACTTTGAAGATGCGAAATAAGACAAAAAAAAAAACAGAAAACTTGAGCATGCATAATTATTCACCCCCCCAAAGTCAATACTTTGTAGAGTCACCTTTTGCAGCAATTACAGCTGCAAGTCTCTTGGGGTATGTCTCTATAAGCTTGGCACATCTAGCCACTGAGATTTTTGCCCATTCTTCAAGGCAAAACTGCTCCAGCTCCTTCAAGTTGGATGGGTTCCGCTGGTGTACAGCAATCTTTAAGTCATACCACAGATTCTCAATTGGATTGAGGTCTGGGCTTTAACTAGGTAATTCCAAGACATTTAAATGTTTCCCCTTGCTTTAGCAGTATGCTTAGGGTCATTGTCCTGCTGGAAGGTGAACCTCGGTCCCAGTCTCAAATCTCTGGAAGACTCTGGAAACAGGTTTCCCTCAATAATTTCCCTGTATTTAGCACCATCCATCATTCCTTCCATTCTGAACAGTTTCCCAGTCCCTGCTGATGAAAAACATCCCCACAGCATGATGCTGCCACCACCATGCTTCACTGTGGGTATGGGTTTTCTCGGGGTGATGAGAGGTGTTGCACCAGACATAGTGTTTTCCTTGATGGCCAAAAAGCTCAATTTTAGACTCATCTGACCAGAGTACCTTATTCCAAATGTTTTGGGAGTCTCTGTCACGACTTCCGCCGAAGTCGGTCCCTCTCCTTGCTAGGGCGGCGTTCGGTGGTTGACGTCACCGGTTTTCTATTCATTGCCGATCCACTTTTCATGTTCCATTGTTTTTGTCTTGTTTTACACACCTGGTTTCAATCCCACAATTACTTGTTCATTATTTAACCCTCTGTTCCCCCATGTTTGTTTGTGAGTGATTGTTTGTATGTTTATACGGTCCGTTAATGTGGGCTCGGTATATGTGATTTTTGGAGTAAATACGTTTATCACTCATATCTGCTGTCCTGCGCCTGACTCCTCTTCACCAGCTACACACAGGATCCTTAACAGTCTCCCACATGCCTTTTTTCTTTAAGCAATGGCTTTTTTTCTGGTGACTCTTCCATAAAGCCTAGCTCTGTGGAGTGTACGGCTTAAAGTGGTCATATGGACAGATACTCCAATCTCCGCTGTGGAGCTTTACAGCTCCTTCAGGGTTGTCTTTGGTCTCTTTGTTGCCTCTCTAATTAATGCCCTCCTTGCCTGGTCCGTGAGTTTTGGTGGGCGGCGCTCTCTTGACAGGTTTGTTGTGGTTCCTTAATCTTTCCATTTTTTTATAATGGATTTAATGGTGCTCCGTGGGATGTTCAAAGTTTCTCATATTTTTTTATAACCCAACCCTGATCTGTACTTCTCCACAACTTTGTCCCTGACCTGTTTGGAGAGCTCCTTGGTCTTCATGGTGCCGCTTGCATGGTGGTGCCCCTTGCTTAGTGGTGTTGCAGACTCTGGGGCCTTTCAGAACAGGTGAATACGTATATACTGAGATCATGTGACAGATCATGTGACACTTAGATTGCACACAGGTGGACACTATGTTACTAGTTATGTGACTGAAGGTAATTGGTTGCACCAGATCTTATTTAGGGGCTTCATAGCACAGGTGGTGAATACGTACGCACCACTTTTCCGTTTTACATTATTTCTTTATTTTTTAGCAATTTTTTTGAATTTCACTTCACCAATTCTGACTATTTTGTGTATGTCCATTACATGAAATCCAAATAAAATTCCATTTAAATTACAGGTTGTAAAAATAGGAAAAATGCCAAGGGGGATGATACTTTTGCAAGGCACTATACAACTACTCACCCCAATTCTGCCACAACAATACTAAAGAAATGTAGCTTTACACCACCTACAGTGATTTACGGGAAGCTCTGGTCTAAATAGATTAGTTTAGTTTAGGTTAAATCCACCTAATCATCTACTAGCTGTAGGAAACTATTGGTTTGATATCTGATATTCTTGATAGCCAGGTATTTACAAGGCGTTTCATTTAGTCTGTAGCATGTTTAATCTACCGTATCTACATTTATGCTTGATGTCCTGTATAAAATGAAAGAACCATGACCTCCCAATGTTAGTGGAGCTTAATCCATGATTAAGAATGTTCTCTGCCCTCAGTACACATTTCTCCCTATCTGTCATCTGAGGAATGCTTTTTAAAGCCTTGCAGAGCTCCAAAAAGAAAATGAGACAAAATAATTCAGCCGAGACTAAGAATGTAATATATACAGTATAACGGACTCGAAAAACAAAATGGTGGGAGACAAAAATGCAAGAATGCCAGGGTCATTTGTAATGGTTTTGTTTTGACCATTGTATTTTGATGACTTCTCAGGGTGTATTTCATTGCACAGGACAACCAGAACTGCCCAGGGTTCAAGTACAGAACAAACAGACAGACAGGCCTGCCCTATGATTCTCACGCATCCTATTCCCAGTATAGTGCACTACTTTTGATCCGTGCCGTATGGGCCCTGGTCTAAAGTAGTGCATCACATATGGAATAGTGTGTCATTTGGGACGCAGTCACAGAGACTGAGAGCAGAGATAACACATTAATCCCATTTTTTTACTGTAATGCTGCTTAATCCTGACCTGTCCTATTTCAGCGCATCCTACTTTCCCCATATCTAATCATAACTCCCTAATATCACTGCACGCTACAGACAATATTCTGTAATGCCTAGCCCGGTATATTGTAGATGTCCTATATTTGAGTGGCGTTGAGTGTTGTTAGAGGACCACATGAATTTCTCTCAGCCTGCGTGTCTGCCTGTCGGACTCAGACCTGATCCTGCTGGTGGGGCTCGTTGGCGGTTTGTTTTCTCTTGGTCTCAGGTTTTTCCTCCTGGTTTCATAACAGTTTGAAGTTTTCCCGTTGAGGAGTCGAGGAGTTAGTCATAGTGCAGGGTTGTA
Source organism: Hucho hucho (assembly GCA_003317085.1). NCBI lineage: Eukaryota > Metazoa > Chordata > Actinopteri > Salmoniformes > Salmonidae > Hucho > Hucho hucho. The sequence goes on from QNTS01000521.1 coordinate 732,737, forward strand.
ATTGGAAGCAGACCCAAAGGGCCCCAGCCGCAGCCAACAAGCCTCCCCGGTGATGTCAGTGTTGGCTCTGCCATGGAAAGAGGATGGAGGGATGAAGGGGAGGATAGAGGGGCGTGGCAGGGGAAACGTGCGGTGAGCCGGAATGTCTGAAAGGCTGCAGCAGGTCTCTAGTAGGCCACAGCCACAGCAGACGTAGCAGCACAACCTCCCCTCAGAGAGCTGTGGAAATGAGAGCAAAAGGGGGAAACACACACACACTGACACACACACAAACACTATCACATCAGATATCAGAAAAAAACGTCCCTCGTTCAGAACTCTTAAAGAGGAACTGCAGATGTGTATCAAAGGTAATTACAGTGCAAGTCAATATTATGACTATACTGCTGCTCACAAGGTCATTGGGTCAGGCCTGCCTCATTCTCATTATGAAATATCATCTCTTCCTGCTGATTCAGTTAAATAGTGGATGATTATAACGCCCTCTTCATTTATGTTATATGTCAATGTGACAGCTAATTATCCATTGTTCTATTTATCTAATCAAAGCCAAGTCAGTTATGTTTAGCCTTGGTGGAAGCCCTTTGAGCACTAAGTAATAACAAGGCTGCCTTTTGTGTTGTGTTTTGTTTTTGAGGTCTCTACGATTTAAAATGTAAATGCTCCTCATTAAGCGCTTTGCTCCATCCTGGTAAAACACAAACTGCTCTGTACCACCCAGCGCTGCCCTGACCCATTTCACTGCATGCAGCACATTTGCATGAAAGGACTGTGGAACTCAATGCCAAAATAAACATCAATTATAGCTGTCATCCACCACCAAAACAGCTGCAGCTTTGAACACCCCAGAGCAGCGGGCTTCAAACACAGGCCGTCTTTAAAGGACTATTTCACAAATACCAATAGCCTGGCTGAAATTAGACCAACATAGGTTAGAGCGAAAATCACCCCTGCAAATGAACTCAGACACCACGGAAAATTCAACAAACTCCAAATGCAAATCCTTCCTTAAAGCGACAGATCACCTTGTTTGTGATACGATAACTTGTACATTTCTTAAGAAACATAATTAACGAAGAAGGACCTATGGCTAGCTAATGGTGTTTTAGTGTAAACAATTGATGTGCTAACTGGTCTAGATTTCACACGCCAAGGCAACTAGGAGCAGAAACTTCCCTCAGAGCAAATTAATTGAAATATGTATTTTCTCTCTCAATAAGTTTTTTCCCCCTAGGATACAGAGTCTGAAGTTGAACCACTGGTCAATAGTGTTTTTGGGGTCTGATAGTAATCCATTATGGCTTCTTTCCTCCTGTTAATTTGCTTGTGCAGTGCCCGAAACAGTGCTCCCATCTGCCGTGTCTCGTTACTGCTGCAGCCAGTTCAGATTTAGGCTGATACACTGTTAATATTTCACATTATGCATAAAGAAGGTGACAGAGGAGGGAATGGAATAAGTATAGGAGAGTTGTGTTTTTACATGAACGTCATGTGAGAGAGCAGACAGAAAGAGGGAGTGAAGGAGAAAGTGTCAAGAAATGAGAGTGCTGGTCACTGTACATAATTAGCAGAACTTAGTCAGATTTCATTTGACAACGTTACCCAGTATCTGATATATGTCAACAATTTCAGCCTATGATTCCGTCCAATCAATTACAAAGGATCAATTATGAACATGAGCTGTAAATATGTTTGCACAAAATAACACTGTCTCTGGCCTATTGCATATGTCAACTGAGCTCAAAGTATCGTCTGTTCAAGGATGCTCAGGATGTGATGCATCAACAGAACAGTAAAACATCAGGCCCTGAACTGACCACCATATCAGCTCTCTGAGAGCAGGCAGCATACCTTTCTCAGTCTGGTCCTTCCTTACACACATTAACACACACACACCATGAGTGGTGTTGAGTACATTCATATTCAAAAGACCAAAATAAATATTGGTTTTGTCGCTGTATTTCATTTGGAAAAGTAAAGCAGACCAGGCCCTGGAGTCTTTCTCCAAACACTGGAAGGTGCCTCGCTAGACACAAGGGAGATCACCAATTAAATTATCAAATTAACACTGTGAGTAGAAAGTGGAAGAAGAAGGGGGGGAATACTTCAGACTTTCTGCTTTGAAGCTAGCGTTCTTTGGGAGGGACCTTCTCTGTAAATGTTAATCTACCCTTCATATTGCAGATTAGCTTCCCATCTCTTCAAAATGTGACTGTTCTCAGATGGTCAAGGTAATTCTGGCCCACTTAGGCAGCTTTGATCCAAAACCCCTTTTCACAGATCCTCCATGCAAGAGTTCAAACTGATTTTGTCACTGCCGACCACAGCCCTCCCTCTCACTAAGATTCAGACTAGAAGCTAAACTCTTCCAAGCTGCCAAAGCTGCTGACAGCCAGCAGAGTTAAAAGCACTTTCTAATGCTGACGATCAGTGTGGATGACTAGCCGCTAATGGGTTGCACTCACACTTTTTTCTTCCTCTCTCTCTCTCTCTCTCTCTCTCTCTCTCTCTCTCTCTCTCTCTCTCTCTCTCTCTCTCTCTGTCTTTTACTTCAGGACAGGAAGAGTACTTTATTTCCTTTCAAGAAAATTATGAAGCTTGCAAATGATCTTGTTTGTTCTTGTGTTCCTTTGGCTTTCTCTCAGACAGAATGACAGCCCACTTTTATGCGTTTTACCTTTTAAAGTCTCTCTTCTTCTCTTCGCTGTGATTCTCGCTGCTCTGAGCTGCAGGAGGATTGGGCTAAGACTCACAACAACAGTGCTTTATAGTAGCTCTGTAGCCAATGACTAACGCAACTATGGGACAGCAACAAAGCAACACATAGTCACACTAGTGGAGCGATGGAATAGGGAGGGATGTGATTAAAGAACTGGATAAAAAGACTAAACCACAATATAGAGAGTAAAGACTAGTCTGTCTATGCATCTCAAAAATAATCTCAACCCCACCACTTCTCTTTTCAGAAACCTGCTCCCTGTCATCGCGCTTCACTTAAAAAGGTGTTACCACCACTGTCGACTTAATTCAGGAAATTGTTCCCACCCTGCCTCAGTTAACTTAAAGCCCTCTCAACTGATTGAAAACCTAACTGGAGAAACCTGTTCTGTTCTCACTCAGTCCATTTCACCTTGGTACCTGTGACAACTTAGTCTGGTAAGGTTGTCCAGTTTATTTTCTCTATATTCAACTCCTGACTAAATAAACAATAGCAAAGTAATTTATCCAAAAGGGATCTATCGTACTGGGAAAGTGTTGCTTTAATGAAGCCATTTGTCATCATCTAAATAACCCACACACCATAGCCTAAGTGCTGTTAGTTAATTGATTCATTCAACAGCTGTTGCACGGACAATTCTGTAGACTTCAAATTCTTTGGGCCCCCAGTTTGGCAGCTTCTTTGACAAGAAAGAGCCCAGTAAGGCAGCAGGGTCAGTTCCCACAGTGTTGCCTTGCCTCTACCCTGGACCACGTCTGTCTCTCCCTTGGGAGAGGAATGTTCCCAGCTCCTCAGTGAAGGAAGCGCCATGCTTTCAACTGCTTTCAACTTCCACACAAATATGCAAAAGATCTGCAAAGAATTTATGATTCTCCTCTGGGTCACATTTGCACATTTATGGCTAATGAAACCATTTTCAGCCGTGTGTTTCGCTTGGTCTTTGGAGTGCAGCCCTAACGGTAATTAATTGATTCCTAACACAACTTTATGGCAATTACAACATTTCTGGGGAGAATTGAATGAACGAGGCTGCCAACATGTTCTGCATTTATAGCATAACCTTCATTTGAACAGAAAGCTGAATTTGTGAAGTCTCACCACAGAGACTTCTCATTAGCAGAAAATGTGTCGAGTTGTTATTAATTGTGTAAAATTTACGACCCTAATTTCCCTCATTCGCCTGAATAACAACAATGAAGACAAAAGACAGGCTACTTTATTTCACTTAAGCTGTTAATGGTAAAACTCCTTAGACATTTGTTTGGAGTGTAAATAAGTGTCCATTCAACATCGTTCTCTTTCTTTAGTTTCGGAAAAATATATTTTAAAAAATTAAGTTAAAAGCTGTTTTTATGCTAATGTCTAGCTTAATTGGCATCAGACAAAATACTCTGGCATGCTGAGGGGCTCTAAGATTAGCCAGAAGAGAAAGAACAAGATAAAGCCTTCAAAAGGCCCATTTCAGAGGAATTATGGTTTCCTTTGAACATCTTCCAAGTTTTAAATACATTAAAAGCCTGTTGGCATACAAGTAAATTAAGCAGTACCAAAGCGTGCCAAAGAATTCATGGTGAATCAGGACCAAGGGTGCCGAGGACAAATGCAGGAGGAGAGCAGGCAGGAATCCTGCCATCTCCCAGAAGCCTCTCTTTCTGTCCATTTATTCCCCCTGTCTGCTCTATCCGTCTCTATACCTCTCTCTCCCTCTCCCACTCCATCCCTTCATCCATGGGCCAAGTGGCTTAGCAGATGAAAAGAAGAACGGTTTGGTCTAGAGCTCCCTGAGCAGCAGAGAGAGTTGGCCCATCGCCCTGCTCGGTCTGTCCAAGCCCAGTGATGGAGCGTAGCACCACACAAAGCCCAGTTTAGCACCACTGTGAAGGATACCCCTGATTGCTGAGGTCAGTGGTCCAAGCACGGAGGGACAGACCTGGTTATGCCAGTGGCATGTAGTCGATGTAGTAGTAGCCTATGTAGTAGACAACATGTTACGCTTATTCCCACCACAGCTACTTCAATGATGAATATCTGGGCATTCGACCATTGGAAGAATGGGTACATCTACTGAATTCAACACATTTACATTAGGCCTATCATGAAAACTGCACATACCAGAGAGGAATGCGTGAATACCCCTGAATTCTATCACCTGCATGGCTTTGGTCCAGGTGAATGTGATCAACAGAGATGCATACTGTAGCAGCTCTCATGCCTGGAGGAACACAGTACACACAAATACAGTACACACACACACACACACACACACCAGCTGTTGGGTCTAATCTACTGAGCCCCATATCTCCACTTTCACACACAGGGAAATTCAAAACCTTATCTGAGGCTTTGTGGTGCTCCTGGATCCTGGTGTGAACATGTGGAGGAAAGACATCCATCAGTGTCGAACAGACCTGGGTTCAAATACTATTCAAAATCATTTCAAATATGTTGTTATCTGGGCTTCAATGAGCTTCCCTGGCTCAATGGAACCAATGGAACAGTCGCAAGAAGGAAAACGCTGAACATCTTTCACTCCAGGCAGAATGGATCAAACCCTAAATGTTTTTGATAGATTTCAAAAAGTATTTGAACCCAGGTCTGGTGTCCTAGCATACATTCCAATGAGCTTCAGATTCTTCATATTGAGCTGTGAGTGGTGATGTCATGGGGCGTGATATTGTGTTATCCTATCAGTGTGTGTACTCAAGAGCCAAAAGTCCCTGTGGTATTCAGGGTACTCAAAACCTTGGTGCAATAACACCTCCATGCTAATTTCGGCAAGATAATAGCAAACAAGCAAGTATATGAGAGGAGAGAAAGAAAACATTCCCTAAGTGATTGGGTTGTTAGCTAAATTGTGTTGACTAATGTTTTCCTCAGTAGGTGATTGGTTAACTTAATAGTCCTTTATTTACTCAAGTGTTGTGTATGATTAAGTAGAGTGAGTTAGTCAAACATTTTCTTCCCCTATCACTTCCAATGTAAAAGTCGTTACAGGGAGATACACTTCTAAGTGATTTCTTCCTTCATTTAAAAAGACGAGGTCATGGCTGATAGTTGAATATGCTGATGACAGAGAGATTGAACGTCCACATTTATGTTCTCCACTGTGCTTGATCAAATGATCTATTTTCCGTCCGTCTCGAGACGAATAGTGACTTGAAAGCTCCAGAATCTTCAAGAGGCTGAAGGACTTCATTTAAATTTAAGAAGATTTAGATCAAAAGGTTGGAGAAAAAACATTGAAACGCTCTGAAAAAACGTGGCCCTCACCAGTTTTAAGCTGTGCAAGTTCACGGCCATAGCAGGACACAGTCCATTCCTTCACAGCTTCAGGGAGATGAAAGGGGAGATTGTCCGCTGGCTGAGGACGCCAGGGCTCCTTTTGATTCGAGGCCCAGCGACGTCTTAAGAATGCCTGGCAAAGTTTGTTTTCTGAAAAACCTCAGAGATGCTTTTTGAAGTCCCCCACCATTAGAAGCGAAGCGAGCCGAGAGAATTTGTACAATGTTAATTACTTTGGCTTGCTGTGATTCAGAGCTCAGAGCTGGGGCCGACATTGTGTTAGCTGAGCTGTTTGAGACCAGGCGAAAGGGGGATGATAACAGAGAAGCCTCGCTTTGTTGGAACACTTGATCAACAAGCGCCCTGAAAACTGTAAACACCCCAATCCTCTCCTCCATGTGTATCCAAATGTGATAATTTCTTTTTGGAGGGAGAATAGAAGAGCCCACACTAAACAATTGTTATGTTGTGTATCCCACTCTACCAACTGGTGAGAGACAATAGAGGACCGACTGAGCCTCTCCTGGCATCCCTTGTGCGTCCCTCATCAAATTATCATGTCGGTTATCGTCATACCAACTCAGGAGCCGCATAGAAGAGAAAATGTTCCTCTATTCTTGTGGGAAAGTGAGGTCACCTGTAAAGTAGCCTACAGACAGTATTATAGAATATGCAGCAGTTGGATTATAGAACTCAGTCTGCAGATGATGGATATTGCTAAAGGTTCCCAAGAGACCTTTAATGATTAAGGTTAGCCAGCTGTACAAACTGATGTTATGTGAAATGTGAGCGCCATACTAATGATCTGTAAGAAAAGGTAGTGCATGTGTACAGAGGGACATTTTGTAAAGAGGGACATTTGGTGAAGAGGGACTGTAGCCTGTGTTTGAGAGAACATTTTGCAAAGTCTGAGTTCAATCACTTTTGATGCTGCCTGGCTCTGGGAGAAATCTCACATTTCTAAAATTCCGAAGCTTTAGATCAGTCTGACAGAGTGTCTGTTTGAAATTAATCTGTCAAATAACTTTTCCACTGTACAGCTTCCACTGTACAGTCTTTCTGATGTAGATCTCAAAGTGTTTCCATGGTGATGAGGAGCTCTTTTATACTTGTGTCAAATAACTTCTTAGACATTTCCGAATAAACAATGATAGGAAACAATATTTAATCATATGCGCGTGCTTGCGTTCATGTCTACACATCAGAAAAGCCTGTAATTGTGATTGTTGCGGTTTATTTCAGCTGTACTTCCAATGCAGATCACTTTAATTGACACAGCGTTTCATCTTCAAACTACCTTTGACAATCAGCCGATTCAAGAGTATAATAATGACATGAACAACACATTTGAAAGGACTGTGCTGTGAGTCTGTAGAATGTCTCAAACTCCATTATCAGAGTACACAGCTTCCCTGTGATCAGAGCACCCCCAGACTCAGGCCATCTGCTGGGAAGGCAGGAGGTAAGATTACAGCAACGTGACCTTTTCATTTTTTATTTCACCTTTATTTAGCCTTTGAGCTTCCAGGCCGGCACTCTCCAGCACAACATACATTTTTTCACAGAGCTAATTAACCAGGCAATCACTTAGAGACGTCTTTCGGCAGGTTGGCTTTCTAGTCATGTGGAATTACAAACTCCCATCCCTAAGGAGACAGAGACCGCTTTCACAATAGATCTGTTCGGAGTCCCGGTGTTGTTATCTCTAAACTGGATCAATCCCCAGATTCCTTCTGTTCCCAAAACAAAACAGGCACCAAATCTGGGAGGAACCAGGAATTATAGGAGACAGTGTCAGTGTTGAAGGAATGGGGAAGTTAGGCTACAGAGTGTTGTTCTGCATAGTCATCTGTCCCCCCTTTTCCTCCCCAAAAAGGTTGTGTTGAAACGTTGGCGTGACTCTTGAAAGTCACGGAAGGGGTTGGGAGTGTCCTGTGGTGTTTTAACATGAGGAAGTTACTCCTCGACAGCGCTCAACTACTGTCCATCCTTACTCAGGATCAAACACTGCATGGGAACAGCAGTTAATGGCACTGGGGAACTGCCTCCTCTCCTGGAATCACTCTCTGCACTGGGTGTCACCCAATACAAGGACATACAGTACCTCTTCAAGCAGACACTGTGCCATCATTTTTTTAATAATATAAAATTATGCTGCAGATTGCTGCATCTGACATCTCTATCCCCTCTTTAATCTGTGAAATGTGGGGTTTCACAATCCCATTTGAAGTTGGCTCTATCACTGTGCGAGTTTGGAGTTCCTTCCTGGAACATGTTGACAAAAGAGGTACAGTGTTGATGGTCTTTCTATCCACCTCCACCCTCTACCACCCCTGGGCTCAACTCAGTCAGTAGAGACTGCAGCGTTGCATGTTCTATTACAGCGCACCCAGCACCCGGCAATTTAGAGCTACACGCTAGTGCTAAGAGAGCTGAAACAGAGCTGGGACTTAATCAAGATGATGGCTGAGAAAAGGGACATCTGGACGCATTCTGACAGACAGGCTACCAATGTGGCAGAATGTATGGGGGGAGCTGATTACTGAAGCACTTTACTCAGGAACCGTGGCTAAACTATACGGGGAGGAAGTTTTCCCTGTCCTGCATGCACCACCAGGGTTGGGGAGTAACAGATTACATGTAATCCATTACATGTAAGGGATTATAAAAATATGTAATTTGTTATGTTACCACCAAAAATTTTGTAATCAGATACTTTTGAAAAACTAGATGATTACTTTGAGGATTACTTTTAAATTCGAGAAGGATGTTCCCGTAAAAAAATATTTGACACTTCTCTGTTTCCTCAATGACATTCAAATCAGCATTGAAAAAAGGTGCAAGTTTAAGTTTGTTCCACCTGAGCGAGTCAGAGACCACTGTGATGGACAGATCACGGGAAAAGAGCAGGAATAGGGTTTTGTAGGCTACAGTCCAAGCTATGTCTTCCAATGATGCGACTGCTGTCTGCATACAAAGATTATCCAACTTGAATAAACGCTTGGAGGTAGATGACAGCAGTGGTGTAGTCTACAGAGATACGGACATAATTTATTATTGATATCTACATAGCGCATGTGAATCACACTGCTGCTCTCTCATTTAGCCATTTGTGCCTTACGGATTTGGATTGTTGTGGATGGCTGTTCACAAATCTAAATGTGCATTTGAACCCAATAATGGTTGAATTCAAGAAGTTTAAGCTGCCTATCAATCATTGTTTTTGAAACCAGTGGACAGCCAGTGAAAAATGTGCTCTTGCAACAGCTGCATAGAGCGGATCCCAGCCTATGGAATAAAAGTGGGGCTTTTGGTGCTCAATCTAATTAATGCTGATAAAAAAAATCCATAGGCCTAATGCACACATTATATGTAGTAGAAAGCGATGAATTAGAAGAAGCCTACATAACCAACCCATAAAGTACAGTTTTACATCCATGTATGGCCAGCTATGTAAACTTTAACATTGATTTATCCTGCAATAGATGTCGTTCAATTGGTAACATACATTTTTGTCTTCTTCTAAAGCCTCTTAAAAGGGGAAAGTAATCTAAAAGTAACTGAATTTAGTCAGATTACATTACTGAGTTTGGGTAATCCAAAAGTTACATTACTGATTACAATTTTGGACAGGTAATTAGTAACTGTAACGAATTACATTTAGAAAGTTACCTACCCAACCCTGTGCACCACATGATTTTCTTTTCTACAGCAGAGAGAACGATGGGCCAAAGTTATGAAGTTAGGAAAAATTGATTTGTTGTATCTAATGATGGTGGTGGTAGTGTGTTAAGATCTACAGTATTTGTGTTTTTATCTTCCTATGTGCAGAACAAAATTACATGTTTGCAATGGACATCTCAGTCTCCGAACTTTAACCCTATTGAAAATCTGTTGTTTGAATTGAGGAGGGCAATCCATCAGCGCAGACGAAGGATATCAAGGATCTGGAAAGATTCGGTATGGAGGATTGGTCTAAGATCCCTCCAATACAACGCATTCTGAAAGTATTCAGACCCCTTGACTTCAGACCCACACATTTTGTTACATTACAGCCTTATTCTAAAATGTATTAAATTGTTATTTCTTCTCTTCAATCTACACACAATAGCCCATAAGTACTCAGTACTTTGTTGAAGGACCTTTGGCAGCAATTATAGCCTTGAGTCTTCTTGGGTATGACGCTACAAGCTTGGCACACCAGTATTTGGGGAGTTTCTCCCATTCTTCTCTGCAGATCCTCTCAAGCTCTGTCAGGTTGGATCGGGAGTGTTGCTGCACAGCTATTTTCAGGTCTCTCCAGAGATATTCGATCGGATTCAAGTCCGTACTCTGGCTGGGCCACTCAAGGACATTCAGAGACTTGTCCCAAAGACACTCCTGCATTGTCTTGGCTGTGTGCTTAGGGTCATTGCCCTGTTGGAAGGTGAACCTTCGCCCCAGTCTGAGGTCCTGAGTGCTCTGAAGCAGGTTTTCATCAAGTATCTCGCTGTACTTTACGCCGTTCATCTTTGCCTCGATCCTGACTAGTCTCCCAGTCCCTGCCATGCTTCACCATAGGGATGGTGCCAGGTTTCCTCCAGACGTGACGCTTGGCATTCAGGCCAAAGAGTTCAATCTTGGTTTCATCAGACCAGAGAGTCCTTTAGGTGCCTTTTGGCAAACTCCAAGCAGGCTGTCGTGCCTTTTACTGAGGAGTCAGAGTGACCATTGGCTTCTTGGTCACCTCCCTGACCAAGGCCCTTCTCCCCCGTTTGTTCAGTTTGGCTGGGCAGCCAGCTCTACGAAGAGTCTTGGTGATTTCCCAACTTCTTACATTTAAGTATGATGGAGGCCACTGTGTTCTTAGGGACCTTCAATGGTGCAGACATTTTTTGGTACCCTTCCCTAAGATCTGTGCCTCGACACAATCCTGTCTCGGAGCTCTTCGGACAATTCCTTCGACTTCATGGCTTGGTTTTTGCTCTGACATGCATTGTCAACTGTGGGACCTTATATAGACAGGTGTGTGCCTTTCCAAATCATGTCCAATCAATTAAATTTACCACAGGTAAAGGACTCCAATCAAGTTGTAGAAACATCTCAAGGGTGATCAATGGAAACAGGATGCACCTGAGCTCAATTTAGAGTCTTAATTTCAGGTCTGAATACTTATGTAAATAAGGTATATATTTTTTATACATTTGCAAACATGTGCATGGGAGATATAAAAGACTTATCCCGGCAAAAATGTAGTAAAAATGGGATTGTATGAATTGGGCTCTAAAAACATAGGCAGATTCTTTTTTTACAGGCAACATCCCGTAAACGCACTGGTATTCAAACTTTTTCAGCAGAGACACAATTTTTTCGGCCAGAATTTCTGGGGACCCCATTGTTTTCCCATGGATTTCTTGTGACCCGACCCCACCCTAAATTACACAACCTTAAAATAGGTAAATTTCGATTTTTACATCAGCAAATAACCTTCAATTCATTGCATTTCCGTCTCATCAAAATGAAAAGAAACCAATAAATACATTTACTCAATAAAATTGTATCTTTCAAATTATCTTTCTCAAAAACATTTGTATATTGTCCCATACAATAATCCCTCCCACTGCAGTTCCCTTGCACTAGGGTCACGACCCTGACTTTGAATACCACTGCCCTAAAGTCTGTGTAAATTTATTTAACCTTTATTTAACTAGGCAAGTCAGTTAAGAACAAATTCTTATTTACAATGACGGCCTACCCCAGCCAAACCCTAACCTGGACGACACTGGGCCAATTGTGCGCCGCCCTATGGGACTCCCAATCACGGCCGGTTGTAATACAGCCTGGAATCAAACCAGGGTCTGTAGGGGCGCCTCTAGCACTGAAACGCAGTGCCTTAGACCGCTGCGCCACTCGGGAGCCCAAGTGTATATGTAATTACAAAGCAGTAAATGACTGTTAATATAATGCTTCTAGGATAATTACAATGCAATTACACAGGTATAATAGAAAAGGTTGTGCCAATACAGGAGGCTAGACTTCCCTTTTCAAGGAGTTATACAACAAAGTCCATTCTAGGTATTGTAACTTTGTATAATGAATCAAACATCTACAAGCACTCATTCCCTATGGGAACTGTTAATGAAACATGGCCCCTCATTCCTCATATGCACATTGCTGCTCTCTCTGGCTTCTCACATATTGAAGACATCTGGAGAGCAGAGTGCTGCCAAGGCCAAATGGAATGAACAACAATTAGTCTTCTACGCATTGATGTCATTGTTTAAAGCCAGAGACAAAAAAACAAAACCCCCTCAACCAAAAAAGTTAACAAAGGACAAAAGAGAAAATAAAGAAGATTTAGGACCATTTGCTATCAATATATCAATAAGATCAATAAGCTCAATAAGATAGGTGCTCGGGAATGATATTCCCAACAAATGCTTTACGATGTGTGATGCTTAGCGTTGGGGGACACTATTAATGGTCTAGCCCTCTTTTGCATCAGTAAACTGATTTAAGCCATAGCAGGTGCCCCAGAGCACAGAGAGCACAGCAGAGTCACTGCACAAAGAACTCTGCTTTCTCTGTCTGGGCTTTGTAGACAGGATATCCACAGATGTGGAGCCAGACCAGATGGCATGTACATCTGAGACAGAGCAGACCACGGAGACACTGGAGACAGAGGAATAAAGAGACACAAAGATGGATGAGGGGACAAGGAGACAGAGAGAGTAGTGGGGGAAAGAGAGGGCCAGAGCTCAGGCCCAGACACATATGTGAGCGGAGCATGCCGAGTCGGCGGCCATGTGAGGGTGACATTTAACCAGCCCCCAACTCTCTCGCTCTCCATTGACTCACTCTGTATAGCCTACAACATGCCTGCAGGCTATTGGGGACAATGGCTGCCTTCTCCTTTAGCCGGCATCAAAAGAACAGATGAATGCAGCCACACGATCAAGGGGCCCTCAGAAGTATAAAACAAAAATGTAATATCTGAATTATGTCCCTGTGGTGTGCTCCAGCCCTGGACGTTAATTCTCTAGTTTATACAGTACAAGCTGGCCTTGTCTTACCCCGCCAAACAGACCCCTAATCATTTCATTGGCATAATTTGTCTACAGAGAATGCAAGATATGAGAAAGAGAACATAGTAATAAAATCAAAAATGCTTTTTTTTTTGTACTGCGAGTGATGTCTTTTAGATCTGAACCGAGAACCCCTTGCAGTTGCACAACAATAGCACAAAGGGAATATCAGATGAAAGCATTAGCGATGTAAATAACTATTCTGCTGGTGAGAGTGAGAGAGCGAGAGAGAGCGAGAGAGAGAGAGATATGTCCAATTAAAGGGCCAACGCAGCCTGTGAGAGACAGTCAGACAGAGCCCATTTCCAAAATATAATAATCAGGTGAGGGACAGACAGCTCTAATCTGTCTGTAAGTAAATGGATATACTTGGCAGGACGGGATGGCAGGACAGGCACACACACGCACACAGATGGACAGGCAGGCATTCGGACAGTACATTCCAAATAGAGCTGTATGACAGAAGGGAGAGGTGTACACAGCTGGCATTGGAAGATCTGAAGATGGTGATGACAAGGCCGACAGACACAGAGAGACAGAGACCCCTGGGCTGGTCCGGGACTCTATGTGATGGGTAGAATGACTTGTGTCCCCTCTTATATTTACCTAAGCTCTGCAAGTCATTCTGGGTGACAGTGTAGGGCTAAATAAAGATATAATATAAAGATGACACCGTGAAGACATGAGACAGAAGGGCAGACAGCCAGGATGAGATAAAGATCTGGAGCTGAGAGGAAAGACTCCAGTACTCTCCACTCTGTTTGGGGTTTGGGGAACTCTTAATGTGACTTCCTATCTCGGTGTCCACTTTAAACAGAGTTCTGTTGAAAGGAAGATCCATTAAACATGGACTTTCATTCCAATTTCTCTTCAAAAGAGGGTAAAGGAGCTCATTATGTGGGCTCTGCTCTTCCTTGACTATTAGATTGGCTAAGAAAGAGAAGTTAGTAATGCCTGCTTATCTCACAACCTTATGAGCACAGGATTAAAAGATCAAAGGCCGGACTTGGTTTAATATTATAGAAAATGTAAGCCCTTTATATACGCTCTTTAGACCAATGCTTTTTATCTACTTTCAATACTTGGATCAAAATAACCAAAACTTCATTTTAATTTCCATTGAATGTCCAATATGAAATTTACGTCCACACCTCTCTCATATATCCAAAGTGAGGAGCGAGGCAAGGCAGCGAGCGGCTACTGATGTATTTCAAAGAAGGAACCTGAAAGACCTTTAAGTCGGTTCACTGTTAATTTCATGCACTTCAAGACACATTTTAGTAAACATAGAACATAGAAACATGAGTTTAAAAGGAAAGTGAACCTGAGCCATGCTATGCCGTAGTTGGACTAGTCACTTGCGGTAGGCTATCCAAATTGTGAGTTAATGAAAAGATCCAGTAAGCACTCAATTACACACTTGAAGGGGGACTGATACAAACACAATGACTTTCAAAGTGCTGGGAGATGGGAACTTTTTGTTCTCAGGGGCTGCGGGCCACTCTAACGAGGATGGATGTGCGTTCCTGGCACTCACTTCACAGAGCAAATCCAGCTTTGCAGTCTGTCTGACGGCCTCATGCTCATTATTCCACCAGGGGAATATGCTCCAGCTCCACAACAACAAAAAGGGGACATGACTTTTGTGGCAGACAGTGTGACTCTGTCTCTCAATGAGGCCAGCTAGGGTTGACTACAGAGAGTTTTCAAACCAACGACACAACAGTGTAGTCTGCCCCTCAGCCTCAAACTTAACTTACAGGAAGAAGACCTAGCTGGAACCGACGGCAAACAGCATTGCCATCTTAACAATGTGCTGCTACAACTTTGATGTAGTCATCTTTTAATCTGTTACATCGGCCGCTTGCCAAGCTTGAACATCTTCTGAAAATTGCCTTTTTGATGACTTCTGTAGAGCCTCGCTGGTGACATCAACAAGCCCTCGTCCTTCAAAAGCCAGCAGCACAGACACTGTGAGACACAGGGCCCAGTGAAACAAATAAGCCAACCCTGGGAGGTTGTTGGATGCTGGTCAATCCTAGGTTCATGTAACTAACTTTGAAAGTTAAAAGGATATCCTGCTTGTTAACACAACAGGCACTTCCTGCCATACTCGCAATAGCAGGCGTGAAAAGCTCCCTGAAGATGGCCTATATTCGAGTAGGCAGGCTATTGAAATCAATGCCCAGAGGAGCTGTTCAGTTTGAACAACCAAGACAACTACTATAACGGGCTACGTCTATAATGAAACTTACTTCAGAGATAATACCTGAGTAGTGTTCTTATTATTTTTCTATGAAACCTAGTGTTAGTCTGAGTCTCTTGAATTGATTTAAACTTTTCGTAGACTAGCATCAGCACCATCAGCTACAAGCATCAGCAGAAGCCCTGTTGTCAGCTGTAGGGGATGCTGGTGCCACTCATGAGTATGTGACCCTCAGAATCATTTAGTGCTGATGTGACAGCTGTGCTGTTCTTAAAGTGAGTCATGCTGAGGCATGCAGGGCTGGATGTCACTCTGATTCCCTCAGAATGGCACAGTTGAGCTGTAGGCTACAGTATGTACAATACTATAAGTAACTGATTGGAAGGGCCTGAGAAAGGCTGTGCGTTAACAGATGTAGGATCTTAATTTGATCACTCTTTTGTTGCTGAGAATTTTCCTGCACAGCAGGAAATGCAAACTTATAGTGTATTTAAGTTTTAAAAAGGCTTCTAAAGTTTGTCCTTCCTACTTTGACATTTCAGAATGAATGTGTCCTAATGAAAAATGTATCAACCCCTACAAAAATGTCCATGAATTATAATCCACATAATAATTCATATTTCCTGTTGCTGCAGGGTTATTTTCCTGCTGTAGCAAACTGGCTCAAATTAAGATCCTACATCTGTATGTTGAAGACGGGGCTTGAATGAAAAGCTCTCAGGGGCGTCCTCAGCTATGACGTTGTCAAAGGCAACAGCACACAGTGCAATACCCTGAAGAATGGATGACCTGACTGGTTATGCAGGATTTTCTTTTTGACGCTTTTGACGCTGGGCCACTGCACATCATTAATGGTTGAAAGGCTAGTGATTTGCACTTCACAGAGAGAGGGGGCTGTGTGCAGACAGTACAGTCTCAGGCTCTTCACACAGTCAGACATCCCAGGCCTCCAGGTCCTTGTGGCGTGCTGTAGTGTGTAGGGGTTCAGGGTCGTCTCTCTTTCTCCTTTCTCCTTAGGTAACGTCAACTCTGGCCCATCGAGATAAGAGGCACATGCTCTTAATTACCCAGGCTTTCAATCTCTCTCTCCAGCCTCCCTCCCTCGCACATCTGACTTCAGCTCTCTGAGGATGGACAGGCCAATAAAAGCAAGGAGTCCAGAGATAATTAGAGGGAGGTGGGGGGGTTGAGCGAGAGAGGGGGGGGGGAGAACAGGGGGCAGGAGAAGGAGATAGAACACAAAGTAATGGGATAGGGGGTGAGGGCAGAGAGAGAGAGGGAGAGATGCATGGCGGCAGTACACCTTGATCATATCAAAGCAGACATTCTCCAATTTTATTCCAGAAGCAGTATGAAAAGATCATTCAATACATTCTTACCATCTTCCTCAATACCCAATTTACAGTAACTCCTTTTCCATGAATCCCTTTCTCCTTCATGTGTGAGATAAGACTCATGTTTAGATCTGGCAGCGATCCTTAGACCAAAAAACCCTGTGAGATGGACAGACCTACTGTGAATTCTGTGGGCTCCCTGTGTTGAGGCCTGATTTGTTTGCCTTGGTGTTAGTACTGAGTAGGTCTTGGTGTAAGTGAGTATTGGTGTGAGTGAGTTGGAGGAGCACAGAACAGGAGATAGTCGGGGCTGTGGATCATTACAGCTCGTTAGTGTCCCTGCTGCCTGCCCAGAGGCCTGGCGTGGGGCCTCTGTTCTGCTCAGAGAACCTCTGCTGAGATGGAGGGAGTGCGGAGAGGAAAGATGAGGGGAGGGATGAGATGGTGGGATGACGGGGGGAAGGGGTCCACGCCACTTACAGCAGCAGTCCCAGAGACATATCCAACAGATCTGCAGCTCAGCTCTCATTTCATCTGTGTCATCTCCTCAGCCACCAGGCAGTTTAGCAGGGAAATGGCCGCTAAAATATACATCCGTCTTCATGTCAACACATACCAAGCTCTCCTCAAATCCAATGCGTGAATACGCCCACAGGTTTTGTACGATCAATTCAAAATTTGAAACGTCAGTTGGTGGTGATGGGGAGTTTGATGTGAGCTCTATAACAAGCTCTGTAGTTCATGCTGCCTGGTGGAGAGGTGGATGGACAGAGTGATTGTTTCCTCTCAGAGAATGAAAAATTTGAAACGTCAGTTGGTGGTGATGGGGAGTTTGATGTGAGCTCTATAACAAGCTCTGTAGTTCATGCTGCCTGGTGGAGAGGTGGATGGACAGAGTGATTGTTTCCTCTCAGAGAATGAAAACAGATGAAAATCGTCTCATGAGACGATTGTGTTTGAACAACTACCACAAAAGGACTTCAACAAAATGTGCCGTCCAGCAAATTCAGCGCTCTACTTCCGCATTCCTACAGTACTTTTTTCCTCATACTATAAAGAATTTCCACTGGAATCAGAGAAAAAATATATCATGCATGCATGTCTACTATTTGCATGGTCACGTTCAAAAGATACGTTTACCATCAGTTTAGAACCTTGCATGAGTTAAAAACTTGCAAAAACTCCACAGGTAACTGCAGGTATTCTTATGTAAAGTAAAAATATTTTACTTTTTACCCCCAGTTGGCAGTTACAGTCTTGTCCCATCACTGAAACTCTTGTGCAGACTTGGGAGAGGCGAAGGTCGAGAGCCATGCGTCCTCCGAAACATGACCCAGCACTGCTTCTTGACACACTGCTCGCTTAACCCGGAAGCCAGCCGCACCAATGTGTCGGAGGGAACACCGTACAGCTGGCAACCAAAGTCAGCGTGCATGCGCCCGGCCGCCACAAGGAGTCGCTAGAGCGCGATGGGACAAGGCCATCCCGGCCGGGATGCCAAACCCTCCCCTAACCCGGACGACGCTGAGCCAATTGTGCGCCGCCTCATGGGTCTCCCGGTCGCAGCCGGCTGCAGCACAGCCCGGGATCAAACCCAGATCTGTAGTGACGTCTCTAGCACCGTGATGCAGTGCATTATACCGCTGCACCACTTGGGAGGCAACTGCAGGTATTGTTAAGCCAAGCAGATTATCTATAAATGCACATAGTGTATAGCCCTTTGTCCCATGTTCTTATCCTTTATTCTTAAACAGTGTGCACTCTTCTGCTTCATGTTTTGGAGTCGTAAATCAAATCAAATCAAATCAAATGTATTTATAAAGCCCTTCTTACATCAGATGATGTCACAGAGTGCTGTACAGAAACCCAGCCTAAAACCACAAACAGCAAGCAATGCAGGTGTAAAAGCACGGTGGTTAGGAAAAACTCCCTAGAAAGGCCAAAACCTAGGAAGAAACCTGGAGAGGAACCAGGCTGTGAGGGGTGGCCAGTCCTCTTCTGGCTGTGCCGGGTGCAGATTATAACAGAACATGGACAAGATTTTAAAATGTTCATAGAACAGGCAGAACAGTTGAAACTGGAGAAGCAGCACGGCTAGGTGGACTGGGGACATCAAGGAGTCATCAGGCCAAGTAGGCCTTGAGGAATGGTCCTAATGCTCAGGTCCTCCGAGAGAGAGAGAGAGAGAGAGAGAGAGAGAGAGAGAGCGAAAGAAAAAAAGAGAGATAATTAGAGAGAGCATACTTAAATTCACACAGGACACAGGATAAGAGAGGAGAAATACTCCAGATATAACAGACGGACCCTAGCCCCCCGACCCTAGACGGACCCTAGCCCCCCTCCAGCATAAATACTGGAGGCTGAGACAGGAGGGGTCGGGAGACACTGTGGCCCCGTCCGACGATACCCCCGGACAGGGCCAAACAGGCAGGATATAACCCCACCCAGTCTGCCGAAGCACAGGTTAGCGGTAGGTTAGCAGTAAAACCTTGGAATCAGCCCTTGCCTTAACGGGAAGCCTGTGTAGAGAGGCTAGCACTAATATGTAATAATATGCAATATGATCAAATTTTTTGGTTCTAGTCAAGATTCTAGCAGCCGTGTTTAGCACTAACTAACCTAACTTTGCTACCTGCCAGCTTTACGGTTTTTACTTTTTACTTTGTAATTATCGTTTTTATTTTTTCATTCAACTTTTTCACTAACATGATGCCTTCTAATTGCTGTCGCTGTACTCATAATATACAGGAGAACGGTCGCCTTAAGGCAAGGATAGCTGTGCTGCAAGCCCGGCTTCAGACGCAATCGTTAGGCAAGGGAAATGTAAGTGTAGGAAAGGATGAAACAGCGTCTGTGCCACCAGTAAGTACAGATAGTCGTAGAAATCCCCTCGCACAGTCCCCGCAGCCGGACAATTTTCTCACGGCTTCTGGAAGGAAATGCTGTAGCAATGCTCAACCGGTGTCGCTCATTCAGCCGACAGAAACTTTCAACCGGTTTTCCCCATTAAGCAGCGGGTCGGAGTCAGAGGACGAGCCTTCTCTGGTCTCTACTCCTCCCGTTACGGGGTCTGAGATGCCGAGGCCTCCCACCATTAGCACTGACAAATTGAAAACTCTAGTCATTGGCGACTCCATTACTCGCAGTATTAGACTTGAAGCGAATCACCCAGCGATCATACACTGTTTACCAGGGGGCAGGGCTACCGACGTTAAGGCTAACCTGAAGATGGTGCTGGCTAAAGATAAAACTGGCGAGTGTAGAGAGTATAGAGATATTGTTATCCACGTCGGCACCAACGATGTTAGGATGAAACAGTCAGAGGTCACCAAGCGCAACATAGCTTCAGCGTGTAAATCAGCTAGAAAGATGTGTCGGCATCGAGTAATTGTCTCTGGCCCCCTCCCAGTTAGGGGGAGTGATGAGCTCTACAGCAGAGTCTCACAACTCAATCGCTGGTTGAAAACTGTTTTCTGCCCCACACAAAAGATAGAATTTGTAGATAATTGGCCCTCTTTCTGGGACTCACCCACAAACAGGACCAAGCCTGGCCTGTTGAGGAGTGACGGACTCCATCCTAGCTGGAGGGGTGCTCTCATCTTATCTACGAACATAGACAGGGCTCTAACTCCTCTAGTTTCACAATGAGATAGGGTGCAGGCCAGGCAGCAGGCTGTTAGCCAGCCTGCCAGCTTAGTGGAGTCTGCCACTAGCACAGTAAGTGTAGTCAGCTCAGCTATCTCTATTGAGACTGTGTCTGTGCCTCGACCTAGGTTTGGCAAAACTAAACATGGCGGTGTTCGCCTTAGCAATCTCACTAGAATAAAGACCTCCTCCATTGCTGCCATTATTGAAAGAGATTGTGATACCTCACATCTCAAAATGGGGCTACTTAATGTTAGATCCCTCACTTCCAAGGCAGTTCTAGTCAATGAACTAATCACTGATCATAATCTTGATGTGATTGGCCTGACTGAAACATGGCTTAAGCCTGATGAATTTATTGTGTTAAATGAGGCCTCACCTCCTGGTTACACTAGTGACCATATCCCCCGCGCATCCCGCAAAGGCGGAGGTGTTGCTAACATTTACAATAGCAAATTTCTATTTACAAAAAACAAAAAAACGACGTTTTCGTCTTTTGAGCTTCTAGTCATGAAATCTATGCAGCCTACTCAATCACTTTTTATAGCTACTGTTTACAGGCCTCCTGGGCCATATACAACGTTCCTCACTGAGTTCCCTGAATTCTTATCGGACCTTGTAGTCATGGCAGACAATATTCTAATTTTTGGTGACTTTAATATTCACATGGAAAAGTCCACAGACCCACTCCAAAAGGCTTTTGGAGCCATCATCGACTCTGTCGGTTTTGTCCAACATGTCTCCGGACCTACTCACTGCCACAGTCATACTCTGGACCTAGTTTTGTCCCGTGGAATAAATGTTGTGGATCTTAATGTTTTTCCTCATAATCCTGGACTATCGGACCACCATTTTATTACGTTTGAAATCGCAACAGATAATCTGCTCAGACCCCAACCAAGGATCATCAAAAGTCGTGCTATAAATTCTCAGACATCCCAAAGATTCCTAGATGCCCTTCCAGAATCCTTCCACCTACCCAAGGACGTCAGAGTACAAAAATCAGTTAACCACCTAACTGAGGAACTCAATGTAACCTTGCGCAATACCCTAGATGCAGTTGCACCCCTAAAAACAAAAAACATTTGCCATAAAAAACTAGCTCCCTGGTATACAGAAAATACCCGAGCTCTGAAGCAAGCTTCCAGAAAATTGGAACGGAAATGGCGCCACACCAAACTGGAAGTCTTCCGACTAGCTTGGAAAGACAGTACCATGCAGTATCGAAGAGCCCTCACTGCTGCTCGATCATCCTATTTTTCCAAGTTAATTGAGGAAAATAAGAATAATCCAAAATTTATTTTTGATACTGTCGCAAAGCTAACTAAAAAGCAGCATTCCCCAAGAGAGGATGGCTTTCACTTTAGCAGTGATTCATTCATGAACTTCTTTGAGGAAAAGATCNATTAAAGCAGAGAGTGAGAGATGGGAGAGAACAAGCATTAAAGCAGAGGGTGAGGGATGGGAGAGAACAAGCATTAAAGCAGAGGGTGAGAGATGGGAGAGAACAAGCATTAAAGCAGAGGGTGAGGGATGGGAGAGAACAAGCATTACAGCAGAGGGTGAGTGTCGCTTCATGAAAACATCTTCATGGAGCTTCCTACTGGGAGGTCATTTGGTGGACAACAAGATTTCCAAGAGTAAACAACAGAGCCATTTATGAAGTGTCTATATCTGCATGCTTACACCTGCTGTTGCCCTGGAACCACTTGACCAAAGAGGACAAATAAAGTTGAATTGTCTAGTACCTCATGTCTATCTCGTTGAAGGTGGTGAGCATGGCACAGGTCTGCTGAGCCTCTTTCAGCCTCTGAGCGATCCTCAGCCTCATTCGATTCATCTTTACCTGGACGAATAATGAGACGATTGGTTGGGAGCATCTGTTTGGTTTCTCAATAAAAATCACAGCAAGACACTTCTCTTGGTTTGAAACTAGCCTAAAGGCCTTTCCCTGCCATTTCATCTTGTTCTGTTAGTATGGGAGTGTTGGCCTAAAGCTGGCCTGGTGTGGAGAGGTCTTACCCTGCTCTCTGTCCTGGCCCCATGGGCTGCTGCCAGTTCTGCTGGTGCTGCGCTGGGCTTGACTGCAGAAACTTGAAAGAGCATAAGACAGACTTCATGCAAAAAAGCTTATAATGATAAAAGAAATTGTGTGAACCCTGCTTAAAATATAGATATTTTTTATAATTCTACTAAAGTTAACATGAATCTAAATGTACGTTTATAACAGTTGAGAAGATGACGTACCAGGTTTGGCTTGGGCTGCTTGTGCTGGCACGGGAGGCACCGCAGGCATGGCGACAGGGATGGCAGCCGGGGTTGGGGCACCCGGGGTTGGGGCAGCCGGGGTTGGGGCAGGGGCCTCTGCTGCTGGGACAGAGGCGGCTGCTGCAGCTGACCAGAGGAGAAGAGATATTGAAATCCTGATTGTGTGATTTTCAGATCAACTTCTGATATGAATGGTACTATGTGTATGAAGATCAACGGATCAATTGGATGAGAGAAAGAGGAAGAGTACCTCCTTTTTTGAGTTTGAAGAGGGGATTCCCAGCCTCTACCCTCCCTCCATCTGGCACAAGCAGCTCCGTGATCACACCGGCCGCCGGAGATGGCACCTGCAACGAGGTCTGAGAGAAAAACGTATCCTTCTTATCAAAACAGTTACTGAAACTACAAACTCACTACATTTCAGCATTTGATAGCTCGCCTTTTCTAAATATCTGATCATCAACGCCATTTCTTTATTCCACAAAGTGTTTTTAAACATAGATCAAGGCTATATTTTATATTCCATTCCAATGTGTGACTTCTTAGTGTTTACAGTACCTTGTCAGTCTCGATCTCACACACCACCTCATCTTCTTTCACTGAATCTCCAACAGCTGGAAAATATCAAAAAGGTAGGTATTACTGTCCTGCACAAAACCTTCCTGGGAACACCACACTAAACATAAGCCGGCTCCACAAAAACAATCCAGGACATCTACCTTTCTCCCACCTGACGTCCCCTTCTGTGATCGACTCAGAGAACGGAGGGGTGTTGATGGTGACAACTTCATCCCCTGATCGAAAACAAAGATGTCAAGAGTGAGATTTTATTTAATACAACGACTTGTTTAATACAAAGGTCCCAGAGGTAGACGAGAGAGGGGTTTAAATACGTACTGTGTACTGCGGACGTCTTGAAGTATCTGATGTGGAAGACACCGACTGATGACAGAGATTCAAATCTAAAACACAGAAGAAAACATGTCATTATGTAGCAGCCTATAAAGTAGCACGTTGTAAAACAAGTGGCTTAAAATAAGTGTAACACACACTAAAAGACAAATGTATTCTGTAGCAGACATTGGACATTTTTGTTTGTCAGCCTGAGGCAAAACATAGTGAGAAAAACCCAGGACAGAGAGGACACTTACGACTGGCTGTTCCTGTAGACAACCCTGTTGCCACTGGATAGGCCTTCAAGGAGATAAAAGAAGATGAAGACAGACCGAGAGACAGAGAAGGGAAGAAAGAGGGGGGAGAGAGAGCGAAAGAGAGAGGAAGGGATATGATTATTATAATTATTAAACAGTGATAACCATGGCTGCCACTGTTGAGTCAGTCTTCTTGAGAACCCTGGGCTGGGCAAATACATAAACAGCTCCTTGATGATGGGGCATGTTTAACCACTTACAGGCCCTCCAGTGCTCTTTGATACTTAATGGGCATTACAGTCTTCTGAGCCATGAATCACCGTCCATAGAAGGCATGTTTATTCAGATTTATTACGAGGAACAAAGGCCTCTGATCTTACATTAGTCCTGGGTGGGCTGTGTTCATCAGGCACACAACGGAACAAAACACACTGAAACAGGGAAGGGCTTACATGGACTTGTCCAATGAGGAAAGCTTTTTTTTCTTCTTTTTTTTTTTTACATTGCAAATCGTTTTGTTACGGTGTGCCCTAATGAACAGGACCTTGTACTGCTAAACCCTACATACAGAGGAGCAAGAGAGAGGCCCACTCACCTGAAGCAGTCCTTCCAGCCAGCACATTATTCCCCTGAAAATAAAACGGGAAAGGGAGGAAGATAAATATCCTTTCAATTGAATTCTTCGCTGGGCTGCTTCAGAATGAAATCGGTCTACATCTTCATTCAATATGCTTGCTTGCATAAAGGCGAGCTTTGAATTTGTAGCAGTTGAGGCAAAGACTGCTCAGGTGTGCTTAGATTAAATATCTCTATGATAAAAAAAAAACAGCTTTGAAGTCAAAAGGAAAAAAAGTACAATAACACAAAATGAAGAACTGGGGTGCGTTCAGTTCAGTGTTTGCTAAGTTGCTTAACGGTTTGTACCGAAAAACAAAACGTTTTCCCCAAAACGGTGCGCACCGTTCTTCACCGTTCTTCGTCTTTTAGGGACATTCTGCTCCCATTTTGGTGGGTGTGTTGAGGCGTGGGCTGATCTATATGGGTGTGACTGAAATCGGATAACTCCTGCACCACCACCCTTGACCACACCATACACAACAGCCCTCTAGGCCACCATAAATCACAGGATGTTCAGTACAGTACCGTTCGCATTGAATTTAACGTTCTGTCGTACTGAAAGCACCCCTGCTTTCATGGTCACTGTGCATCTCAGCACAACGAGACAAAACATCTGTCTACTGCTGGCCACGACGTGTTCCTGAATCCAGACACGTTCTAACAGCATAGCTGGAGTTTAATGCCACAGAACTGACACAGTGAATGAGTCACCTTGACGGCCTACCCCAGGCCAAACCCTAACGACGCTGGGCCAATTGTGCACCGCCCGATGGAACTCCCAATCACAGACGGTTGTGATACAGCCTGGAAACGAACCAGGGTCTGTAGTGACGCCTCGAGCACTGAGATGCAGTGCATTAGAACGCTGAGCAACTCGGGAGCTCCTTTGATACACTGACACACGTTTTGCCCCTTTCTCCGTCACCTTTGACACACGTTTTGCCCCTTTCTCCGTCACCTTTGACACACCTTTTGCCCCTTTCTCCCTCTCTTTTTCCTTATTTTTGTATTTATTTTTTCAGTCAATGGTTTTCATCTGTTAAACCCCATTACCTAATAGAAGTTGATACAATTAGGTCTACTGACCACTAGTCCTCTAGACCAGGGTTCCCCAAACTCAGCCACCCCCCCAGCATGTACAACCGGTGTAGTAATTGTAAATATCATTTTCTTCAACATTCTGCCTTATAGAGACTAAGTATTGCATCTTTCAGACTGATGTCATGGTGTAACCATGGTAACAGTCTGACGTTTCG
>QNTS01000522.1:0-17319 GCA_003317085.1 Hucho hucho
TGTTTCTTAAGGCTTCCTGGCTGACTGAAACGCTTCCTACAAAGAGAGCAGTGGTAAGGTTTCTCCCCTGTATGTACTCTTTGGTGTTCCTTAAGGCTTCCAGAATGATTGAAGCTCTTCCCACACTGGGTGCAGTGGTAAGGCTTCTCTCCACTATGTACTCTCTCGTGTCTCTTAAGGTTTACTTTCTCACTGAAACTCTTCCCACATGCAGAGCAGTGGAAAGGTTTCTCTCCAGTGTGTACTCTTTGATGATTCTTTAGAATAGTTGAGGAACTGAAACTCTTCTCACATTGAGGGCAGGAGTAACTTCCCCGTCCAGGTAGTCTTGATGCTGTGGAACAGGGCTTGTTGACTGAGTCTGGGTTGGGGCTCTCTCCTGTAAGAATATGAACAGATATAGGGTAAGAAACAGACAGAGAAACAAAGGCTTTAACTCCTTAGGGCTAGGGTCCCATTTTCATAATTTTC
Source organism: Hucho hucho (assembly GCA_003317085.1). NCBI lineage: Eukaryota > Metazoa > Chordata > Actinopteri > Salmoniformes > Salmonidae > Hucho > Hucho hucho. The sequence goes on from QNTS01000522.1 coordinate 472, forward strand.
GCCTGTCTGACGTGCCCAAAGTAAAATGCCTGCCACTCAGGCCCAGAAACTAGGATATGCACATAAATACTATTGGATAGGAAACACTCTGAAGTTTCTAAAACAGTTAAAATAATGTCTGTGAGTATAACAGAACTGATATAGCAGGCGAAAACCCGAGAAATTTCTGTCCAGAAATAATTTTTCTTTTGACATTTCCTGACTTTGAATGCCTGTTTATTGAATTATCAGGGAAATAGGACTGAGGTTGCAGTACCTATGGCTTCCACTAGATGTCGACAGTCTCTGGACAGTGTTTTGGAGCATTTATAATGGAAGAGAACCAAAAGGAAGACGATTTTGTATGACATACCAGGATATCCTTTCTGTCTAGTGCATGAGATACCCAGGAGCGCGCAGCACGGTGTTTACCTTTTGTATCGTGTAGGTTATTATCCGAGTGAAATATAATAGCCAATATAGATAAATGGATGCCTAAGGATAAATTATAAATGATGTTTGATTTGTTTGGGCAAAGTTGATAGGTATAATTTGAACGAGTTCTCTTCACTGTACAAAGGGCGAGTAGACTGGAAATGCTTGGTGGACTATCTGAACATAACGCGCCAACCAAACGGAGATTTATGGATATAATAAATGACTTTTTCTAACAAAAGAACCATTGGATGTCTTCCTTGGACACTTGGGATGCCCTCAGCAGAAGTTCTTCGATAGGTAAGTGATTTATTTTAGCTCTTATATGGGTTTTGTGAGACCCGCGCTGGATATGAATTTATGCTAATGTGGAAAATATGAGAGGTTCTATCCTCAAACAATCAAATGTTGTGCTTTCGCCGTAAAGCCTTTTTGAAAGAGCTTTTGATGACTATGCAACACTTGTATATTGATGAATGTTAAATATTACTAATTTTTATTTTGAATTTTTCGCGCTTTGTTTGCTCCGAAAATGAACCCGCTCACGGGATCGGATCCGTAAGAGGTTAAGCATACCAACGCAGGATTCAACATTAATTTGGATTAACAGAGTATTGAGATAAATACTTTGCAAGGGGCTTGTTGCATTGCATCACACATATATAATACATTTGTCAAATTACAATGCATTGCGCATTGGTCTGTAGCCATTTTTGTTTTTGCACTCGCCTTCCCTCTTACACATACAGATGCCTGAGAGGTATAATACAAGCAGAATCAATGAGTTAGCCAGTTAACTTGCCTAAATATTCAGATAATTTTTTAAAATTATAATCTTGAAATTGGCATGGTCTAGTTGACTCAAAAACCAATCTAAGTTTACATTTCTTAATGAACCAGAAAATGTATGGTTATTTTGGGTTGTTTACCTCTCTGAACCAAAGAGGATGTTAGCCTGAATTTACCTGAGTGAAGAGAGTTCCTGTCCTCCTCTCTCTCTTCCTCCTTCCCCTCATTGATTTCTCCCTCCTCCTCCTCCTCCTCCTCCTCTTTGACAATCACATTGAGTTCCACTGTTTGACTGCAGTCCCCCAGCTTCACTGACAGCATCTCTGGACCCCGCTGTGAGCTTCTCTGGGCTGGAACACCACAGCCAGAACCCGGTTCAGACATGGTAGGCTTGAGGTGGATCTAAAAGAGGAGACCGAAAGAGTTCAGGGTGATTTTCACAAACCTAGATCGTGGTATCGCTCCAGAAAATACAACAAAAAAATTATCTAAGCTAGCTAAGCACACATCCCGTCCCGTAGGAACCCCCTTTTCCCTAAAAAAATATAAGATTGACGGCAACAGCCAGTCAGATTAGGCTATAAGTAAAGAAAAACACTGGCTGTTGAGTACAAGCATATTCAGTTCAAATTCATATTACTAATATCTGATACACTCTGTGATTGAAATTACCACCCCATCCTCAGTAGCCTATTCAAACATTCACCTATAGGCTATTAGGAAACACAAGCATTTTCTTGTGTTAGAATTGTGGGCAATTCTGAGGTAACAGAGAGATGCAGATACAGATGTCACTTTAAAATGTATGAAAAACCAATGAACACAAAGTTAAACAAACCATACAACTCCATGCACAAGGACTAATTTTAACAATTTCCACAGATAATTCTACAAAGTGTGGTAACAATGACGGCAACAAACAGCAAAAACTGTCATTCGGTTCCCAAACTTTGTATCTGCACTATTTTTGTATCTTTTTCAGTGGAAATTGTTAAAAGTAGTTTAGAATTGTTTTTTTGTGTGTATTTTACCCCCATTTTTCTCCCCAATTTCGTGATATACAATTGCGATTCAATTACGAAAAAAGCGAAGCTCCTGTGGGTGTAAACTCAGTGGATTTGGAAACAAGAAGTGCTACTGAGTAGAACGGACCTTTTACTGCAGCACAACGTACAGATAATTGTGTAAGGTGCAATAAATGATAGGAGAACACACAGATCACATTGTTGACCACTTAGACTTGAAGAAATAAACAAATAAATAACAATATTTTATATAAATATTTTTATTATTCTTTGTATGATAACTAGTATAAAATATACTGATATTTGTCGACAACAAATAATAGGAGTACACACAGAACACATTGTTGACCATTTAGCATTGAAAAAATAAACAAATAAACAAACAAATCACATAATATCTTATAGAAATACTTGAATTACAAAGTATACACAGAGAGGAAGAGGAAGAGAGAGGCCCAACTCGGCGGCAAATCTGTCTCCCTCCAGCAGGTGGCGGTTTTCTCGTTGTTTCGCCCACCAAGCAGGAGGTTTTTGTACGGAGGTCAATGAGAGTGAGTCGAACTTGGTCAACAAAAAAAGTCATGGCTTATTTGCTACACAAGGTTTACTTGATCGAATAGAAGTTGTCATCCTTAAGTCGTTACGAGTGTACTGATATAAGTAGGACACGTGACATGCGTGACACACAGCTTTTAGAAAAAACATTGGAGTCTCGAGATGGCCATGCATATTCCTGGCATGACGCTAGGGCTCTCCAGAAGGTAGTGTGGTCTGCACAACGCATCACCGGGGGCAAACTACCTGCCCTCCAGGACACCTACAGCACCCGATGTCACAGGAAGGCCAAAAAGATCATCAAGGACAACAACCACCTGAGCCACTGCCTGTTCACCCTGCTATCATCCAGAAGGCGAGGTCAGTACAGGTGCATCAAAGTTGGGATCGAGTGACTGAAAAATAGCTTTTATCTCAAGGCTATCAGACTGTTAAACAGCCATCACTAACACAGAGGCTGCTGCCTACATACAGACTTTTCCATATCTTTATATGTATATATGTTTATTCCATTACTTTACTTAGATTTTAGATTTGTGTGTATTAGGTAGTTGTTGTGGAATTGTTAGATTACTTGTTAGATATTACTGCACTGTTGGAACTAGAAGCACAAGCCTTTCACTATACTTGCATTGACATATGCTAACCATGTGTTTGTGACCAATAACATTTGATTTTATCCATCTCTCTCCATTGAATACAGGTGGTAGACGTCAACAGCCCTCATCAAATATTCAAAAAAGGATTACAATAATGAGATCTATCGACCAATTCAAAGAAAGGATAGGCGGGAGCTAGACAACCACTCCCATTATTAGGGCGGAGAGACATGCATCTTGTCAGTATATCCATATATCCATGACGGGACTCTTATTCTGAAGGATTCCAAAAGATCCTTGACCCAGAAGTATTCTTGCCTGACCCTTTGTTATTCTTGCCTGTTTCACAACTATATTTTATTATTTTAACGGAAACACGAATTTTGCTTCTTATGTCGCTACAATTGCTTCTTAATTTGCTAGAAAACTGTATGGAAAAAGTGTTACGCCTTGATCACACCAAAAGTATCATTGTATTTTGGTACACCAGAAGTACATTCATTCATTTCCAATGGGACACTGGCTTCGTTGAATTGATCGAACGTATGCATAAAAGTGTATGCCTGGACGGCTTGACAGAAATGGTAGCTGAAGGTTGAACTGTTACTGCATGCCATTCTGCGCAAAATCACTGTAGGTATGTTCGAAGCATTGCGACTCGACGTTTGCATAAACCGGTAGCTGGTGTTGTGCCAGAATTCTCCCTCCCCCCTTCGCGTGAACGCGCACGCGACTTGCTTCCTAGTTGAGATTTCCTATCACGTTAGGCTGCGTTTCATTACATGTTTTTATGTCGGTTTGATCGCGGGGCAGGCACTAGTAATGTCTGCAGTTTTCGGATTGGCTAATTTGTTTCATGTGTATTAGTCTATAAATAAATCTCTTTGCCAAAATTCGTCATCTCTCCCACGTCTTATTCGACTAGTAGATGTTCTGAAATGTTTATTGCCTACATTTCACTCCCTCTGTTTAATATAACACACATACATTAATTATTCATTTCGGTTGCATATCCTGACGAAGTTTGTTCTATAGAAAGTATCTGACTCTAGTGACAAATTTGAGGAAATTAGAGGAGGGGGGTTCGGCAGGCAAGAACATTTAGAATTGAGTGGGTACGCGGGTAGGGGGAGCTGAATTCTGGCAGGGGGGTGCTGTTCGGCACAACACCTGTAGCAACGGTTAGTCCTGCTAATTTTGCTAGCTAGTTACCTAGATAGCTAAACCAAATATGTTTTTAACTAGACAAGTCAGTTAAGAACAAATTCTTATTTACAATGACGGCCTACCAAAAGGCCTCCACAGATAACCAACCTATCTGTGGCTAAACAATGAGCGGGCGGTTAGCTAATTCCCCGATAGTGATTTTACTCACGATGAGACGACAGCTGGCTAACTATTAAATAAAAATCCCACTTCAACCGTGACCCTGAAATAAAGTTAGCATGTTATCTAGCTAGCTAGACCAACGGGTTGGACGGGAGATGTGTTGCTAATGGCTAACAGCTAGCTATCTGGGAGAACAACAAAGCCAGGCCGCGCCAACCACTGTGGAATATGTTGGTTTACAGACCGTGCTACAAGCATCATTTTAAAATGTTAGAAATTAGCAATAGGTTACCTGGAACTGCTTTCCTGTAGCTAATTGTTTGGCTGAAAAGAACTTGGTGGAAATTGTGAGGTCTCGTAGAGCAATCGGGAAAAACGTATCCACTTTGAGTGAGTTTGGTCTGGACTATGAGATGCGGCAGGAAGTGTTCGTGATCGTCGTAACAGCGCAGTGTTTGTGCATGTTTGACCGGCCTCTGAGAGAAATAAATCAGGCAAAACAAATTAAAATAGATTTCTCAACCAAAACAAGACAGCTGTCATTCCATTGTATTTCTATCTGCAGTGTGATGTTATATTATTACAACAGTGTATAGCATCTGTTATCCTTATAATTTATTATCACCATGTTACTATCAAATACATTTTATTTGGAGTCAACAAATCAAAATTGTATTGGCCACATACACATTAGCAGATGTTAATGCGAGTGTAGTGAAATGCTTGCGCTTCTAGTTCCGACCGTGCAGTAATATCTAACAATTCCTCAACAACTACCTAATACACACAAATCTAAAGGGATGGAATAAGAATATGTACATATAAATATATGGATGAGCGATGACCGAGCTGCATAGGCAAGCTGCAATAGATGGTATAAAATACAGTATATAAATATGAGATGAGTAATGTACGATATGAAAACATTACTAAAGTGGCATTATTTAAAGTATTTAAAGTGACTTAACTGACATCAATAAAGACAATCTAACCCACATAATACAGGATTTCGCGACATTCTTTTGTGATTTCTGCGGCCAAAAATGTGAATTTTCTGAAATTCTGTGATACATTTTGCTATGTTTTTGTTTTCTCATGTTAATTTCATATAAAGCAATAAAAGGTCATATTTGCTCAGTTTTAGGATGATTTTAAGCTGAATACATAATACAAAAACAATTAGAAACATTTAAAGTGCTCACATTTTCCTGAACAAACAGCTATTTTTCTGAACAGAAAAGGGGTGGAAGCTAGCCCATAATCTGTAGGTACTAAAAAATATTAAACTAGGACACAAGAAACACCTGGGGTCCAATCTGCAATTAAAACATTATATCTGGAAGTTCATCTTCCATGAAAACAATTAGAGACAACGTGCTTTTTTGAACATAAACAGCTCTTCATCTGAACATAACGAGAGGTGGGGGGTGACCAAGGGCCTAGCTCATCTAGGCCTATATCTTGGGGTAACTCCATGGCAGGCTGTCCATCTGACATGTACTTTGCGTTTTTCCCTCTGCATTGCTGCATGCCTCTTCAACAGTGTTCAAGATTTTTGTTTTCACAGCAAAGGGAAAGTCGTCAACTGCGTTAAAAGTAGTACAAACAAGCCTCATACTGTAGTTCTTTGTTGGCTGCAATATTCATCTGCTGTCTGATATACCAACGGCTGTCAGCCAATCAGCATTCAGGGCTCAAACCAGCCAGTTTATAATATTCCAACAATGCAGAGAGTGAATGGTATCTTTTATTCTAATGATTTATCATCACCATGATACAATACTGACTTTTCATGGATAAAGACAATCCACCAACATCATCCACCTTCAATGAAGAAGAAGATTACAGTTTGTTAGCATTTATTATTTAATGAATGGACACTTTACAATATATTTTAAACCAGGGGTTGGAACCAGTTCAGGGAACAGAAAAGAAAACCGGAATTTCAAGGAACAGAACCAAAACTGACAATGAAAGGGATCTATACTGTTCCGGAACAGAACAATATACTAAAAAACACCGGTTCCATCCAGATCATGACATAACAATAGACTATATGTCAATACAAACCAGCCCTTCTACTGAGTTTAATCATGTATAAAAAATCTCTACTGTAGTCTATGGACTTATTTTGTGTTCAATAGAATAGCCCATGGTCAAATGCAGTGCACTACAGAATAGGGCCCATGGTTAAATGCAGTGCACTATAGAATAGGGCCCATGGTCAAAAGTAGTGCACTACAGAATAGGGCCCATGGTCAAAAGTAGTGCACTATAGAATAGGGCAGAGGGAATAGTGCGCCATTTGGGACACTCAGCGCCAGTATATACTATATATAGACTCAGCCCCAGTATATACTATATATAGACTCAGCCCCAGTATATACTATTTATAGACTCAGCCCCCAGTATATACTATATATAGACTCAGCCCCAGTATATACTATATATAGACTCAGCCCCAGTATATACTATATATAGACTCAGCCCCAGTATATACTATATATAGACTCAGCCCCCGTATACCTATATATAGACTCAGCCCCAGTATATACTATATATAGACTCAGCCCCCAGTATACAGGCCTATATAGACTATGCTACTGTTTTACATTTACATGTTAGTCATGTACATGGGCATACGTTACTTTAACAGAAAAAAAACTAAAAAAACATTCTACTACCTATTCATCATCTCAAGCACCCCAACATCAACACATGTGAAAATGACATCATCAACCAATTAGTAGGTACTTAGTAAACAATGCCTCCTGATATTTGGTTAAAATCACACAATGTCATTGGAAACACATATTCCTCTATATATATTTACTGCAAAACATAGAAACGCGCCATTTTCACATAAGTTGATGTTGGGGTTGTGCTTGAGATGATGAATATGAAATAGAAAAATTGTGAAATGTCCCTTTAACATGATACTGTGGTAGTTAGGGTTAGATATTGTTGTTTATTGTGTCATCTGTGCATTCAAAAGAAAGACTTCATGTTTAAAAATAATAATAATTTTACCCCACTTTTATGATCTTGTCTCATCGCTGCAACTCCCCAATGGGCTTGGGAGAGGCGAAGGTCGAGTCATGTGTCCTCCGAAACATGACCCGCCAAACCGAGCTTCTTAACATCCGCTTGCTTAACCCAGAAGCCAGCTGCACCAATGTGTCGGAGGAAACACCATTCAACTGACAACCGAAGTCAGCCTGCAAGCGCCCAGCCTGCCACAAGGAGTCACTAGAGAGCGATGAGCCAAAGAAAGCCCTCCCCAGCCAAACCCTCCTCTAACCCGGATGGCGCTGGGCCAATTGAGCGCCGCCCTATGGGACTCCCGGTCACGAGCGGTAATGAGACAGCCTGGGATCGAACCCCAGGCTGTAGTGACGCCGCAACACTGCGATGCAGTGCCTTAGACCGCTGTGCCACTCGGGAGGCCAGACGCCATGTTTTTACCATGACTAGACTAAGGTTGGGACACCAGTTTGTCAATGATCCGGCTGTAATGATCGTGCTGTTTAATCAGCTTCTTGATATGACACACCTGTCAGGTGGATGTAAACAGGGACGTAAACAATTTCGTGAACAAAATACGCTTTTTTGTGTGAACGGAAAACGTATTGTTCAGTATATCGATCTCATCTAAAGGCTTTAGGCCTGGGCATAGCACTACTACAGCAACCACTATAGTTGTTAATGATCTTGTCTGGATCTCATCTACAGGCTTTAGGCCTGGGCATAGCACTACTACAGCAACCACTATAGTTAATGACCTTGTCTAGATCTCATCTAAATACGGATGAAACTATTATGTTACGCAATTGCACCAACTGCTGACCTGGCTGTGACAAGGCTACAGTCTGATCTTACAGTTGTGCAGGAGAGCACTTACTGATTTTTAAAACTCATACTTATTGTCTCAGTTGGAATACATCTTCCTCACTCATTGTATGGTTCTATAATCGAACGAGTCCCAGCATACAAATACCTTGGTGTGATTTATTGTTTAAAAAAAACATACGACTGAGCTTGTTAAGAAACTTTTTTTTTTTACAGAAACAGATCTGGTCTCTCTGCAGTCAACAGGAAGCAGATTGTGTAGTCAACCTTTCTACCTGTTCTCAATTATGGTGATACTATTTATAAAAGAGCAGCTGCCTCTAAGTGATAAGATATCAAACCCGTTCACAGGGTTGGTTAACTCTAGAGACTCCATTGGTGTCTACAGAGTTCGGTAGATCAGCATTTGGTTTCCTTGTGCCTTGAGTGTGTCGAATGATCTACAATGTACTTTAAAATTGGAGGAATTGGTGCCTCTGGGGCCTTTCAAACGGTTGTTAGGGGACCTTGTAACTAAAGAATGTGTCTGTTTTTTATGATTGCGTTTTGCTTTTTGTGTATTGTTGTGTATAACACCGTGTATATTGTGTTTATGAATGGGTAGTTGAATGTGTTTATTGTATATTAATGTGTAGTGTGGTGCTATACAGGCCTCATCTGGAAAAGAGACCTTGGTCTCAGCATTGACTCCCTGTCAAAATAAAGGTTAAATAAAATACACACTCCAGCACATTAGGTGGTGGTAAGTTGAGCTCATTTGTGAACTTCCAATACAGTCATATAAGTAAAAGAAGATGAAGATAGCCCTCAATGGTGCTGCCCATGACCATGTTGTCACATAAGACACCATTGCAAGGAAAGGTGTGAATTTCAATCCCTATAGAGTTAGCTTATGTATCCTCACTTCACCTTTATTTCACGTCACTCTCCTCTCCCTCAACTTCTTTCTCTTCTTGGACAATCACATTGAAAGCACACGCAGGCTTCCCTCCAATGGATATTCTCTCATGACTTTTTAGACTTCTTAGGTGAGTGAATCCCTCTCCACACCGAGAGCAGTGATAAGGCTTCTCTCCACTGTGTGATCTCTGATGATTCTTTAGGTCTCCTGCAAAACGGAAATTATTTCCGCACTGTGAGCAGTGGTAAGGTTTCTCCCCTGTATGAATTCTCTGATGATCTCTAAGGCTTCCTGAATGATTGAAGCTCTTCCCACATGTGGTGCAGTGGTAAGGCTTCTCTCCACTATGTACTCTCTCATGTCTCTTAAGGTTTACTTTCTCACTGAAACTCTTCCCACATTGGGAGCAGAGGAAAGGTTTCTCTCCCGTGTGTACTCTTTGATGATTCTTAAGATTACTTGAGGAACTGAAACTCTTTCCACATTGAGGACAGGGGTAACGACCACGATCAGTCAGTCTTGATGTATCTGGGTCAACTACACCACCATTGTCCTCTTCTTCAACTTCTCTCATTTCCTTCTCAGTTTTCTTCTCATCCGCCTCCTCTTTGACAATCACATTGAAAGTACAGTCAGCATCCTCTTCTTTGACAATCACATTGAAAGTACAGGCAGGCGTCTCTCCAATATGTATTTTCTGATGACTTTTAAGACTTTTTAGTTGAGCGAATCTCTCCCCACACTGAGAGCAGTGGTAAGGCTTCTCTCCACAGTGCGATCTCTGGTGATTCTTTAGGTTTCCAGCAAAACAAAAACTATTTCCGCAGAGAGAGCAATGGTAAGGCTTCTCCCCTGTATGTATTCTCTGGTGTTTCTTAAGGTTTCCTGGCTGACTAAAACGCTTCCGACAAAGAGAGCAGTGGTAAGGCTTCTCCCCTGTATGTACTCTTTGGTGTTCCTTGAGACTTCCAGAACGATTGAAGCTTTTCCCACACTGGGTGCAGTGGTAAGGCTTCTCCCCACTATGTACCTTCTCATGTCTCGTGAGGTTGAATTTTTCACGGAAACTCTTCCCACATGTGGCACAGTGAAATGGTTTCTCTCTGGTGTGTACTCTTTGATGATTCTTTAGATTACCCGAGGAACGGAAACTCTTCCCACACTGATGGCAGGGGAAACGACCACGAAGTCTTGATGTATCTGGGTCAACTACACCACTAGTTTCCTGCTCTTCCTTAACTTCTCTCTTTACCTTCTCATCGATTTCCTTTTCATCCTCCTCCTCTTTGACAATCACATTGAAAGTACTGGCAGGCTTCTTTCGACTGTGTGATCTCTGATGAGTCTTCAGGTCTCCTGCTCGACTGAAATACTTCCCACAAAGAGAGCAGTGGTGAGGCTTCTCTCCACTGTGCGATCTCTGATGAGTTTTCAAGTCTCCTGCTCGACTGAAACCTTTTCCACATTGGGAGCAGTGGTAAGGTTTCTCTCCAGTGTGCACTCTTTGGTGATTCTTTAGATTACCTGAGGAACTGAAACTCTTTCCACATTGAGGACAGGGGTAACGACCACGAAGTCTTGATGTATCTGGGTCAACTACACCACTAGTTTCCTTCTCTTCCTCCTCCTCTTTGACAATCACATTGAGAGTACAGTCACCCTCCTCCTCTTTGACAATCACATTGAAAGTACAGGCAGGCTTCTTTCCACTGTGTGATCTCTGATGAGTCTTCAGGTCTCCTGCTCGACTGAAACACTTTCCACATTGAGGACAGGGGTAACGCCCACAAAAAGGTAGTATTGATTCTGTGGAACTGGGCTCGTTGACTAAGTCTGGGTTGGGGCTCTCTCCTGTAAGAATATGAACAGATATAGGGTAAGAAACAGAGAGGAACAAAGTATTTTAGCTTAACAATGCAGGATTAAACATTAATTTGGATTAACTCTCATAACTTTCTTTATGAAACGTTCCCCGAACAACGTAACGTGTATCTATTACGGCGGTAACAGTTTAATGTTACGTAACAAAAGTAAAGAATTACTTGGTCTTTTAGTTATCAATAAAACCCAACAAGTTGAGAGACTTGGTTTCTCCTACGGACTTAAATGGACTCAGTTGTCCCAGGGACAGGAGGAGGGGGAGTAACTAAAGTCTCTCCTCCTCCTCCTCCTTGACGATCACATTGAGTTCCACTGTTTGATTGCAGTCCCCCAGCTTCACGGACAGCAAATCTGGACCCCGCTGTGAGCTTCTCTGGGCAGGAACACCACAACCAGAACCCGGTTCAGACATGGTCAGCTGGAGGTGGATCTAAAGAGGAGACCGAAAGAGTTCAGGGTGATTTTCACAAACCTAGATTGTGGTATCGCTCCAGAAAAGACAACAACAATGTATCTAAGCCCCTTTCCCCCCTAAAAAAATATAAAGATAGACGGAAACAGCCTGTCAGATTAGGCTATTAGTTTAAAAAAAATTCTGCACAGTTTGGTAACAATGACAGCAAACAGCACAAACTGTTACTCTGATATAAAACTTTATATCTGCACTGTTCTTCAAGTAAATGGGTTTTTGTATCATTTTCAACGTCAGCAAGACAAAAGGCGCTGACAGTGTACTACAGGAAATGGAGTGGCTGAGTACGCCCCCATTCACATCGACGGGTCTGTAGTGGAGCGGGTCGAGAGCTTCAAGTTCCTCGGTGTCCACATCACTAAGGAACTATCATGGTCCAAACACACTGACCGCAAGGCACTTCAGAGGGCAGTGTGTATGGCCCCAGTACATCACTGGGGCCGAGCTCCCTGCCATCCAGGACCTCTATACCAGGTGGCGTCAGAGGAAGGCCCTAAAAATGGTCAAAGACTCCATCTACCCAAGTAATCTCTGCTACCGCACGGCCAGCGGTACCGGAGTACCAACTTTGGCACCAAAAGGCTCTGGAACAGCTTCTACCCCCAAGCCATTAGACTGCTGAACAGCTTGACTCTCTTGCACACTCACAAATACTACATAAAACACACACACACGCATACTGATGTCATGTCACACATAGACACACTTTCACACTCTGTACATACGGTACCAGTCAAAAGTTTGGACACACCTACTCATTCAAGGGTTTTTCTTTATTTTTACTATTTTTCTACATTGTAGAAAGGAATACCCAGAGTTACCTCTGCTACAGAGGATAAGTTCATTAGAGTTAACTGCAGCTCAGATTGCAGCCCAAATAAATGCTTCACAGAGTTCAAGTAACAGACACATCTCAACATCAACTGTTCAGAGGAGACTGCGTGAATCAGGCCTTCATGGTCGAATTGCTGCAAAGAAACCACTACTAAAGGACACCAATAAGAAGACACTTGCTTGGGCCAAGAAACACGAGCAATGGACATTAGACTGGTGGAAATCTGTCTTTTGGTCTGATGAGTCAAAATGTTTGGTTCCAACCGTTGTGTCTTTGACACGCAGAGATGGTGAACAGATGATCTCCGCATGTGTGGTTCCCACCGTGAAGAATGGAGGAGGGGGTGTGATGGTGCTTTGCTGGTGATACGGTCAGTGATTTATTTAGAATTCAAGGCACACTTAACCAGCATGGTTACTACAGCATTCTGCAGCGATACGCCATCCCATCTGGTTGGCATTTAGTGGGACTATCATTTGTTTTTCAACAGGACAATGACACAAAACACACCTCCAGGCTGTGTAAGGGCTATTTGACCAAGGAGAGTGATGGAGTGCTGCATCAGATGACCTGGCCTCCACAATCACTCGACATCAACCCAACTGAGATGGTTTGGGATGAGTTGGACTGCAGAGTGAAGGAAAAGCAGCCAACAAGTGCTCAGCATATGTGGGAACTCCTTGAAGACTGTTGGAAAAGCATTAGTTTAACACTTTTTGGGTTACTACATGATTCCATGTGTCATTTTATAGTTTTGATGTCTTCACTATTAAAATAGTAAAAATAAAGAAAAACCCTTGAATGAGTAGGTCTGTCCAAACCTTTTTTTTGAACGACAGATTTTTACCTTGTCCGCTCGGGGATTCGATCCAGCAACATGGGCTCGTAAGTAAGCATTTCACTGTAAAAGTCTACAGCGGTGACAAAACATCTGATTTTATATAAAATTGTCAATAGAAGAAAATATTTCTTTTTTTGTTTCAATTCTAAATAAAATCAGAGACTCAAGCGTTAACCTGTCTTCAATGACTTTCACTTCTCTTCATGGAACTTGTTTATTCCATGAGAGAATAATGTTGTTTTCTTTTAGAGTCACTGTGAAACAATCATAAGTCCGCTTCTCTCGTATTCGTTATCAAACTAATGATCTTCAGCTGGAATGAGTTAGTAATCTGCTTCTGTAGTCAGAGCCAGCGATCTCTATTCCAGATCATGAATTTCCAGAATAGCTGTACTTGCATTAGCTACGCAATCTGCTACTCCGGTTACTTCTTATCGTTGCCAACTTCACACTGTCACTCTCCGTTCACACTGTCACTGTCCGTTCACACTGTCACTGTCCGTTCACACTGTCACTGTCCGTTCACACTGTCCGTTCACACGGTCCCTGTCCGTTCACACGGTCACTGTCCGTTCACACGGTCCGTTCACACGGTCCGTTCACACGGTCACTGTCCGTTCACACGGTCACTGAGTTCACATCCAGAGTAGTGTCGCTGCTCATTTTGCAGCCCTTATAGAGTAGCCAATCATACTTTTTCTTGTTGGACATGCACTGTTTTGAATGCTATAGACTCTACTGAGTAGGCTGGAACTTGGTTTTATAGACACACAATTATGTACCATGCAATATTTGTCCAATATTTTTTTAAAAAGTGGATTTAAGCTGATTTACCACTCATTAAGGGCCGCAAAATGAGCAGCGATGCTCCTTTGGGTGTAAACTCTTTTACTGCAGCACAACGTACAGAAGATAGGAGTACAGACACAAACAACATCGTTGAAAATGTAGCATTGAAAAAATAAATAAACAAATAAATCACATAATATCTTATAGAAATACTTATCATACAAATAATAATTACAAGTATAAAATACATTGACAATTCTGCACAAACTGTTAATTTACAAAGTATACACAGAGAGGAAGTGGAAGAGAGAGGCCCAACTAGGGTGCAAATCTGTATCCGTCCAGCAGTTGATGTTTTTTTTCTGTTTGGCCAAGTAACAGGTTTTTGTATGGAGGTCAATGAGAGTGTGTCGATTTTGGTCAACAAAAAATGTATTATTTGCGACACAAGGATTATTTGATGGAATAGAAGTTTCATCATGTTTAAGTCGTTATGAGTGTACTGACATAAGTAGGACACTATACTGGAGTTGTCCCGAGATGGCTATGCATATTCATAGCTAGTAGCATACAATCTCTCTCCATTGGAAACAGGCGGTTGACGTCAACAACCCTCATCGAATATTTTTAAAAAAGGATTACAATAATGAGATGTATCCACCAATTCAAAGAAAGGATAGGCGGGAGCTAGACAGCCCACCGTGCAGCTTTGTGGACAACCACTCCCATTATTAGGGCGGAGAGACATGTATCCTCTCAGTATATCCATAATGTTTGGCATACATAACGGGACTCTTATTCTGGAGGATTCCAAAAGATCCATGACCCAGAAGTACTTCGTTATTCTTGCCTGCTTCACAGCTGTATCATTATGATGGAAAAAACGAATTTTGCTTCTTATGTCGACATCCCTTCTTAATTTGCTTGAAAATATGATGGAAACGGGGTTGTCTTGATCACACCAACAGCGTTATTGCGCAAAATGGTACACAGCATCATCTCGATACGTGTGCAATAAAAGATCAACATTCACCTTCTGCTATTTCTGTCAAGGCATCTACGCATACAGTTTGACATGTACGCTGCCAGCAGCATACCACCCTGCATCCCACTGCTGGCTTGCTTCTGAAGCTAAGCAGGGTTGGTCCTGGTCAGTCCCTCGATGGGAGACCAGATGCTGCTGGAAGTGGTGTTGGAGGGCCAGTAGGAGGCACTCTTTCCTCAGGTCTAAAAAATGCCCCAGGGCAGTGATTGGACATTGCCCTGTGTAGGGTGCTGTCTTTTGAATGGGACGTTAAACAGGTGTCCTGACTCTCTGAGGTCATTAAAGATCCCATGGCACTTATCGTAAGAGTAGGGGTGTTAACCCTGGTGTCCTGGCTAAATTCCCAAGCTGTCCCACATACGGTCACCTAATCATCCCCAGCTTACAATTGGCTCATCCACCCCCCTCCTCTCCCCTGTAACTATTCCCCAGGTTGTTGCTGTAAATGAGAATGTGTTCTCAGTCAACTTAACTGATAAAATATGTTCAACATAATCACCGAACGCACTGCCTCTGCAAAACAATGCTGCAAGGCCCGTTGGAAAGAAATATACTTCTGTTTTTTATTTAACATTTAACTAGGCAAGCCAGTTAGGAACAAATTATTATTTACAATGAAGGCCTACCTGGCCAAACCCTAACGATGCTGTGCCAATTGTGCGCCACCCTATGGGACTCCCGTTCACGGACGGTTGTGATACAGCCTGGAATCTAACCAGGGTCTGTAGTGACGCCTTTAGCACTGAGATGCAGTGCCTTGGACCGCTGCGCCACTCAGGAGTACCAAAACGCAATGATGCTGTCGGTATGATCGAGGCGTTAGCTGTATGCATAAACCTGTAGCCGGGTAGTTTAGCAAAGGTTAGTCCAGCTAGCTACCTAGATAGTTATAAAATATTTGGTTAGTCCAGCTAGCTAACGTTACCTAGATAGATAAACCAAATATTTTGTAACCAACCTATCTGTGGCTAAACATTGAGCAGCCGGTTAGCTAGCTAGCTAATTCCTCGGTACAGTCATTTCACTCACGATGAGACGACAGCTGGCTAACTATGAAATAAAAATCCCACTTCAACCGTGACCCTGAAATAAAGTTAGCATGTTATCTAGCTAGCTAGACCAACGGGTTGGACGGGAGATGTGTTGCTAATGGCTAACAGCTAGCTATCTGGGAGAACAACAAAGCCAGGCCGCGCCAACCACTGTGGAATATGTTGGTTTACAGACCGTGCTACAAGCATCATTTTAAAATGTTAGAAATTAGCAATAGGTTACCTGGAACTGATTTCCTGTAGCTAATTGTTTGGCTGAAAATAACTTGATGAAATGGTGAGGTCTCGTAAAGCGTTAGCAGGAAAAACTCATCCACTTTCCGAGTGCGTCTGGTCTGGATTATGAGATGACGCAAGAAGTGTTCGTGAGCGTCGTATCAGCGTAGTAATTGTGCATGTTTGACTGGCCTCTCTGTTCAATCCTATACTTACAACGTGTGCTGAATTAGGATACTATACTGAATTAAATCAA
>QNTS01000522.1:47121-59983 GCA_003317085.1 Hucho hucho
CTATATATTTATTAATTTCTTTCTTTCTTGAAGACATTGGTAAAGTAGAGCTCCACTGTGAGAAGAACAACACAGCCCACAAAACCAATGACATCTCAGTGAACAGACTAGAAAATAGAAAATAGAATAACTTTATTTATCTATGCTATTTATTAGGGCTGTTTGTATTAGTTCCCCGGACTCAGATTCTGCTAGTCCTGGACTAAAACAGACCAGGATTAATCTAGGCTAGGGTAGGGAAACCGGCCCTATGTTAGTCCCCTTTGACAAGACAGACACGTGCAGTAATAAAAATATTAAAACAAATCCTTGTGTGTGTTGTACATAGGTGAGTTGGGGTCAATTCAATCTAATCTAAAGACTGAATTGCACCACTGACAGGATTTGAGATACCTCCACTTGTAATGTAAATGTACTCCTGACATAAAAGTTAAGCTGTCAGAAAATATTGAATCTTATTGGACAAATACACAGTGTACATCTGATCTTTCCATGACATAGACTAACCAGGTGAATCCAGGTGAAAGCTATGATCCCTTATTGAATCCACTTCAATCAGTGTAGATGAAAGGGAGGTAGACGGGTTAAAAAACGATTTTCATGGATTGTGTATGTGTGCCATTCAGAGGGTGAATGGGCTAGACAATAGATTTAAGTGCCTTTGAATAGGGTATGGTAGTAGGTGCCAAGCGCCCCTGGTTTGAGTGTGTCAAGAACTGCAATGCTGCTGGGTTTTCACACTCAACAGTTTCCCATGTGTGTCAAGAATGGTTCACCACCCAAAGGACATCCAGCTAACTTGACACAACTGTGAGAAGCATTGGCGTCAACATGGACCAGAATCCCTGAGGAACGCTTTCAACACCATGTAGAGTCCATGCCCCGACGAATTGAGGCTGTTCTGAGGGCAAATGGGGACAACTCAATATTAGGAAGATGTTCCTAATTTTTTGTACACTCAGTGTGTAGTACCTCACTGTTTCTGAACGTTTTCTTCCATTTTGTTCCTACTGGACACAACCCAAAACATTCTCCATTCTCCATCCAGGGCCCCAGCCTTCGGAGGCATTGGGGACCAGGTCAGTGTTCGGGCTACCTGAGGCCTGTGGGAAGGGTTCCTCCTGGAAGGTTCACCAGGGCTCAGTGCTCCTGGCGGGCTCAATCACCCTGGACATCACCAGCCCAGCAGATGCCCCAGTGGGAGAGTACAGCCTGTCTGTAAAGACCAGCGCCACCTCCTCAGTGGGCAGCAGCCTGGGCAAGCTCCTTCTGCTGTTTAACCCCTTGTGCCAAGGCAAACACAATTCAATTCAAAACAACATTATTATCTCTCATGGGCAATTCTGGGACAATGAATTCACTTACTGTGAATGAGATTTGAGAGTATGGTAAAGCATATTTGATACATTATAAAGCATTTAAAGCATTCGTAAAAATGTTCACTAGAACTGTGATAAATTAACTTTTTCAAATGCTGTGAATGCATCAATACAGCCATGGTAACACACAGTCAATATTTGATACAGTATCGAGAGGGGATATGAACATTTCTGAATGTTCATATCAGTTTAAAAGCTGGAAATGGTGTTAGAAGTTCACCTAGGGGTCAGGATAAGGCTGTACTAAATGTTTGATGTATTATAATAATTGATTATGCTTATGTTGTATTAATAGAAGGGGAGGGGTAGTAAGACGCCTCCCTACTTACATTTATAGGGTCCTAGACTACAGATTAACAATATATATTCATTGTAGAGGTTTAGTATTGTTACACAATTATTTTTTAGTTCTCTCTGCAGGAGCTCTACAGGGGAGTGGGGGAGATAAGAGACTAGTCAGACATTCCACAATAAATCAACTTTGGGTAGTTAACATTTAGTGCCTAGCTTTTAGATAAACACTGAAACTCTATGTTTGTGTAGCTGTGGATGCATGGGCTTGGTCTGATAAGTAGATAGTAATAACGTAGGCAGTGACATCACTAAAGGCAGGACTTGGGGTTTAATAAAACAACTTGTGACTTTTTCTATTTTGCAGAACTTACTCGGAAACATGCGTGCTATGTTCCTGATTGTCAACTTCTGTCTGCAATTGCATTAATAAATGAATGAATGATTTAATTAAAGATATTGTCATAATGCTAATTTCACCAATGAGCCAATGATTGACAAAGGAACAAGGAACCAGTAAACAAACCCCAACAATGGCTAACTTTACAGAGATTGTTGTAACCCATGTCTCTGTATGGGTTGGAAAGACGCCTCATAACTGTTTTGGGACATAGTAGACCAGACACACAGATACAAAAAATGGGCCACAACATCCAGTGCCACATTATATGAATGACAGTCTGTGGTTATGAATGCTGTTCCCTAATATCAAAGTGGTGGCATTGGTGTTGAAACCATGTGATGAGTTCATTGGTAGCACAGCCTATTAGCACGGCTTGGTAGCACAGCCTGGTAGCACAGCCTATTAGCACGGCTTGGTAGCACAGCCTGGTAGCACAGCCTATTAGCACGGCTTGGTAGCACAGCCTGGTAGCACAGCCTATTAGCACAGCTTGGTAGCACAGCCTGGTAGCACAGCCTGGTAGCACAGCCTAGTTGCACAGCTTGGTAGCACAGCCTGATTGCACACCCTGGTAGCACAGCTTGGTAACAAACTGGTAGCACAGCCAGGTAACAAAGCCTAGTAACACAGCTTGGTAACAAACTAGTAGCACAGCCTGGTAACACAGGCTGGTAACATCCTGGTAACAGTCTAGTAACAGCCTGGTAACACAGCCTGGTAACATCCTGGTAACACAGCTTGGTTACGTCCTGGTAACACTACATTCTAGCATGGGAGACAGTGGTCATAACACAGTAACAGCATGATAACATGTTAAAGTTACTCGCAATTAAAACATTGTCCAGATACCCCTTCATTTCAGTTTGTATAATAATCTATTTTTTATTAATTATTTATTTAACCAGTCAAGTCAGTTGAACAAATTCTTATAATTTGTGTTTTAAAACGGCTGTATTTTGATGCGGGCTGTAGAGGACTGGGTGCATCTACCTGAAGAGGAGGAGAGGCAGGAGTATGTGATGAGAGAACAAGGCCTGGTGTACAAAGGTTCTGACAAAAACATCAGCTCCATGGCGTGGAACTTCGGACAGGTACACAGAACAAACAGTACAGTATTGTACAGTTGAAAAGTACTAGCTAGCTGCTCATAACATATAGGGTTTGTTTCCTGGACACAGATTAAATATATTCCTCGACTAAAAAGCAAACTCAAAGGAGAATCTCCATCCCAAATTATTTTTAC
This sequence comes from Hucho hucho, assembly GCA_003317085.1. Taxonomy (NCBI): domain Eukaryota; kingdom Metazoa; phylum Chordata; class Actinopteri; order Salmoniformes; family Salmonidae; genus Hucho; species Hucho hucho. The sequence continues at coordinate 50,438 of QNTS01000522.1, forward strand.
TCTAGAGAAGTCCAGCACTAATCTGTTGCCCAGGAAACCGCCCCCAAGTGTCATGATATCTTAGTCTACATGATTGGCTAGAGTCCTGTGTGGCTCCGTTGGTAAAGCATGGCTCTTGCAACGCCAAGGTTGTGGGTTTCGATTACCGCGGGAGACCAATACGAACATTTATCAACTCAATATTGTAAATCGCTGTGGATAAGAGCGCCTGTTAAATTACTAAAATGTAAGTTAGTATAGACAACATTTTTTAGAAATTGCTGTAGGCTTGCTTGCTAACCTGCCCAAATGTATTGTTTCTCCAGTTTGAAGACGATATAGTGGACATTTGCCTGAAGCTGCTTGACGTGAATCCCAAGTGTCTGAGTGACCCCGCCAAGGACTTCTCTGCTCGTTGCAACCCCATCTATGTCAGTAGGGTGGTCAGTGCCATGGTAAGATTGGAGATCTGACCCCCACTAGTGACAGTGACAACATTATTGAAACCCACTAGTAACAGTAAATAGGCTTCCATACAACCTTTTAATGGAGTAAAGTACATGTCAGATAAAACATTTCATGAAAATGCTGATGGAAAATGTGGCGGGCAACTTTACAAATGTTGACAAAACAAAATACGCTAGACAAGGTGGGATTTTTTTGAGTTGGTAAAATTAATTATTAGAGAAATGTTGGTGGAAATGCTTTTATGTGCAAATATTGATTTAATAACCATCATGTCGAAGTAAACGTGGAATCACGCAATGACATCTTGTGTGGTCATCCCACTACGACTCATCAGGAAAGCATGCTGTTTATTAGGCTACAGATAAATGACGAAGTTCACAGGGTGGTGAATGTGCAAGGTGATGAGCTTGATATTTCTTTCTAATAAATATCGAGGGCCTTATTCTGGTAACATGATCCTCGATGCTTGGCTGCTGTTTGACAAATAAAAAATTATCTCATCATGTAGGCTACAGTGCATTTGGAAACTATTCAGACCCCTTGACTTTTTCTACATATTGTTACGTTACAGCCTCATTTTAAATTTGTGACCGACCGCCTCGATTTGTTCTTATCTAGCATTAGATTTTTTTTTTATTTGTATTTTTACATTTGATAAAAGTAGAGAGTCAGAGATAGAAAATGGTATATCACACACTGCAGTTGAGGAACAATGGGGAAGTAATTCTGCTTTGAAAGTTGATAAACCATAATTTTGAGAAAATAGCCCTGGAATGTTTTGGTACACCTACTCAACTCAAATTGTATTAGTCACATGCACCGAATAAAACAGGTGTAGACCATACAGTGAAATGCTTACTTACGAGCCCCTTACCAACAATGCAGTTTAAATAAAATATGGATAAAAATAAGAAATAAAAGTAAAAAGTTATTAAAGAGCAGCAGTAAAATAACAATAGCGAGACTATAAACAGGGGGGTACAGAGTCAATGTGCAGGGGCACGGGTTAGTTGAGGTGATATGTACATGTAGGTAGAGTTATTAAAGTGACTATGCATAGATAATAACAGAGAGTAGCAGCGGTGTAAAAGGGGGGGGGGCAATGCAAATAGTCTGGGTAGCCATTTGATTAGATGATTAGGAGTCTTATGGCTTGGGGGTAGAAGCTGTTTAGAAGCCTCTTGGACCTAGACTTGGCGCTCCGGTACCACTTGCTGTGCGGTAGCAAAGAGAACAGTCTATGACTAGTGTGGCTGGAGTCTTTGACAATTTTTTGGGCCTTCCTCTGACACTGCCTGGTTTAGAGGTCCTGGATGGCAGGAAGCTTGGCCCCAGGGATGTACTGGGCCGTTCACACTACCCTCTGTAGTGCCTTGCGTTCAGAGGCCGAGCAGTTGCCATACCAGGCAGTGATGCAAACAGTCAGGATGCTCTCGATGTTGCAGCTGTAGAACCTTTTGAGGATCTAAGGACCCATACCAAATCTTTTCAGTCTCCTAAGGGGGAATAGGTTTTGTTGTGGCCTTTTCACGACTGTCTTGGTGTGCTTGGACCATGTTAGTTTGTTGGTGATGTGGACACCAAGGAACTTGAAGCTCTCAACCTGCTCCACTGCAGCCCCGTCGATGAGAATGGGGGCGTGCTCGGTCCTCTTTTTCCTGTCGTCCACAATCATCTCCTTTATCTTGATCATGTTGAGGGAGAGTTTGTTATCCTGGCACCAAACGGCCAGGTCTCCTCCCTATAGGCTGTCTCGTTGTTGAGCTGTAGTCAATGAATAGTGTCATTTCCGGTCACAACTTGAATACTTGTTTACGTGCTTCTGTGCAGTTTGTTGCTAACCTTACTTTGCTACCTGCCAACTTTACGGTTTTTACTTTTTAATGACCGTTTTCTCTTTTTTTTCCTTGCTCAACTTTTTTCATTCAACTTTTCCCCCCCGGACGCTATCTGGACGTGATTTGTCAGGACCTCCACCAGCCGAAGCTAAGTAGTAACATTAACATTATGCCTTCTAATTGCAGTCTCTGTACTCATAATATACAGGAGAACGATCGCCTTATGGCGAGGATAGCCGTGCTGCAAGCCCAGCTTCAGACGCAATCGTTAGACAAGGGTCATTTAAGTGTAGGAAAGGATGAAACAGCATCTGTGCCACCAATAAGTACAGGTAGTAATATAAATCCCCTCGCACAGCCCCCGCAGCCAGACAATTTTCTCATGGCTTCTGGAAGGAAATGCTGTAGGAATGCTCAACCGGTGTCGCTCATTCAGCCGACAGAAGCTTTCAACCGGTTCTCCCCATTAAGCAGCGGGTCGGAGTCAGAGGCCGAGCCTCCTCCCGTTACGGGGTCTGAGACGCCGAAACCTCCCACCATTAGCTCTGACAAATTGAAAACCCTAGTCATTGGCAACTCCATTACCTGCAGTATTAGACTTAAAACGAATCATCCAGCGATCATACACTGTTTACCAGGGGGCAGGGCTACCAACATTAAGGCTAATCTGAAGATGGTGCTGGCTATGTCTAAAACTGGAGAGTGTAGAGAGTATAGGGATATTGTTATCCACGTAGGCACCAACGATGTTAGGATGAAACAGTCAGAGGTCACATAGCTTCAGCGTGTAAATCTGCTCGAAAGATGTGTCGGCATCGAGTAATTGTCTCTGGCCCCCTCCCAGTTAGGGGGAGTGATGAGCTCTACAGCAGTCTCACAACTCAATCGCTGGTTGAAAACTGTTTTCTGCCCCTCCCAAAATATATACTTTGTAGATAATTGGCCCTCTTTCTGGGACTCACCCACAAACAAGACCAAGCCTGGCCTGCTGAGGAGTGACGGACTCCATCCTAGCTGGAGGGGTGCTCTCATCTTATCTACGAACATAGACAGGGCTCTAACTCCCCTAGCTCCACAATGATATAGGTTGCAGGCCAGGCAGCATGCTGTTAGCCAGCCTGTCAGCTTAGTGGAGTCTGCCACTAGCACAGTCAGTGTAGTCAGCTCAGCTATCCCCATTGAGACCGTGTCTGTGCCTTGATCTAGGTTGGGCAAAACTAAACATGGCGGTGTTCGCCTTAGCAATCTCACTGGAATGAAGACCTCCTCCATTCCTGTCATTATTGAAAGAGATTGTAAGGGCAGGTAATCAAGGAGGTGATGGAGTCCAGGTGAGTGTCATTATGTGCGTAACGCTGGTGACAGGTGTGCGCCCTAATGAGCAGCCTGGTGACCTAGAGGCCGGAGATTGAGCACACGTGACATAACCCCCTCCCCGACGCACGGCTCCAGCTGCAGGACGCCGACCAAGATGACGATCCCGGGGATCAGGAGCGGACCGGTCACCTCTGCTAAGGCGCAGGAACCTGTCGAACCGGCTGAGGCGCGGGAGCATGACGACCTAGAGTGCCGGAGAGAGAGCATACGTGACAGTACCCCCTCCCCGGCGCGTTCGGTTCCAGCCGCAGGACGCCAACCACAGGGACAATCCTAGGGATCCGGAGCGGACCGGTCGCCTCCGCTGAGGCGCAGAAAACTGACGAACTGGCTGAGGAGTGAGAGCCTGATGAGCCGGCTGAGACCTCCCCGGTTGCCTCAGTTGAGGCACGGGAACCTGTTCACCCAGCTTAGGCATGGAAGCCTATCGAACCTGCTGAGGCATTGGAGCATACAAACCAGCTGAGGCCTCCCAGGTAGCTCCGGCTCCAACACCCGGACCCGACATCACCCCCAACACACAATAAAAAAACACTCCCTGATGCTTCCCTTTTTTGAGTCGTCATTATGTAACGATGTACGTTGAGAGTCGGGAAGCAAGTTCAGGGAGTGAATACATTTAATTAATAAATGAACAAAACAAGAAACACAAACAGAGCACAGACATGAAACAGGAACAATGACGACTGGGGAAGAAACCAAAGGGAGTGACATATAAAGGGCAGGTAATCAAGGAGGTGATGGAGTCTAGGTGAGTGTCATTATGCGCGTGATGCTGGTGACAGGTGTGCGCCTTAACGAACAGCCTGGTGACTTAGTAGCCGGAGAAGGAGCACACGTGACAGGGAGAACTTATGGACCAGGCAAGGAGGGCATTAATCAGAGAGGCAACAAATGGACCAAAGATAACCCAGAAGGAGCTGCAAAGCTTCACAGCAGAGATCGGAGTATCTGTCCATATGACCACTTTAAGCCGTACTCTCCACAGAGCTAGGCTTTATGGAAGAGTGGCCAGGAAAAAGCCATTGCTTAAAGACATGTGGGAGACTCCCCAAATGTATGGAAGAAGTCTAAAATCGGGTTTTTTGGCCATCAAGGAAAACGCTATGTCTGGCACAAACCCAACACCTCTCATCACCCTGAGAACACCATCCCCACAGTGAAGCAGCAGCATCATGATTTGGGACTGGGAAACTGGTCAGAATTTAAGGAATGATGGATAACGCTAAATACAGGGAAATTATTGAGGGAAACCTGTTTCAGTCTTCCAGAGATTTGAAATTGGGACGGCAGTTCCCCTTCCAGCAGGACAATGACCCTAAGCATACTGCTAAAGCAACGCTTGAGTGGTTTAAGGGGAAACATTTAAATGTATTGGAATGGCCTAGTCAAAGCCCAGACCTCAATCCAATTGAGAATCTGTGGTATGACTTAAAGATTGCTGTACACCGGCAGAACCCATCCAACTTGAAGGAGCGGGAGCAGTTTTGCCTTGAAGAATGGGCAAAAATCCCAGCGGCTAGATGTGCCAAGCTTATAGAGACATACCCCAAGAGACTTGCAGCTGTAATTTCTGCAAAAGGTGGCTCTACAAAGTATTGACTTTGGGAGGGTGAATAGTTATGCACGCTCAAGTTTTCAGTTTTTTTTCTGCTTATTTCTTGTTTGTTTCACAATAAAAAATATTTTGCATCTTCAAAGTGGTAGGCATGTTGTGTAATTCAAATTAAACAAACCCCCCCAAAAAATAAATTTTAATTCCAGGTTGTAATGCAACAGGAAATGAACAATGCTAAGGGGTGTGAGTACTTTCGCAAGCCACTGTACGTGCGGTCACTGTGGGAACGACGTCATCGATGCACTTATTGATGAAGCCAATGACTGATGTGGTGTACTCCTCAATGCCATCTGAGAAATCCCGGAACATATTCCAGTCTGTGCTAGCAAAACAGTCTTGTAGCTTAGCATCTGCTTCATCTGACCACTTTTTTATTGATCTAGTCACTGGTGCTTCCTGCTTTCATTTTTGCTTGTAAGGAGTAATCAGGACACAGAATTATGGTCAGATTTCAAATCAAATCAAATCAAATTTTATTTGTCACATACACATGGTTAGCAGATGTTAATGCGAGTGTAGCGAAATGCTTGTGCTTCTAGTTCCGACCATGCAGTAGTATCTAACAAGTAATCTAACAAATTCACAACAACTACCTTATACACAAGAGTAAAGGAATGAATACGAGTATGTACATATAAATATATGGATGAGCGATGGCTGACCGGCATAGGCAAGATGCAGTAGATGGTTAGAGTACAGTGTATACATTTGATATGAGTATGTCGGATATGTAAACATTATATACAAAATTGTTTAAAGTGGCTAGTGATACATTGTTACATCCAATTCCTATGTTTTAAGTGGCTAGAGATTTAAGTCAGTATGTTGGCAGCAGCCACTCAATGTTAGTGATGGCTGTTTAACAGTCTGATGGCCTTGAGGTAGAAGCTGTTTTTCAGTCTCTCGGTCCCAGCTTTGATGCACCTGTACTGACCTGGCCTTCTGGATGATAGCGGGGTGAACAGGCAGTGGCTCGGGTGGTTGTTGTCCTTGATGATCTTTTTGGCCTTCCTGTGACATCGGGTGGTGTAGGTGTCCTGAAGGGCAGGTAGTTTTCCCCCGGTGATGCGTTGTGCAGTCTTCACTACCCTCTGGAGCGCCTTACGGTTGAGGGCGGAGCAGTTGCCGTACCAGGCGGTGATACAGCCCGACAGGATGCTCTCGATTGTGCATCTGTAGAAGTTTGTGAGTGATTTTGGTGACAAGCCGAATTTCTTCAGCCTCCTGAGGTTGAAGAGGCGCTGTTGCGCCTTCTTCACCACGCTGTCTGTGTGGGTGGACCAATTCAGTTTGTCCGTGATGTGTACGCCGAGGAACTTAAAACTTTCCACCTTCTCCACTACTGTCCCCTCGATGTGGATAGGGGGGTGCTCCCTCTCCTGTTTCCTGAAGTCCACGATCATCTCCTTTGTTTTGTTGACATTGAGTGAGAGGTTATTTTCCTGACACCACACTCCGAGGGCCCTCACCTCCTCCCTGTAGGCCGTCTCGTCGTTNAGGGTCTCGAGCTTAATGACGAGCTTGGAGGGAACTATGGTGTTAAATGCTGAGCTGTAGTCGATGAACAGCATTCTTACATAAGTATTCCTCTTGTCCAGATGGGTTAGGGCAGTATGCAGTGTGATTGCGATTGCGTCGTCTGTGGACCTATTGGGACGGTAAGCAAATTGGAGTGGGTCCAGGGTGTCTGGCAGGATGGAGGTGATATGATCCTTGACTAATCTCTCAAAGCACTTCATGATGACGGAAGTGAGTGCTACGGGGCGATAGTCATTTAGCTCAGTTACCTTAGCTTTCTTGGGAACAGGAACAGTGGCCCTCTTGAAGCATTTGGGAACAGCAGACTGGGATAGGGACTGATTGAATATGTCCGTAAACACACCAGCCAGCTGGTCTGCGCATGCTCTGAGGACATGGCCAGGGATGCCATCTGGGCCGGCAGCCTTGCGAGGGTTAACACATTTAAATGTTTTTCTCACATTGGCTGCGGTGAAGGAGAGCCCGCAGGTTTTGGTAGCAGGCCGTGTCGGTGGCACTGTATTGTCCTGTCGATAGAGCCTGATAAACTCAGGGCATCAATGTTATTGAGAAAAGTTGCAAAACATTTGTAGTTCCTCGATGGCTAACATTATATTTTCAAAGATGGCGCGGTAGAAAGGACTGTCAACACATACTGAACAGCTCCCGTTATAGACAGAAGCATGCTACATGGCAGACCAATCCAAACTCATCTCCCGGCATGTCCAGCCCATACATTATCTCAGCCAATTGGGAAGGTTCCTGACTTTTTCCATGGCTAAAACAACTAGGCTCATAATTTAATTGTATTTGTTTTTATGGATGGAATACAAGTTTGCTATTAAGGCACATGAAAGTTCACATGTTCAAAGAAGGCATTTCTGCAAAAAAATACATTTTGATAAAACATTTATGTTTATGTTGAAATGCTGCTCCTGTGAAGTAGTGACATGCGACGTACGCCTAGTTTCCTGAAACGAGTCACAAATGGATAAAATATTTTTTCTCTCATCAATCTACACACAATACCCCATAGTGACAAAGCACAAACAGTTGATAGACATTTTAGCAAATGTATAAAAAATTTAAAACTGAAATACCACATTAACATAAGTATTCAGACCCTGAAGCACCTTTGGCAGTGATTACAGTCTCGAGTCTTCTTGGGTATTGAAGAGGGTTAAACCAAGGCCTTATACCTTATAAAGGGTTAATAAAATATGTTATGATAAACTGTAAGGTCTCCTCTTCAGGAGTGTGTGTGTGTTAAAACCTGTTTTTGAGTGTTGTGACCTTCAGACACTATCAGGCGTCTACATTCAGACTCCTCCTGTCTGGATCCCACCGTGGTTATCTGGTTTTCTGAGAACACAAGGCTGCCACAGACCTGATGAAACCAGTCACCTGCCAGAATATGCTTACACTCGTTCACATTGTTATGACTCTATACTTGTGATGAAAGGTCAAGTTTCGGTCAAACCGACTTCTGAGCTTTTAATTTCTGATAAGATATATATATATATTTTTTTGATATTTTTAAATGTTGTTATCAGGAAAACTCACGCAAGGAGGACTGGGAGAGGCTATATGAGTTACAGGATGTCTTAGACATTTTGCAGAACTATCATATACTGTTATACTGTACTCTGTACCAACTTCTGCCTACAATTGTATTACTAAAATTAGTATTTTAATATTTAAACAAAGAGTCTGTGTTTCCTTTCCATTACTAATGTATGTTTGATAATTATATAGATCTGATCATTTGTTGAAGAAATTGACCAACATTTTGGCGAGCTTGCCAGGCGAGAGTGACCACTTCGCTGGACTGACCATTGATCCACGTGCAAGCGCTACAAAATTAGAAGGTAAGCAGACGCCTGTTATATCTAAAGTCTGTCATTTGTATGGCACGCTGTGGTTAATTTAAAAAAATAACATTTGACCTTTATTTAACTAGGCAAGTTAGTCATACAGCCAGATGCTATGTATTTTAGTGCGACATCATACACAAAAATGCTTTGTATTTTAGTGGGACATACAGCCAGATGCTTTGTATTTTAGTGGGACATACAGCCAGATGCTTTGTATTTTAGTGGGACATACAGCCAGATGCTTTGTATTTTAGTGTGACATCATACAGCCAGATGCTTTGTATTTTAGTGGAACATACAGCCAGATGCTTTGTATTTTAGTGTGACATCATACAGCCAGATGCTTTGTATTTTAGTGGGACATACAGCCAGATGCTAACAGTGGCATGAGCCTGGAAATCTTCTTTGAGTGACAGACTTGAATTCTGAAAGAACAATAAGTTAATCAGGATATTTATGCAACTTATGCATTTTATATTATTTGACAATTGAAAATGCATTAAGAAGCCACACCAGTCAACAATACATGTACCACAATTATAGAGGATTACATAGACCAAGTCAAGCCCTGTTATAATTGTTTTCAACAATATTTTATACAGTAAGACATACAGTAGGCCTAAAAATATTTAATCTTCTTCCGACCGGCTCGATTCGGTCTTAGGTAGCAAAATTTTAAATTGTGTTTTTTACATTGGATAAAAGTAGAGACTCAGAGCTAGAAAAGGGTATATCATACACTACAGTTGAGGAACAATGGGGAAATAATCTGCTTTAAAAGTTGCTAAACTTGTAATCTCACTTTTGAGAAAATGGCCCTTGAATATTTTGGTAAACCTACTGGAGAGCTCTTCTTTCTCTGCACCCATTCAGC
>QNTS01000522.1:239254-300642 GCA_003317085.1 Hucho hucho
GTGTATATATATATATATATACAGTGGGGAAAAAAAGTATTTAGTCAGCCACCAATTGTGCAAGTTCTCTCACTTAAAAAGATGAGAGAGGCCTGTAATTTTCATCATAGGTACACTTCAACTATGACAGACAAAATGAAGAAAAAAAATCCAGAAAATCACATTGTAGGATTTTTAATGAATTTATTTGCAAATTATGGTGGAAAATAAGTATTTGGTCACATACAAACAAGCAAGATTTCTGGCTCTCACAGACCTGTAACTTCTTCTTTAAGAGGCTCCTCTGTCCTCCACTCGTTACCTGTATTAATGGCACCTGTTTGAACTTGTTATCAGTATAAAAGACACCTGTCCACAACCTCAAACAGTCACACTCCAAACTCCACTATGGCCAAGACCAAAGAGCTGTCAAAGGACACCAGAAACAAAATTGTAGACCTGCACCAGGTTGGGAAGACTGAATCTGCAATAGGTAAGCAGCTTGGTTTGAAGAAATCAACTGTGGGAGCAATTATTAGGAAATGGAAGACATACAAGACCACTGATAATCTTCCTCGATCTGGGGCTCCACGCAAGATCTCACCCCGTGGGGTCAAAATGATCACAAGAACGGTGAGCAAAAATCCCAGAACCACACGGGGGGACCTAGTGAATGACCTGCAGAGAGCTGGGACCAAAGTAACAAAGCCTACCATCAGTAACACACTACGCCGCCAGGGACTCAAATCCTGCAGTGACAGACGTGTCCCCCTGCTTAAGCCAGTACATGTTCAGGCCCGTCTGAAGTTTGCTAGAGAGCATTTGGATGATCCAGATGAGGATTGGGAGAATGTCATATGGTCAGATGAAACCAAAATATAACTTTTTGGTAAAAACTCAACTCGTCGTGTTTGGAGGACAAAGAACACCATACCTACTGTGAAGCATGGGGGTGGAAACATCATGCTTTGGGGCTGTTTTTCTGCAAAGGGACCAGGACGACTGATCTGTGTAAAGGAAAGAATGAATGGGGCCATGTATCGTGAGATTTTGAGTGAAAACCTCCTTCCATCAGCAAGTGCATTGAAGATGAAACGTGGCTGGGTCTTTCAGCATGACAATAATCCCAAACACACCGCCCGGGCAACGAAGGAGTGGCTTCGTAAGAAGCATTTCAAGGTCCTGGAGTGGCCTAGCCAGTCTCCAGATCTCAACCCCATAGAAAATCTTTAGAGGGAGTTGAAAGTCCGTGTTGCCCAGCGACAGCCCCAAAACATCACTGCTCTAGAGGAGATCTGCATGGAGGAATGGGCCAAAATACCAGCAACAGTGTGTGAAAACCTTGTGACGACTTACAGAAAACGTTTGACCTCTGTCATTGCCAACAAAGGGTATATAACAAAGTATTGAGATAAACTTTTGTTATTGACCAAATACTTATTTTCCACCATAATTTGCAAATAAATTCATTAAAAATCCTACAATGTGATTTTCTGGATTTTTTTTCCTCATTTTGTCTGTCATAGTTGAAGTGTACCTATGATGAAAATTACAGGCCTCTCTCATCTTTTTAGGTGAGAGAACTTGCACAATTGGTGGCTGACTAAATACTTTTTTTCCCCACTGTATATATATATATTATATTTAAAATAATCATAGCTGGTAATCAAGTGTTTATGCCTGCTGCAAAGCTTGAGATGCATGGCTATGAGGCTGATGTCAGTATTTTTCCACTACATATGGTCCTGGATCATTGATAATGTTCTGTTTTGACTGAAAGTGTTTTCATCAGTGGGCCACAAGATGGCAGTGAAAACACTTTGAAATCATTGTATTCTGAGGTATGATCAATCAATCATTATCTCACCTTGATTCTAAATTGTCATTTTCAAAGAACTACGTAGAGGTACGAAGGCATACATTTGAACTGCTTCTGCCACTACAGAAGGGACAATCAACACAGGCAGAATAGTATAGCATCATTTGCAACATTCCCCTTACAACCATCCATCATTTCAAGACCATATGACTTGAAATTGATATTCACGAGGATACTTGGCAAATAGTGTATAAACGGTAGGCAGAGCATCTGAAGACACTGATACGGATACTGTGGTAGACCTGGTGAATGGATGAGGAGACTCACCTCATGTCCCTGATCAGGGATACATTGAGAGGGGGCAAGGCAGTGCCAGCGTCAGACTTGCGTCTCTCTGTGTCGTGGATGAGACCTGATGTGGGGAGGAGAGAGAGGGATGTGGCTATGGCTTTACATCACTGTCCATTTATCACATTTCAACGATTGGCTTACCTGGGGGACCCAAACCGGCTGGTGCTGCATCCGTCTTCTCTTTGCTCTCCTGATAGTGGAGCAGGTGGGACCACAAGGCAGATTTACCCTGGCAGATGAAGATGGAGATGTGGGAATGAATGAATGCGCATTGAATGCACCTAAATGCATACATGTGTGTTAGTGTGTATTTATACTGTTTTTAAATAATACTTGTGTGTGTGTGCTGACCTGTTTGACCTGCAGCCCGTGGCTCCAGATCCTCTCCAGCAGGTCACAGAGGGAGGCGATAAGTGTGTTCTCCTCCACGCCTGTAATGCTGACCTCCCCATGACCTAGCTCCACCGCCTCCCTGCCCATCTTCTCAACCAGCATGCGCTTGGTCTGGAGGGACACACATCACCGTACAGGGAGATTACCATCTCTGGAGGCCAGATGGTTGACACTACAGGTGCTGGATCTCAATATCCAAGTAATAGTCTACTGCAATGGTCATTGACATCAGAATACTTCTGAGTGACATTGAAACTAATGGAGACTCACTGAAGGTGTCGCATCTCAATATCCATGGGATTGTCTACTGCAATAGTCTACTGCAATGGTTATTGCAATCGTAATATGTCTGATTAAGAGTGAGATGTAGGAAGACTGGTATTTACTGTACCTTATTCCTGCACTCCTTCAGCAGACCCTCCACAAACTTCCAGTTGGTCTGAGCAATGACGGAGGGGGAGAGGTTGGACAGCTTGGGCTGCCGGATGGTAGTGCCCAGGTTCCTGGCCTCCTGGATGTATTTCTGTAATGAGACAGAGAGGACAGGGTCAGAAAGGACAGGGTCAGACAGGACAGGGTCAGAAAGGACAGGGTAAGAGAGGACACACATGGAGTGGCCTAAGAGTAGGCTATACACCAAGGGAGAGTAATCAATCTAGCTCAATGTTCATCATCACATAAACACAGAGGGTCACATCACTCGGCAACCAACCACAGAACGTATACAGTGCATACAGTGGATAGATTTCTGGTAACTACTACAGTGAGGGATGAGCTCTGAGTCAGTTGTATAATGAGCTGAGCTGCCTGTACTGAGGTAATTTCATGATGGACGATGGTTCTGTCTTTTACCTTTCTGACATCAACATCCATCCTGGGAGGTGTGTCAGTGCCATGGGTTTTCTGGGATGCTGTCAAATCAATCTAAATATTGCTTTCTTAATGTGGAGTTAAGTGCACCCTAAAGTGAAACCCTAAACCTGAGAATAAACCCTGGAAAGTGATCTGGAGTATCAGGTAAAGCTGTGATGCTAGGAGGAGGAGGGAGTGAGGACCACATGGGGGGAGGGGCCATGTGGACGTGGTGTGAGGCTCAGGCCCCACCCACTGCCAACACATACCACATCCACAGTCACAGACTTTAGACAGGGCCTGAAGGACTGCGAGAGCCAGTAGTAGTCTAGAAACAGCAGGAGCTGTAGCTCCGGGAACAGACACTCCACATGCTGGGAGCGTGTGTGTGAGATGGAGAGAGAGAGAGAGAGAGAGAGAAAGAGAGAGAGAGAGAGAGAGAGAGTGTGTGAGAGAAATACAGTAGGTAGATGTGAGGGAGACAGTAGGTGTCAGAGGGATAGAAACAGAAACAGAAAGAGAGGTTAGGTCAAGAGAAAATAATTGAGGGAGAGAGAGTAAAAGAGAAAAATGGACAAACAAGACTTTAATTCAATCGTTCCAGACATTTGATATTTAGAAGTGAATACCGCAAGCCATGAAGAAGAGTGAGGAAGAAATCGACAAGAAACTAACAATAACACAAAAACATGTGAATATGGTTTGGGAATGTTATTCCCGTTTTTCTAGGGCTGCTTGATGTCCTCTCACCTCTCTCTGGTCGTTGTCCAGGTAAAGGTGTTCAGCGTGTTGTTTCTGTCTGTCCTTCCTCCTCCACTGTGCTGGAGCACTCCTCTTCGCCCATCTAACATACAAACAAAACAACTTCACTTAGAAAGACACAAAAGCCAAATAGCAAAGATAGAGACAAAACATTTTTTTTTCTCAGTATTATCAATCAAAGTATGTAAATCAGTCTCTCTTGCGGAGGTGTGATCCTCACTTGTTGCTGACGGGTCCAGTGGAGAGGACGTCAGACTGCAGCCGGGGGAAGAAGCCGTGTTCGTAGCGACCCTGGCCAATCTTCATGTCCAGCAGGTGGGGATGTAGGGCCGTGTGGTCGATCTTAACCACCCGCATCTCTATGGCCTTCTCTGGGGTGACACAGAGAGCGGAGGAGGATGAGGTACTGTCAAAGCAGATCCATTAGCACCAACCGTCATAGAGGATTTAACAGTCTTATGTCATGGTTAAGCCACTCTGTGAGTGGCTATGAGTCACAGCACTGAGGAGTCACATAGATTCACCACATCTCATCTCTGAATCCTCACCGCCACCGCCATGCTGTGAGTTATCATCACCTGACCTAGGGTTGCAAAATTCCTTTAACCTTATCAAAATTGTCAGGTTTTCCAGAAATCCTGGTTGGAGGATTGATGATTTCCTGCTTATTCCCTTCTGTTTCCGGGAATCTTCCAACCTGGATTTCTGGAAAACCTGACAATTTTGATAAGGTTAAAGGAATTTTGCAACCCTAGGTCAGGTTATGATAACTCACAGCATGGAGGTGTGGCGGTGAGGATTCAGAGATGAGATGTGGTGAATCTATGTGACTCCTCAGTGCTCTGACTCATAGCCACTCACAGAGAATTTTGCATCCCTAACCTGACCTAACACTCAACATCATCAGCACCAATGACAAAAAGCTACATAGTTAAGACTATTACAACTGTGTAGATAGCTGTGTAATGTATTAGGTTAGTACATAACTGGTATGCATGCAATGAATCATACAATTACAGAGAGGAATTTGAAATAATTTATAGTTAGAGGGAAAAATTCAACAGCTAAATTAATTTTGACATGAATTATTCCAGGTGCTACTGACTGTTCCCAAAGACAGAGTAGAAGAAAGACCTGTGCCCTGTAATCATATTGTTCCCATAATGCATTGCAAGCACAAACAATAACCCACCACCAAGGTGAAATAAGGATGGATTATTACTAAGGTGAGCCTTGTAGATCTCTAACCCAATGGAGTGAGGTTCAGGGGAGACAAAATCTATTTTCTCATATCGCTTTTGAAGGAGTTTGTCTGAAAACAAGAACAGTTACGTCTGTTAGCAAAGAAAGGTTAAAATAAATCAGTGTGAAAGGATTTGAGACATGTGTGTCTTGAAAACATACAAGTATCTTGCACCATCTGAGACAATGATCCCTTAATAGTATATTAAGGGATCATATAGTATATAAACCCATGAAAATGGGTTTCCTCTTTTCTTACCCGCCTCGTCGATATTGGTGCACGTCTGGTACATGGAGGTGCGCAGGGTGGGCGTGCGCACGTTCAGCATTCTGATTTTGTCCACTCGGGAGTCAAACACCCTCAACGTGTGTTCCTTGTCCTCATCATCATGGCAAAGGATCTTACTATCGATGAAGGAGGCGAACATCTGAGTCTCCAGGAAACGGGACAGGAAGGGCAGGTAGGGCTCAGGCTGGTCAGAGAGGAAGGAGGCCTGGAATCGACAAGAATCACATCACAAAATGAAGTGAGGACTCCTGGGGTCCAATTAATATGAAAAGCTTTAAAGCGCATTGAAGACTTCCACTCAAATTAATGTTTCAGAGTCTAGAGTGGGACAGCATCCCAAATGGCACCCTATTCCCTATATAGTGCACTACTTTTGACCATAGCCCTAGGGCCCCTTATCAAAAGTAGTGGACTATATAGGGAATCTAGTCCCTGATCTCACCTTGTCAAAGTTCTGCATCTGGTCCCTGTTGCTGAACCAGGACTCCTTGTCCTGGCTGGGCTGGATGACAAACACCTCGTAGTCGGCGAACATCTGTGTGAAGCGGTTGGCGAAGACCTCTCGCACCTGGATGTTGAGCTGGTGCATCTTCAGCTCCTCCGCATCACACTGCACCTTCAGGCCCTTGTTGCTGCTGGTATCCTCCCTCACATCCAGCTGGAAGAGGGAGAGGGGGAGGAAACACAGCGTGTCAGGAAAACACAGCACAGAAAAATAGAGAGACTGAAAAAGAAGAAGGAAAAGACGGGTTTGATGACAGAAGTTAAGAAAGCCATAGAGCAGGGGTCGACAACAGGGGTCAATAATTATTGTTATTATCAAATCCAATCAATGTTTGGGCTTAGACATGGTCAATTTGCAGTGTTCAAATTATTAGAATTATGTTCCGGCCCCCCGACCATCCGCTGTGATAAAAATCGGCCTGCGGCTGAATCTAGTTGCCTACTCCTGCCATAGAGGGTATGGGTTTCTAACACATGATCTTATCTCCATGTTAGCACAGGCTGCTGGAGCACTGATAGGGGCATGGGAGAGGAAGTCTGAGACGTTTTGATTTATTGACAAAGAAAAATGAAAACACACACATTCCTCTGCTACAATCAAAGTGTGACAGTTGCAGATCTCAACATGCAGGACAAAAGGACACAGTGAGTGAGTCGCCTATACATGTCCGAATGGACTTGAAGATGAATAATGGCTACGAAGCCCAGATCAGATGGCATGGATGTGACCCACTGAGCCCTCCTCTAATTCATCGCTCTACACCACTGATCCTAAATCAGGTGGTTACCTTAATGTGGAACATGGCCACAATGACCCTACCTGAAGCCTTACCCACGAATTGAGGATCTAAAAGCAGACTACCAGGGCAGGCAATCTCTTCAGAGAAAGCTAATGCTAGCCCCTACTTGTCCATATGCTGCTTACTATGGGCTCCTACAGATATGGAGAGTTGGAGAGACCTCCTCTCGGTAGTTAAAAGCTAATTCATTCATTCACTGGTCTGTAATGTGATTCTGCTGAAACATTACCATCTATTACCAACGGCCCTCTATGTCGTGTTCAAACCAGATGGCAATTAGGTTCTGTATGGGCGCCAATTTTCTGTTGATGTCAATGTAACAGACTTCCTCCGTCACCTGGGCTGTGGACAGAACACTCGGAGATAGCCGGCAGCAGCTTATATGGGCAGCTCATAGACTGCCTTTCCCTCCACCACAGTATCTTTGCTCTACAAACCCCTTAGTCATTTTCAAAAGAGTGTGACAGACATGCAGTATTACTCTGCATGAATCTACAATATACCAAACATTAGGAACACCTTCCTAATATTGAGTTGACCCCCCCCCCCCCCCTTGCCCTCAGAACAGCCTCAATTCGTCAGGGCATGGATTCTACAAGGTGTCAAAAGTGTTCCACAGGGATGCTGGCCCATATTGACTCCAATGCTTAACACAGTTGTGTCGATTTGGCTGGATGTCCTTTGGGTGGTGGAATATTGTTGATACTTTAACCCGTCTCCTCCCCTTCATCTACACTGATTGAAGTGGATTTAACAAGTGGGATCAATAAGGGATCATGGCTTTTACCTGGATTCACATGGTCAGTCTATGTCATGGAAAGAGCAGGTGTTCTTAATATTTTGTACACTCAGTGTATATGCAGACTAGAATAATATGTTCCAGTCAAACGGATGACTGTGGCCCTGCTCTCACCTTCTCCAGGCTGACCCCAGTCCTCTTGACCAGGGCCTGCAGTCTAGCGATGGTCTCGTTCTCCCTCAGCAGGTAGGAGTTGAGGGGGGAGCTGGCCAGGTTGCCGTTGCGTCTGTCTGTGACCATGTCGGTGGAGCGGAAGCCCCGGTGTTTGGCCTGGCTCTGGCTGTGGAGCTGGTTCCCCTCCGGAGACACGCCGAAGGTCAACAGCACCTCGGAGATCTCCTGGATGAACTCTAGCTTGTTGGGGAACAGAGGGAGGTCCTCTGGCAGCTCGATGAAGTGATGGTCGATGTCCACGAAACACAAGTTGGCCTGGAATGACAGGCGGTCTTGTTTAGCTGTCATTGTAAACATGTCGGTGAAACAGAGAACACCAGAGAGAAACAAACTGAGTGATAGTAGTGTTCTTGTTATAGCAGAACCATTCCCACTTCGCTCCACTAGGTGGCTTAACGCAGAGCACTACCAATTGAGGCATAGTGAGAAAAGATGTGGATGACTTCAAGATATTAACTGAAGACAGTAATATAATATCAACAGATATTCTGAATGGGACAAACTACTCTTTTGAATGAGATCAGCCCTCCATTGTTGATCTGCTGCCTTTCATCTTAAGAGTATTAGGATTTAAATATAGGAATGGATGAATAAGGCAATTTTGAGATTGACTTAGGTCATCAATTCACAAATTGTCAGGTTTTTTATTTGTCATAGCTCTTTCCATTGGACCGGCTCCAGATGTGTAAAAGCTTGTTGCACACACAGCCCCTTCCTCCAGGCTCTATGTTGAAGGGCCTTTAGCAGAATTGCTGTGTACAGTAGCAAAGCAGCGTGTTTTGATCAACCGTAAAAGCGTGGGTAAGCTACAACATGGTTAATGAGGGCTGTTTGTCCTCACAAAGGACACACTCTACCCTCTGAGAACATTATTAAGAAGTAAACACAAACCCATTTTACTAATCATTAAGCATGAATAATGTTTAACGACAACCATTTAGCATTTAAAAATGGGTTATCTAAGTAATTAATCAATCATTTAAGTAAATTGATAAAAATTCAACTCCTAAATTTAGTGGAAAAAACGACTGTTAATCAAAATGAAGGACAAAAACAAGACTGGAGAGCTAGGGAACGAGGGATGGTTTGTAATCTGTGTTGTAAGGCCCTGTGATTCTCCCTACAGATTAGCTAATTTCATGCCGTCACTTTGTTGGGTGTATCAGACAGCAGATGAAGGAGATGGGGTTGGCAGGAGTGTCCAGAGGGAAGTCGTTGTTAGTATTCCCAGCACACACACCATTCATGCATTGCAATCTGATTAGAAATGACTCGTTATCGCTCTGACAGGCTGCATTTAAAGAGGGCTGGGCTGAGGGAATCCAACTAAATGGTTTCAGCTAGAGCTGAATGTTTCCAATTAAAAATTCCTTTTGGAGAGAAGGAATAGGGAGGATGGGACAGGAGAGAAGTTAGAGAAATGAAAAAGGTAAACAACCCTAGAGAAACAATTCCATTCATAAATCTCAAAAATCTATTTATATTTGTGTGTGGCTCGTGTGTGTATGTGAGTAGCTGTGCGTATGTGTGTGTGTGCAAACATGCGTGCATAGGTGCATGAGTCTATAGGCTACCTCCTGGGGCAGCTCTAGTTTGGTGCGGTCACCCTCTCCGTTGGAGTGCAGGCCCATCAGGTAGGGCACTGGGGCATCCAGGAAGTGCAGCAGTGAGGCGGGCAGGATGGGCACATAGACATGCTGCCACTGGAAAGGGAACATTAAGGCTGTGATGCTCTCCGCCACAGTCATCAGCCTCTGGTAATCTGTCACACAAACAACAGAGGAGAGAGTCACAAACTGACTGGTTTTATATGGTCACAAAGGCTAATTGTTTTGACACCTACAGTATGCAATGTATTGTAATGTACAGGTTTAAACAGTCCACTCCAAGTCAAGTGTTTGGCATCCATGTAAACTTCCATCTAGTCATGTTTATCTACTTTCCTTCTCTATCAGTCACAACAAGTCTATATTCAGTAGCAGCTCTGTCTTTGCTGTTCTACTGCCAAAATAACTACTAGTTCTTCATTTGGCCTTCTGTTCTCCCCCCAGAACAGGCCCTCTCCCCTCTCCTCTTTCCCCTCAGAACAGGCCCTCTCCTCTCTCCCCCAGAACAGGCCCTCTCCCCTCTGCCCAGAACAGGCCCTCTCCCCCCAGAACAGGCTGGAACAGAACTGTGTCTCCCCCTGGTTGGGCCACCTCTCCCAGGCCCTGGGCCAGGGACTCAGAGACAGGAATACTAATCTAGCCTGTCTGCTGGTGCTCTGACCTTGCCTGGTGAACAACAACAGGCCGTTTCAGAGCATGATACCATCTTCCTGAGAAAAACCACAAACAGACAGACACACACACACACATGCACGCATGCATGCAAATGCAAGGACGTGCGCACAAACAAACACATGAAAGTACACACACAGCAAACACAAACACACAAATGCGTGCAGACACACACAAACACACACACGGCACCACAGTATCATACACACACAGGCCTTGCCAACAGCTAATCTGGTCTAAGAGAAAACACACTCTTTAATAGGGTCATTCATCAGATATTCAACTGGGGGAAATCTAATGAGCTTCAGTGTTGGCGTAGTCCTCCACTTGTCCTCCCCTCTGTTACGCTGCTTCCCACAAGGCCTTTCCAAGACGAATAAGGTCATCAGAGCCTATTTGAGTGCTTTGCTAACAGAATGAGAGCTCTATATACAGACTACTAACATGCAGGCAAGGCAGGGGAAATGGCAAGCTTCCATTGATCTACTTGGAGAGATGGGAAAAACAGCAGCAGATGCTCGTTTCGAGGTGGATTCATGTACTGTATGTGGGAAAGACACTGGCCAGTCCAGGGCCTATGTATCTGAGTTATGAACTATGCCTCTATTTTTAGAACAGACCTTCTCCAGTCAGCTAATTTTTAGTATGGGGCATCACTTGCCTCAGCCTATGCAGTTTTAACTAACGACACCATGTCCCTGCTCAGTGGAAAGGGCACAGGTTCACACTCTAGAAAACACTCTTCAGCACACATTCTGCAATAAGCCTTCTGGAGAAAAAAAGGGATGATGTCATCTCCAACCAATCATCTTTACCCTGCATCACTGACTGCGTCCTCCTCCTTATCCTCCTGCAAGGGTTGCCTAGCAACACCACAGCATTTGCCTTTTCCCTGTCTCCGTAATGGATCCTATCAACACGCCAGCTCCCCAATCCTGAAACAATCTTCCTGCTGCACTCCACTAACTCTGATCAAAGTCAATACTAGTGTGCTTCCATGGAGGAGGAATACGCCATTCTGTATAATGCTGAAAAGCAGATTTGCTTTTCAAAACGTCCAACATTGGTCCCTGAACAAAACAATTCCTTATTGGAGCTGATTTATTATGTATAATGCTGTTTCTTTGTATAATGCTGTCACACACATAGTGGAAGACCTGTTTCTATCAATTCTGTAGATCTAATTACATTTTTCTATGTGCCAAATTACCTAAATATCTCTCATTCCTCCCAAAAAGGTCCTCTTGAATGTGTCCCTATTCACTGTCAATCTCTCTCAGCTTGGGCCTGGGGTTGAACATGAGCAGGGGGAAACAAAGAGGGCCTGATCACAGCCACCAGAGACAGCCCTTCACAGCACACACACTGCTGCAAAACAGCC
Organism: Hucho hucho; assembly: GCA_003317085.1. Lineage (NCBI taxonomy): Eukaryota > Metazoa > Chordata > Actinopteri > Salmoniformes > Salmonidae > Hucho > Hucho hucho. The sequence continues at coordinate 250,879 of QNTS01000522.1, forward strand.
AGCCACCAGCAACTCACACCAGCACACACACACACAAAACACACACACACACACACACACACACACACACACACACACACACACACACACACACACACACACACACACACACAGGCTAGGCCTGAGCTGAGAGCCCATGAGGAGAAACTAACATTTACACAAGCTGGGAAGAACACAGCTTTCCTTAAAGATCCAATGCAGCCGTTTTTATCTCAATATCAAATAACTTCTGGGTAACAATGAAGTACCTTACTGAGATTGTTTTCAATTAAAATGGTCAAAAATATATATACAAAAATAGCTTCATAGCAAAGGGCAATGTCTCAAGCAAGAATTTTGCTAGAACTGTCTGCGAGTGGTCTGAGTGGGAAGGGGAAAACTAGCTGTTATCTGTTATTGGCAGAGAGGTTTGGAACTCTAATTGTATTGGTCTTTTAACAAATTTAACACATGCCACATGGTGATGTCACCATGGAAGGCCAAAACTCCATCCCACCAAAACATGCATACATTTCAGGCGGTCTTTTCAAACAGCTCTCACACTAAAAGGCCATTATCATTTTCACCATTTCACAACCTCATAGTTTGTAAATATATATAAAACAATGGGAAATTGAGTTTTTGACTGCACTGGGCCTTTAATGTAATCACAGGATAGTTTATTTAATCTGCCTGGATAATAGTTCCAATGAACAGATCCTAACCACAACTGTTATTTCTGATTTCTTCTAAAATGTCAGCATTTATGTTGAAATAACAAATCCCAATCCCTTCTAAAAGTGATGGGGACAATACCACAGAAAGTTCAGCAGATCAGAGAGAAAGATCCTAAGTAAGGACTTACGCTGTGAGTAGAGCAGGATCTGGATCTCCAACAGGGCGCAGGTAAACAGCTGGAGGACATTCTCCACCCCCAGCAGCTCAAACACCTGGCTGATAGGGAAGTCAAAGAGAGGCAGCTCTGCCGTGCTGGGCCTCTGGCACACCACTGGCCCATACACCCCTGAGAACTTCAGGGAGCGCCCAGCGGGAGGCAGGGGCACCTCGTACAGGATGTTGTAGACGTAGCTCTCCAAGGGGAGGGGCGGGGGCTGGGGGGAGGAGATGGCCTGATGGAGCTGCTGGAGCACCTTCCTGCAGGCCTGGGGGAAGGCCATGGGCGCGATGAGGCAGATGCACTTGGACACATAGAGTGTGTCGCGGCTGATGTCGTAGGAGTTGAAGCGCTGCAGCCTGGAGATGGAGGGCGTGGGGAGGAGCGTGTGTTGGGGGTGGGGGTTGAGTGGGTGGGGATGGAGGTGGCGCTGGTCCTCGGGGCACCGCGGGGTGGTGGGGGTGTGCAGGATGTCGTATTGTTCGGCATTGTGCATGTGGTACAGGGTCTGCATGGCACTGCAGATCTGCTTGCTGGTCACCTCCTCGTAGAAGGTGAGGGCGAAGCCGTACGTCCGCGAGCCGTCCTCCCGCGTGATGATGAAGGAGTGGAACTGAGGCTCGCGTGTGTCCGCCTGCGTACGGAAGGCCAGACCCTTTGGCATACACAGCTGAGAGAGGAGGTAATAGATCAGGTTAGTTGATCAGAAAAACGATACAGGTTCTAATCCATAATGACATACAGATGTAAACCCTGGAAATGGGTGTAGCTTCAAATAAAATAAATGTTGTGTTAGTTACACATTCCGCAGTTCCCTTACCATGCCAACGGCATCCTGGTCAAAGGGACTCCACTCCACATTCTCTGGGTAGTGCGCTAGAACTTTAGATTTAAAGGTTCTCCGCAGTGGACTCTGCTCAAAGTTCTCACCTGAAAGAGAGGGAGAAATAGAGGGACAGAGAAAAAGACAGAAGGAAAAAGAGAGAGCAAAAAATTCAGGACTCGGGGCCCAAAGAGCAACAGAAGCGCAAAAGGATGCAGAGGCCCAATCAGAAGCAGGGTTGAAGCACAAGACAACCCTCCACACAGGAAATAGGGAGTGAGCACAGTGGTCTGGAGAGAAAGGCTGTATTGCATCATGTAAAGCTGTCAACAGCATCCTGTACTGGGCCAGTGAAGGAAAGTAGGTCAAAGAGGTCAAATAGTCAGATAGTAATACTATGTATTGGGTTTTGTTTGTATAAATCTATTCAGAAAAAGACAATGCTTGTTGCTTATAAGAAAACAAACTTCTACATATAGGATTACCAGTAAAGTGACAGCTTTTATGGCAATACAGGCAAAGCAACCCGCAAAACAATCAAACAAACCAACACAAATTAAATTGATTCAGATCCACAGTGAAAGCAGAAGTGATGCACACACCAAGACATGATTGATAAGTCATTCAGAGTGGAGGGGGAGAGTACACATTGGCCAAGCAACACCAGCGCTGGTAGATGTAGGTAGAACTGGGTGTGTGAGAGGTAGAGACGCAGTGATTGTCAAACAGATTGGCTTGTTGTTCAGTAGCTAGCTTCCAAAAGAGGAGGTGAAGGTAGACGAAGAGGAGTAGGAGAAGGGGGAAGAAGAGGGTGAGAGAGGAGAGAGGAGGAGGAGAGAGGGAGGATCGGGAAGGGTGGAAAAAGGGAGGAAGGACAGAAGGAAAGGTGCTTGCAGAGTTCCCCTCACCTGTGCAGAACTGAGTTCTCAGAAACATTACAAATCAACAAAAGGAGAGTGCTGTGAAAGAAGGGCGTGTCAGGTTAAAGGAGCAAGCGGAGGTGAGGTCATTCTGAGGAGGGGGGCTGGTGGGGGTTACCTTCATCTGCACTCGCCAATCCTCTGGCCCCATCTCTGAATTTAGTAGCCTCTATATACTGGCATAAAGCTACACAACAGATAAAACAACAGTAATTAATCACATGGCTACTGCAGAGTACCGCATCACTTATCAATATGTGCATACACAGCAGCAGTTACTCAGGACAGAAGGGTTCTGACAGTGTTCTCCTATAGGTGAGAGAAACACTGAGGGAACAACACATCCTCTTCATATGTGTATGGAGGCACAGAGGTTTCTGTTAGGTTCAGGTTTCTGTCAAGTTTCTGTCTAAACCAGCTGGGTGTGTTGTCAGAGAATGATGTGTGTTGCTGTAGCAATGCAGTGCTCTCCTCTCCTCTCCAAAACCCATGATTAATCCCTGTAGTCAGTGCTATGCTGTGGATTATGGTATTACAGTGAACACACTTGAAGAGCTGTATCTGTGTGTTATAATACATGAGGGAATATGATCAGGCCTGTGCTGGTTCTGAAGGAAGCAACACAGTGTAACTTACAGAGAATGAGATCATTTAAAAACACCTTAGAGGATAGTGGACGATCCAAAAAAACACACATTAACTGTAGTGTTTCAGAACAAGTGGAATGTGGCAGACACAGGGCTATAAAAAAGAGACTAGGGTACTGAACAAAGAAAGTATTTGTTAAACAATAAGTTATTCTGAAAGTATTAAAAAATATGTGCTCAGCTGTAAGTCAAAGTCATAAATAACACACATTCTTCCCTGTATGGTCATAACAGTGCATTGTCCCATTGAGTCTTGTCTTGAAAAAAGCCTGGCAGCTCAAACATCCATAATAAACTGTCTCCATTCTATACTGTTGCCTTTGTCTTTCTCTAGTCAAAGCTATAAACAAACATGTTCTTGATTGCCTGAGATAGAAGTCGGTAGATCATGTTTATCCTAAGACAGTCAGTGGGAGATCATAATAAGACTACCTAGACTGGTCCCTGAGTTCCGTCCTACACTGTCCACAAAGATAGATAAACCTGGGGGATGGATGTTATTGTACAGTACAATGTGCATATACCACGCCCCTCCCCTCCCCCATACACCCCAATGTGTGCCAGCCATGACTGAGAAAATCTACATGCCAAGTATAGAGCTTATCTTGACTTCATAGTAAATATGGAATACTTTCTTCTTTTTTTTGTATTTGTCTAGTAGGTTTCCTCAAAAAGGATTTCTACATCTCTGTCAAAGAAATACCTGACTCACCTACATATGTTTTGATTGTATTATCATTATACTGACTGCTGTTAGCAAGGGCCAATAGTCAGTCTGTTACATTCTCTCCATCCCTAGGGAGTTTACAGTACACCTGCTATCGCATAGGTGTCAGCCTGCTGATTCATTCAGTGTTATCCTGATTTAGACACACAGAAGGAGAGAGAAAACCTAGGTCTGCATCTCTCTCCCTGTGCCATGGCTAGGATCCAGTCCTCCTCCATTCCAGCTGTCACACACATTATACACCACATTTTAGAGCTGAGGGAGCCTGTGGCTGTGTGGGATACGTGGGACGTATGACTTACCCTCTCTTGTCTTCCATTAGTCAGGAGATCCGGTCCAATCCAGATCCTCTCCCAGACCATCCTCACTAACCCATCAGATTTCTAACTTCCTTTCTGTGACAACCCACAAATAGGATCATTACTGATTGGTCTGACAGGTAAACCTGTCTGGCCTAACCCATCATTTTTGTCTGGCCTAACCCATCATTTTCCTCACCCACTCACCTACAGTGGGGTGATCCAGTGATGACACACAGTACATCAGATTATTGATGATGCTGTGGAAAATAAATCCTCTTTCCTGAGTACTGAGTAATGTGATTGATTCATTGTGTGTCTGCTTGAACATGTTATTCTGCTTATTTTAGCTGGCATTTAATGACAGCTGAACAAAGCTGAAGAATCACTAGCTAGGTTTCCATCCAATTGGCGACAGATTTTTATGTGAATATTCAAAAATCTGCATAAATAAAATATGCACATTTTCCCACAAGTAGTGTGTATCCACCAAACTGATAAAAATCAATGCTTGATGACGTAGTGCACACAAAATGTACTTTTTCGCTTAAGTTTTCATGTACTGAATAAAAATCTGATGTTCAATGTTTTTCCATCGCATTTTCAACTCTGCATTAAATAGCAAATGTGTCTACTCTGGTCTTGGCACGTGTGCTCTAGCCAACAGCTCACAGATACAGTGTGGGTAGGCTGTGCAGGTAGGCTAGTCTATATGATGAGATTATAGATAAGAGCAAGAATGTTTGTATTTGTCAAAATGGCAGTCAAGTATAATTCATCATGTCACCAGAATAACCCACAACATTTATTGGAAAGGAGCATCAAGCTCACACCATGCACTTTCACCACCCTGTGAAGTTCATCATCATTTATTTAATCTGTATCCTAATAAACTGCATGGTTTCCCGAGTTGTAGTGGGAGGATCACACACCATGTCATTGCGGGACTACAAGTTTACTTCGATATGATGGTTATTATATTATATATTTGCGGATAAAGGCATTTCCAGCGCCATTTTGCGCATAATTAATTTTACAGACACAAAAAGATACCACCACATCGAACAAACAAATTATCTGTCACCATTTATAAAATTGTTCCAAAACTTCCGGTATCCATCACAGGTGTCATGATTATTTTTTATACGATATGACATTACTCGCATAAAAACTGTGGATGGAAACGTGGTTTGTGATGATTATATTTCACTGTGCATCTTTGCTGTGATTCAGATGTCTAAAGGTAAGTGTTGTCTCTCTGTTATTCAACCGGGGGTCTGACAAAAATACATATTTTTTGGGCAAATGTTTTTATGAACGGAAGTGCGCATCCACAGTCCCAGCACCAAACCCAGCACCTAACACCTGGTTGTTTGTTGGATCACTCCAATATATTGGTATCACTCTGCAGCGGAGAGATACATCCCAGGTGAGGATTTACAGATTTACTCCCGTGTACACCTGTGTCACGGCTGGGGTCCGCCCCAATATATAGACCCCATGGGGGGGGGGGTCTATATATTGGGCTCACTGGTCACCATAGCAACACCCACCTGGCCTGACAGCGCTGCTGCGCCTAGGGCGATGCGCCTAGGGGAGGGATCTCCTCTGGGCCCCGAAGGACAGGACGGTTATTGATTCGGAAGAGCAGGAGGAGGCGAGTTTGATAAGAACTCACCATGCTCCTGTACAAAGGACCGAAGAGCTTTTTTTCATGTCTTAAAAATGTTTTACTTTTGTTAAATCATTTGTAAACATTTTAAATGGCTTTTACAGATTTTATGTTTTTACAAGGAAAAATACTTTTATTCATGGTTGTTTGTATTGTTTTTAATAACGTACTTAACAAATTTAAATGTAATATTCAAATGCTGTGTTATGTTTTTATGCAATTTTATGTGTATAAAATGATGTACTATTTTTAAAGGAAATGTGATAAACTTTTCCAAAAGAAAAAAAAGAAAAAAAAAACACCCGTAGCACGCGCTCCAGCAGGTATATTTCACTGGTCATCCCCAAAGCCAACATCTCCTTTGGCCGGCTTTCCTTCCAGTTCTCTGCTGCCAATGACTGGAACAAATTAAAAAAATAACTGAAGTTGGAGACATATCTCCCTCACTAACTTCAAGCATCGGCTGTCAGAGCAGCTTACCGATCGCTGCACACAGCCCATCTGTAAATAGCCCATCCAACCAACTACCTACTGTTATGGAACAGAGACTCAAGACAAAAGACTCCAAAAAGGGAAACAGGTTTAATGAAACAATGACGGTGAGTCCCAGTGGTACATAGTAGTAGAGAAAGTCTCTGTTAGGTGACAATGGGAAATCCTGACAGGTTATAGTTTACTTGTAGATGATGAAGGAGGTAGTCGGATGATGATGATTGGAACCAGGAAGACGAAGGAGACACTGGAAGGCAGATGAAATAATGCTGACATCAACGGTTAGGTAAGAGGAACCGGGAGTGAGTCCTTACTCAAACGAGACCAGACAAAGTGACTGTGTGAAGAGAGTGCCTTTAAGCTGACTGTGCTGATGATCAAATGACGTGCAGGTGCGGGTGATTAGAACTCAGGTGACAGTGATCTCTGTGATTGTGTGGTGGTGGAGCCTGGCTGATCCCTGACACCTACCTCATCCCCATATTTGTTTTTTTTCTGCTCTTTTGCACACCAGTATTTCTACTTGCACATCCTCATCTGCACATCTATCACTCCAGTGTTAATTGCTAAATTTTAATTACTTCGCCACTATGGCCTATTTATTGCCTTACCCCTTTACTTCATTTGCACACACTGTATACAGATTTTCTATTGTGTTATTGATGGTACGTTTGTTTATCCCATGTGTAACATTAACTTTGGAGTTCCTTTTTGTTTTCTGCTTGGATATGAAACCTGCTAGGTAAAATCGCAGTTGGCGTAAAACAAAAACAAAAAAACACATAAATCAAATCCATTACCTGGTTGCTGTTTTTTTTGTCTGCCTGTTTTTCCCACAGGGGTCTTCCCCGTTTTTTGCAGAGGTACTGGGTAATTTAACCTTCACCGGGTTCCTATTCCTCCAAGCGAGTCACGACATAAGCTCTCTCAGGGTGTCGGACCCCTGCTCCGTGGCCTTGTTGGCTTGACTGAGCTCATGGCTTCCCTTTGTGACAGGTGTGATGGTGTCAACCGTCACCGCCATAGGGACGTGCCTGGGGGACCCATGCGCTCGGGGCGCCAGAGGGGAGGCGGGCCCCGGCAGGTCCCCTGACACACCCTTCCCCGGCATCGGCCACACCCCCATGGGTGTTGTCCTCAATGCTCGAGGGGTACTGACTCCAATTCCAGTGCCGGCCTCCGTTTTTCAGGGGCCTTCGTGTCACCACGGTGGCCGACCCCCTGAAGAAAACCCTGCGGCTGGAGATTTCCTCACTCCTGGACAAGGGTGTTGTCCGCAGGATTGAGACATCAGAATGGCTAGGTGGGTTCTACTCCACTTATTTTGTTGTCCCAAAAAAAGATGGAGGATTTCGACCGATTCTGGACCTCCGCAACCTCAATGGGTACTTGAAGGTACTGAGGTTCCACATGCTGTCCCCAGCCCGCGTGTTGAAGGCCGTGTCCAGGGACCAGTGGTTTGTGATGCTGGACATGATGGATGCGCACTTCCATGTTCCTGTTCACCAAGCTCGTTGGCAGTACCTCGAATTCGCTTTCGAAGGGAGGACTTACGAATTCACGGTTCTTCCCTTTGGCCTCTCCTTGGCACCCTGCACTTTCACAAAGTGCATGGATGCTGTCCTGGCACGTCTCACGTCCCGAGGATTGTTGATCCTCAATTACCTGGACGATTGGCTGATTGCTCCCAGACCAGGACCCAGGTCCTGTCAGACAGAGACATGCTCCTGACCCACATCGGTGGGCTAGGCATTACTGTAAATGGCAAGAGTCGTCTGACGCCCACCCAGAGGGTGGCCTTTATTGGCATGTAACTGGACTCAGTCCTCATGAGAGCACGCCTGCCTATCAGAAGGATTCAAGCGATCTTATCTTGCCTCGACTACTTTGGCAGGGGCAGGTGGTATCCGCCCTAACCTGCCAACGCCTGTTGGGCTTGCTGACGGCGGCCTCGTTGTTGATTCCCCTGGGCCTGCTCCATCTCCGGCCTCTTCAACGGTGGTTCAACTCCCACCGGCTGCACCCAAAGCGCCACCGTCACCGCCAACTGCGGGTGACCGCACAGTGCCTCAGGGCATTGTTGAGGTGGCGCTGTCACTCCTTTCTCTCAGATGGGGTGGAGATGCTGAGGATGTGCCGCCGGGAGCTGGTCAGACGCCTCCCAGATCGGCTGGGGGGTGTGACCAAGGGCAGGACGGCTGTTGGCTACCCCCTTGGAGAGGCAGGCACATCAATACACTACAGCTCCGAGCTGTACTGCTGGCCCTGCAGTCTTTCCTTCCACATCTGAAGAGAAGACATGTCCTGGTGAGAACAGACAACACCACAGTGGTGGCTTACATTAACCACCTGGGTGGACTTCTCTGGGCTCAGGGACGTCTAGTGTCTCTACATGCAGCGCATGTAAATGTGGCAGCGGATAGGCTCTCGAAGGAGGGCCCGCCACCTTGGGACTGGAGCCTACATCCCCAGGTGGTGCAGCACCTGTGGGACAAGTTCAGGAGGGTGCAGGTAGACCCGTTTGCCTCCCTGGACAATGCACTTTGCCCCCTGTGGTACACCATGCCTCTAGGCTTGGATGCTCTGGCTCACGATTGGCCAGGGCTGGAGCTTACGCATTCCCCCCTTTTCCCCTGATCCAGGCTGTGCTGGACAGGACCAGGATGGCAGAGCATGGTCTGCTTCTGGTGGCCCCATACTGGCCCAGACGACCCTGGTTCAGCCTTCTCCTGTCCCTGTTGGCTGGGACACCTTGGCAACTTCCCCTGAGACCGGACCTGCTGTCTCAGGTCGGGGGAACTCTGTGACATCCGAGGCCGCACCGTCTCAGTTTGTGGGCTTGGCCACTGAACGGCACCAATTTTTTTTTATTTTGGAAAAGTTTTATTGTTGCATTTCTTTTAAAACAGCTCATATTTATTTTTGCACGTCATTTTATACACATAAAAACGTCATAAACGCATGAAACACAGCATTTGAATATTACATTTAAATGAGTTAAAAAGTACATGTTGTTAAAAACAATAGAAACAACCATGAATAAAAGAAATTTTTCTTGTAAAACACCCAATCTGTAAAAGCCATTTAAAATGTGTACAAATGATTTAACAAAAGTAAAACATTTTTAAGACATGAAAAACATGTTAAAAAGTCACTTTGTTAAAAAGCTGTCTTCGGTCCTTTGTACAGGATCGGGATGAGTCCTTATCAAACTCGTCTCCTCCTGCTCTTCCGAATCAATAACCGTCCTGTCCTTCAGGACCCAGAGGAGATCCCTCCCCTAGGCGCCGCAGCGCTGTCAGGCCATGGCCGCCGGGACCTTGGGTGTTGTGGGGGACCCTTCGCCTGGGGTCGAGGCCCCCTTTCTTCTGTACCACCTCAGGGCTTCCGTGGCTACCATGGCCACTGTCTGGGGGGAGGTCTCTACTCATTTCACTACCAGTAGGTTGCGGGAGGACCACAGTGCTTCCTTCAGACACGGCACCAATTTCTTTCTTTTGGAAACATTTTATTATTGCATTTCCTTTTAAAACAGCTCATGTATTTTGCACATAATTTTATACACATAAAAACGGCATAAAAGCATAAAACACAGCATTTGAATATTACATTTAAATTTAAAAAGTACATGTTGTTAAAAACAATAGAAACAACCATGAATAAAAGTACTTTTATTTGTAAAAACACGGCACACCAGTTGCGCTGGCAGTTGTTCTGCTCTTGGTGCACTGGTAAAAGTCAAAGTCACCATTATTAGTCAGTTGTACAACCGAATGCCTTCAACTGAAATGTGTCTTCCGCATTTAACCCAACCCCTCTGAATCAGAGAGGTGCGGGGGGCTGCCTTAATCAACATCCACAGCGCCCGGGAAACAGTGGGTTAACTGCCTTGTTCAGGGGTAGAACGACAGATGTTTTCCTTGTCAGCTCAGGGATTCGAACTTGCAACCCTCCGGTTACAAGTCCAACGCTCTAACCACTAGGCTACCTGCCGCCTATTGAGGTTGTGCCTGAGTCATGCGGGGTGCAGTATGTCCTCCAATACCTGCAGTCTCGCTTGGATGAGGGCTTGGCAGCCTCTACACTGAGAGGGTATTTGGCCGCTATATCTGCCTGCCATGCGGGGTGGATGGACAGGCCAGTGGGGCGCCATCCCTTGGTCTCCAGGTTTATGAAGGGGGTTTGTCGCCTGCGTCCAGCTAGGACCCGCTCAATGGCGAGCTGGGATCTGGATATGGTCTTGGCAGCTTTGGCAAAGCTGCATTTCGAACAGTTGGAGTCCGCCTCCCTGAAACACCTCTATGAAGGTAGTTTTCTTGGTAGTGATTACTTCCATGAAGAGGATGGGTGAGCTCCATGCTCTTTTGGTAAGTTCTGAGTGCTACCGGATGGACCCTGGGGGGAGGAGTATATCTCCACCCCAACCCTTCATTCCTCCCGAAGGTTCTGTCAGACAGGCATGTGAACATCCCTTTTTATCCTGTCTGCTTATGACCCCCCCGGCAGTGGCGTCTGGGCCTCCCTCCGGCTGCCTATGTGGAGCAGACACTGTCAGTGAGAACAACAGACCAGCTCTTTGTCTCACTGGATCGTGGACACTATTACGACAGGATACCGCCTGGCTGGCAGGCCAGTGCTGGGATCTGTGGTGGCACATTCAACACGAGGTGTGGCTGCGTCCTGAGCTCTACTGAGAGGAGTGCCCCTCGCTGATATCTGTGCTGCGGCCAACTGGGCTTCCTCTTACACCTTTGCTAGGTACTATCGGGTAAATGTGGCACCTCCCTCTGCGGTGGGTTCTGCGGTCCTGGGCGTCGCCTCCCCTTCCGGGGACTGTGCCAGGACCCCCCTTCCACATTGACGGCCCCTGCGTCTTGGTCCCGCGCTGGGACTTTGCCGCTACCTGGCCAGGTCCCTCTAGCACCGACTAATCTGGTACAGGTATACCAATATTTTGGAGTGATCCAATATAGTGAAACATAATGAAGGTTACGTAGCAGCACCAACCCTGGATACAGAACTGACCAACCACAATTGCCACCTCCAGCCAGAAACTGACAGACCCCACCCCTTACCCAACATAAAGACACAAACACACTGTCAACCATTCCACCAGACCAGGTATTCCCAAACTGCTGTCAGGGGTACGCTAAATAAAAATAGAATTCACTTCTTTTTTTTATAAAAACATTCTTCACATTTTCAAACAGTCCATTTATATTTTCAGAGTATCCTCGTTTCCGGGCCAAAAATAAAATAACAACACAATGTCAAATACAGGTAGCCTAGTCAAATAATTAACATCCAATTACATTAACCGTAACTCTCTCGCAGGAATTCCACTAACGGTCCGTATGTAGCCAAACGTAGCTGCTGCTCATTCCGTTTGCTTGAAAATGTATACATGGTTAAAAAAAGTAAGGCCCGGATCCATAGAGACACATACCAGCTCTACTGGTAGTACTGCTACTACCAGCAATACTACACCTGCACCTGTCGACGACACAAGTTGTTCTGCTTCCACGAGCACATCCAACGCTAGCATCAGTAATTCTACATTTGTTGTTAGCCCAGCTAGCATAGACACTAACAGTTGTGAATCTGATGCAGCCGAAGCACTACTGCCCCCTCACCCGGGAAAGCACTAAACAACAGACAGGGACGTTGGACCATCAAAGAGGCGCAAATATGATGAGAAATACAATGAATTGAGGTTCACTTATATTGGGAATAGTGCCTTTCCTCAGCCACAGTGTGTTATATGTGCAAAAGTATTATCTCACAACTCAATGAAACCTTCACTTTTGTGCAGACATTTAGAAACAAAACATGCCAATTTGAAAAATAAACTACAGGAGTTTTTTTTGCGAGAATTAAGACGACTTTCGAGTAGTAAGACATGTATAAAAGCAACAGATACCATTAATAAGAAGGGGCTAGAAGCGTCTTATATGGTGAGCTACCGAGTGGCTAGGACAGGCAAGCCCCATACTATTGTGGAGGACTTAATTCTTCCTGCTGCCGCGGATATGGCTGGGACAATACTGGGGGAAAAGGCCAAGAAAACTATACAGACAATGACTTCATCAAACAACACTGTTTCATGACGCATCAGTGACATTGCAGGAGATGCTTTGAAACAATTACTGCTTCGCATACAAGCCAGTGAATTCTATGTGTTACAGCTGGATGAGTCAACAGATGAGTCAACAGATGTGGCAGGCCTAGTGGAGTGGTAACGCGCGTGCAAGCAGTTGCTCCCGACGCCACTTGGGTACACTGCAGCATCCACCGAGAGGCTCTTGCTGACAAAGGATTGCCTGACAGATTGAAATACGTTTTGGACATTACAGTGAAAATGGTTAACTTGTTAAAGCAAGGCCCCTGAACTCTTGTGTATTTTCTGCATTATGCAATGATAGGAACTCTCCACAACTATATTCAATGTGCGGGACAAAATTGAGGCTATGATTAAGAAGTTGGAGCTCTTCTCTGTCTGCATTAACAAGGACAACACACAGGTCTTTCCATCATTGTATGATTTTTTGTGTGCAAATGAACTCAAGCTTACGGACAATGTCAAATGTGATATAGCGAAGCACCTGAGTGAGTTGGGTGCGCAATTACGCAAGTACTTTCCCAAAACGGACGACACAAACAACTGGATTCGTTATCCCTTTCATGCCCTGCCTCCAGTCCACTTACCAATATCTGAACAAGAGAGCCTCATCGAAATTGCAACAAGCGGTTCTGTGAAAATGTAATTTAATTAGAAGCCACTGCCTGATTTCTGGATAGGGCTGCGCTCAGAGTTTCTTGCCTTGTCAAATCACGCTGTTAAGACACTGATGCCCATTGCAACCACGTACCTATGTGAGAGTGGATTCTCGGCCCTCACTAGCATGAAAACTAAATACAGGCACAGACTGTGTATGGAAAATGATTTAAGACTGAGACTCTCTCCAATACAACCCAACATTGCAGCACACCCTTCTCATTAACTTGTGGTGAGTTATTCACAATTTTTCATTAACAAATAAGGTTTTAAATGTAAGATGGCTAAATAAGAGCACAATTATTGATTATTATTATATTATTACTGGTGCCCTGGTCCTATAAGAGCTCTTTGTCACTTCCCACGAGCCGGGTGTGACAAAAACTCACACTCATTCTTATGTTTAACAAATGTATAGTATAGTGTGTGTGTGACTGGCTTACAATGGTGGCAAAAAATAACATCTGAGAGTGCGCTGACCCTGGTGCTAGAGGGGGTACGCAGCTGGAGGTTGAATGTTTGAAGGGGTACGGCACTATAAAAAGTTTGGGAATCACTGCACCAGACCAACCATGACTGACTGACTAATTGATGTATTGATGATTGTTACCTGTTTTAATTATTGACTGCATTTCTTTTAAGTCTTTTGTTAGTTTCTCATTTCATTAACTTAAGTTGATTGATTGCTTATTGTTTGAATTGTTTATTATTTAGAAATGTTAACAAAATTTGATTATAAATGTTAACTTGTAAATTATTTTGAAGAAAATAAAAATGAATTGACTTTGTTTAACCAGCTAAACAGCTGTTCTTAGCAAACATGTGTTTGCTGTTACCTTTCTAGCTAATAGGCTATGTTAGAGATTACACTTCCTCTTCCAATTACAATGTGGGGAGGTCAAAATAATGAAAATCTACCAAATCTATTCATTTTAAAATGTTGATTACCTTTTGCAACAAGGCAACAGTTAACAAGTTGTCCCAGATGAATGATGCAGTACCCCCTTCCCCCCCTTGGGCCAATAGAAATATCGCGTGTGACTAACACTTCAGTTAATTACTATAGCTCGCACCTTTGGCCAATCAATGTAATTTTGTAAATGCCGGATCTCTATGGCAAGATGTATCATTCACCCAAGTTTAGTCAAAATCAGCCCAGTGCTGTCTGAGAAATGACTGAGAAACGTACATGCCAAATAGAGTCCATATCATTATTTCCTGGAAAATTTGCTCTTTTAGTATTTGTCCAGTAGGTTTCCTCAGTGAGGAAGCCCCCAAAACTACGTTAAAGAAAAAATACTAAAAATATAATGTGAAAGTAAGTAGCCTATATAATGCACCACAAAACACTAGGCCTATACATCACTGTATAAGTTAGTCTTAAGACTGGTCTGGTTTTCCTTGTTATGTAGTTACCTCTGGATACTGTACAAGGCAAGGCCCCTAATAGCCAAGAAAAAAGTGATCAATTAACACTCTTGTTTAAAAGCATTTGTGGGTGTTAAAAAGTCACTGTCATGGGCCACTGAATTCATTATTTCTCTGCCAGTAGGCCTAGTACACTTGCCTGCGCACACACAGTACTGGTCTCATCCATGGACTACCCAAAGTTACAAGTAGTAGGCCACTGTTCTCGCTTGCAATACTCACTACCGAGTTGCAAACTGACTCTGGAATAAACATCAGCACAATAACTATTCGTCGGGAGCTTCATGAAATGGGTTTCCATGGCAGAGCAGCCGCACACAAGCCTAAGATCACCATACGCAATTCAAAGTCTCAGCTGGAGTGGTGTAAAGCTTGCCGCCATTGGACTCTCCGCTCTCTCTCTCTAGTCCTGCGTGCCAGGGACTGCCTCCAGAACAGACCCCCTCCTGTGCTCAACCTACATACCATGCCTAGTGCCATCACGGCCAACTGAGCTGAGGATGGAATGACTCAGGAGAGCAGAGATCGAGGGATGCCTCATGCCTCTCAGTTATCAGAATGCTCAGCTCGTCATCATCACAGCAGAACATTCATGCGGACATCGCTAACATATCAAAAACTGATCGCAGCAAAGACACCAGGACTTTCTCACTAAGTGAGCCCAGCCAAAAATGCAGCAAAGCTATGGGCCATTTGGCTCATTCACACAGAGGAGAGACAGCTTATTTTTATGTTATTCACAGCCTTTAGAGCAAGGCCTCCCTCTGAAATACCCATGAGTGTTTTTCTACTCCATTAACTGGGCCTGTTGGGATTCCACACACAAATGCCCAATGCCGCGCGCCACAGCAGAATTCATTATTTACACACGGTCGTGAGAACAAAAAACCTGCACACTGCTGAGAGAGGGCATAAACAAGAAGCAGAGGAAGAAGACAGACACTATTGCCTTCTAAGGACAAGTACTATATCCATATCCCCCAGCATGGGCATGAGCATCCCCATCTTTCATCAGGAGAGGGGATGATGGAGAGAGGATGATGGAGAGAGAAGGTGCTTGATTTAACTTGCTGCGACCGCCAGGTGGCTGGGGTTTGAATTTTAGCAACGATTCCATTGGTCCTTAGCGCAAACTCCACCCACCTGGCGTGACGTTGAACTCAATCAAGTGCACGACACGACACCATGATCTTAAGCATGAGGCGCCTTCAGAGCAAACCCACCGCTCAGGACAATGGATTATCCTATGGGGTTGTACTACACCACATCAGACGTCACACTGACATAAAGATGAGGGAGGCCAGCAGCCTCGTCTCACAGCGCAATCTGTCCACAGGGCGGCGGTATAAGAAAACACGACAGAGCAGAGATTAATGGAATAGGGATAGAGGATCTAGGGGTTTAATCACTTCCTTGAATTGAGAAATTAGAAAGGGCATACTTCTAACATATCGAGGAGAGCTCAGTAAATCAGCCCTGTTGATTAACAGCCACCAGTAACTCTTTACGCCAAGGGGACAAGACCAGTAATGAGTAACTACTCCATCTATCCAAGACCTTGTATGGATGGGGATTTTAAAATCCTCTATATTATGCCAGTCACTGGCCATGTATAAATAAATAAATGAGGCCCTAATCTATGGATTTTTACATGACTGGGAATACAGATATGCATCTGTTGGTCACAGATACCTTAAAAAAAAGTAGGGTCTTGGATCTGAAAACCAGTCAGTATCTGGTGTGACCACGATTTGCCT
Organism: Hucho hucho; assembly: GCA_003317085.1. Classification (NCBI taxonomy): domain Eukaryota; kingdom Metazoa; phylum Chordata; class Actinopteri; order Salmoniformes; family Salmonidae; genus Hucho; species Hucho hucho. The sequence continues at coordinate 267,293 of QNTS01000522.1, forward strand.
TATGCAGCACATCTCCTTCACATACAGTTGATCAGGCTGTTGATTGTAGCCTGTGGAATGTTGTCCCACTCCTCTTTAATGGCTGTGCGAAGTTGCTGGATATTTGCGGGAACTGGAACACGCTGTGGTACACGTCAATCCAGAGCATCTCAAACATGCACAATAGATGACATGTCTGGTGAGTATGCAGGCCATGGAAGAACTGGGACATTTTCAGCTTCCAGGAATTGTTTACTGATCCTTGCGACATGAGGCCGTGCATTATCATGCTGAAACATGAGGTGATGGCGGCAGATGAATGGCATGACAATGGGCCTCAGGATCTTGTCATGGTATCTCTGTGCATTCAAATTGCCATTGATAAAATGTAATTGAGTTTGTTGTCCATAGTTTACACCTACCCATACCATAACCCCACTGCCACCATGGGACCCTCTGCTCACAACGTTGACGTCAGCAAAGCGCTTGCCTACACAATGCCATGGTCTGCAATTGTGAGGCCGGTTGGACATACTGCCAAATTCTCTAAAACAAGGCAAAGGAGAAACACTCACTAACAGGAATGTAAACAAATTTGTGCACAAAATTTGAGAGAAATTTCTGGGATCTTTTATTTCAGCTCATGAAACATGGGACCAACACTATACATGTTGCGTTTATATTTTTGTTCAGTGTAAGAACAGATGAATGTAGCATTCAGTTAAAGTTAGTGGCAACGTGAAAGAATCCTCTGCCCCTAAACACTATCTTGTGTCTTGCTAGGCTTTTTCGTAACATTATCTGGGGGTGAACAGAAAAGACTCAATCTCGTCTGGCATTTCCAGTCTGGCTGCTGGTAGTGCTTTCAGGGTTTGTAGCTTCCACAGAGAGATGTACTGTATGGACATTGTATCCAGGGGTGACATGTACAGAATGACCTTCTAGGACTAGTCGTAAAGGAGACATGGGTAATGTGCTCTTTTTCACTGAACCAACACACACAGTCTGTAAAAACCTTGCTTAATGGCAAAGGGAGAAAATTCAAAATGCCATAGGACGAGTAGGACTGAAAGCATGTTTTCTCTAACTTTATGAAAAGACTGAACTCTTTCCAGTATAGTCTATTGAGGAAGCAGAGCCCCAGTGGAAGCCATTCATTGCTTTTCCCTGTCAAACAGGAGTCTCCAGATCATGTGACTCAACATGGCCTGGCCACAGCTTACCTCTGGTTGTGACCAATGTTGAAAATGAATTGTCTCCATTTCCTTTCAACAGAAGCAGCATGAGCCTTTCTTCGTGGCAGCCTGCCTCCTCAGCAGCAGAACTGAGACCAAATGGACATACAGGCTGAGAGGTAATGAGGGAGTCAGTCTGCATCATTGCTTTCATAAAAACGCTATCTGCTCCTCTGCCGTGCAGCCGTCTTAACCCCCTTTATAGGAAAGGCTTCCTGTTTCCACAGAGCGGAGCAGAGGAGATAGAGAGAGCCTCAGGGTGCTGAGAGGGCAGAGTTAGCTTATTATACAAGCTTTTCTCCAGTCATGAACTCGGCATGGGATTTAAAGGCAGGTTTCCTTATGTGAAGCACTTATTTCAGTTCTATATGACTTGAGCTTTGACATCCAGAGTCAGGGACTGCAGAGAGGTCTCAAGGCATGTGTGGACCATGCACATCCCATAGTGAATGTATATATACTATATACTGAACAAAAAAATAAACCCAACATGAAACCATTTCTAAGATTTTACTGAGTTACAGTTCATATGAGGAAATCAGTCAATTGAAATAAATGAATAGGCCCCAATCTATGTATTTCACATGACTGGGAACACAGATATGCATCTGTTGGTCACAGATACCTTTAAAAAAAACAGGCCTCACAATGGGCCTCAGGATCTCGTCACTGTATTTTTGTGCATTCAAATTGCCATCGATAAAAAATGCTTCTTGTCCGTAGCTTATGCCTGCCCATACCATAAACCCACCACCACCATGGGACAGTCTGTTCACAACATTGACATCAGCAAACCGCTCGTCCACACAACGCCATACACATGGTCTGCGATTGTGAAGCCGTTTGGATGTACTGCCAAATTTTCTAAAACAACGTTTGGTAGAGAAATTAACATTCAATTCTCTGGTGGACATTCCTGCAGTCAGCATGCCAATTGCACACTCCTTCAAAATGTAGACATCTGTGGCATTGTGTTTGTCACATCCTGGCCATGGAGAGCCCTCTGAGTTTCTCTATGGGGGTTAGGCCAGGGCGTGACTAGGGTTGTCTCACAGACTTCATGGTGTTTTTTTTGAATGCGGTTCCCAATTAGAGGCAGCTGGTTGTCGTTGCCTCTAATTGGGAATCCTATTTAGGTTGGTCCTTTTCCCACCTGCATTGTGGTTTATTGTTTGTAGTTGTGTGTGTAGCTGGGTGTGCCACACCTGCGTGACGGTTTGGTTCACTGTTTGTTTTTTCCCCAGTTTGCACTTCAAATAAAGTATGTATACTGGAACCCTCACTGTGTCTTGGTCCGCTCTACCTGAAAACCGTGACAGTGTTGTGTGACAAAACTGCACATTTTAGAGTGGCTATTTATTGTCCCCAGCACAAGGTGCACCTGTGTAATGATCATGCTGTTTAGCTTCTTGATATGCCACACCTGTCAGGTGGATGGATTATCTTGGCAAATGAGAAATGCTTACTATCAGGGATGTATTTTTGTTCAGTGTAGAAATCTGCCTTATATAATCTCAGAATATAGAGAAATATTATGTGTATCTCAAGGGATGTTAGTGTTTGAATAGTGAGGGGCGCTCAGAGTGAGTGTGTGTATGTGTGTGCGCGCATGTGTGTGTGTGGGTGGGTTGTGTCAGCTGCCTGACCCCATGTGCTCAGCCGGACCAAGTTGTGAGCCAGCCAATCACGTCGGCCTGGCAGGAGGGCCCCTAATACATATGCTAATCTGGTCTCACCCGGCACCCTAACACTGTCGCATAAAGGAGGGTTTTGTCATCAAGTTTGCCACGTTTTGGCTGCTGCAGCCAGTGATATAACTGCCCCCTGACGGAAAGTCAGTGTCAGAAGAAATGATAGCATGTGCATGGCATACTGAGGGAGAGAGATATTAGCTGGTTATTAGCTGGTTAGTTATATAGATTTTTCAAAAATACATTGTGATCGTGATATGGCAAACAACTATGTGACCTCTGTCCATGTTGCTTTGGAACGGATCACATTTAATAATTACTAGTCTGTCATATTGGATATGAAGAGTACTTTCTGGAGATCACACAGCTTTGGACCTTAAAAACTTCAGCATATTGAAATGAAAAGAAGAGAACAAAGGGAGTTCCATGGAAATATAAAAAAGAAGAGTCTCATCTTAAGAGGCTTTGTGCACAAAAATCTATTAAAAATCAAAGAGAAAATGGGAGAGGGGGCCGATGACTATCTTGTCTCTTTGTGGGGGGAACACAAGGAAATGCAGTGCTCTACAGAGGAAAGCTTCAGGCCATGTTTAGGCAGCGGATAGAGAGAGAGTGGGTTTCTGTTCCCCCGTCAGAGCTCATGATCTGGAGGGGCTAATCATGTGCTGGTCACAGCACAGATGCATTCTGAGACTCAGCTCATCCTCATTCACCTCAGCCTTATCATTACTACCCTCAATCCCCATATTCCAAACGTCAACACATTGACAGTCAGAGCCCCCTTATCAAAGTTTTTTTCTGACAGCTTTTCAATTTCTACATTGGAAGATTTTTTATTATTTTTTTTATACCTCCCCAGAGACACTCAAATCATTCTCCTCTAACATGGATGTCCTCAGCCAAGTCACAATGTCTGCTCATTATTGGGGCTTGAACTCTTATAAGAGAAACTAGTCAGTACAGTGATATAGTGCTGGGGTCCAACTGTTACAGAACATTGCTAGGCCTATATCTCCAGGCGGACTCCTGTTCCGGTTCTTAAGACAAATAACCCTCTAAAGGACACATCTGTTTTAAGTCCTGGTGGTGTAACCCAATATGGGACAGAGTCTTGGAGAAAGATGACGGAGGCTTCCTGTGAGGATATATGGGCTCTGTGAACCAATACAAACATACTGTACAGTGTAGCCTCTATACACGTTACAGAAACCTGCCTGAGAAGGACAGGGTGAGTGACAGCTGTCAGTTAGGCACAGCTGTTCAATTCACCACTAAAACCTCCTCCTATCATTGGTGGCGATCAGAGAAAGGGACATCTGGAAAGCCCCATCCATCCTGACTGCCTGACTTCACCGTTTGAGTCAGAACACAAGCCATGGAAAGACCAGTGTGACTCAAACCACACTGTAAAACTGACAAATCAGCTAGTGTTCACAAGTGACCTGAATTGTGGGTTTCTTATGATTTCACAAGGCTTCTGCTCACCTGAAGTGAAACTGCCAGATCAGTGTATGGGCAAGCCCCTCTTTCTCCAACAAACATCCCAGCAGATTTTGAGGGGTGATAACAGCATGCGTCATGGACCACACTACCTTAATTGTGTTTCTTAGGTGTCAGCATGCTTCAGTTAGGCTACGTGCCTAGCCGAACTCGGCTAGCCGAACTGAGAAAGCGTGCTCGCATACTCCCATAAAAAAAAATAATTTGAAAAACAAGAAAAAAGTGGCAATAGTTTGTCCATTATGAGAAGCTGTAGCAAGTATACACTTTGTCAAAATAGTCAGAATTAATCTAAAATAACTCAAGAAATCTGTCATTAATTTTGACGTTTTTGCCGAGGAGATGTTAGCCGCACAATTTTACATCCAACTAAGATGTTTGGTGCAGTATTTCTCAATTAAAAATGTGCATGAAAACAAGTCGTCTCTCATTGAATGACAACAAAGACTTTATTGAAGAATCACTTTGGTTGACCAATCACCAACGAAGGGGCGTAGACTTTGGCTACCGACTTTGGCTCCCTCAAGAAAAAAATGTGTGTGCCCGAACAGCTGAAAAAACCCTTACCGGTGTCAAAAACGAACAAAAACATCACAAAATGTTGTCATGATAATACACAAACTCTTCCGAGCTGTTTCGGCTGGAAAACATGCGGACACCTTTAGTCGACACACTCACCACAGCGCAGACTGATTGCATAGACTCTAGAGACTGCAGCTCAAAGCTTGCTCAGTCCACTAAGCACATGACACCCATAATCTCCTCTGATTGGTCAGTGAGAGCAGCTTGTGCTGGGCTGTCTGTTTGCTGTGTGCATGTGAGTCAACCAGTCTGCCAGGGAGAAGAAGAGCTCCCCCACTCACCACTGCTACCATATATGAAGCAGCTCTGCTAGCTCTGCTAGTGCTAACTGGGTCTCAGCAGCCTGAGAACGAGAGGGGCAGCAGGAAGTTCATACCGAGAACACATAGCCTGCACACAGCAGGAACCGTACTGCTTGCAGTATCTCCACATAGTATAGTTGTGGTGGAGGGCGTTACAAAGAGATACCAAAATAGCTGCATGAGAAAGCATTCATGTAACCATCCAAAGGCCTTGTTTCTCTAAGAGGATAAGAGGATACATACTCCATGGATCTCTACTGTAGAGAGAGGGAGAGGTGCTTTTCCAATGAAACGTATATGTTTCCATTAGGAGAGTGACACAAAAGACTTGTAGCAAGCAGAACCAACAACCTCTGCATCATCACGACAGTTGCTTTGTGAGAAGGTGTTAAAGTCCACAGTAGCCATTGTTATATAAATTAAACTGAAAAGAGAAAGTCCGCAAGAGCCATTTCCAGTGAGGCCCGGGTGCCTGGCTCGCGTAGATGGAAACAGAAAAGTCTGAGCCTTTTTGGTAAAACAGTGAGGTAAATCTTCAGTGAAAATGTGCCAATGGTATATTTGTTTGAAGACCATGACAGTGGACTAGTAGGGAGAGGAGATGGGAAGTAGAGGTCAGGGGAGATGGGGGGAGTGACTTAAGGCCCAGAGAGATGGTTGAAAATGTCCATTTGTGGTGAGCAATTGATCCAGAAATAAATGGTAAAGCTTTCAGAGGGGCAGCAGTGTACGTGTCCACACTCTCTGTCACGGGCCAGTCTCTGCAGTCAGTTGGTGAGCAGCAGAACAGAGGCCAGGCTGTAGGAAGCTTAGACACCTTAACCCTGCTTATCTACTCTCACTCACTAGTCAATCACGACATTACCTCATCACGTCAGAGCTTAAGGAAGGCCAACGCTAACAGCCCTGTCTGTACAGCTGGAGGAGATTCACAAATATACTCACAAGGATACATTTTTCACAGACATTCCCCCAATGTCTCAGTGACGTCGCAACACCCCATAGAGAGTAGTACACATTGATAGCGTATTGTCCGCTTGCTACGACATTGCAGTAACATTGTAATAGCATTTTTTTGTCAGCTAGTAGGATCTAGCTAAAAAAGCAGGAAGGCAAATGTGATGTATTGTAATCCTCTCTGATTAGACAAGATGCTCCCTAACCATTATAACCTACCCTGTTGATCCTTGACCACAATGAGGAAGACTACATTAGGGTCTGGCCCTAGGCAGTCTTCACTATTCAGAATCTCAGCCAGTCATGCAGTCACTTCCTATTCGCTGTTCCAATCTTACAAGAGGAGGAATCCTGGAAGCATATCATTCAAAACACATTCTACATAAAACACACAGCTTGAGATATCTGACAGGCCAACAGCTTTAATTCCTTTATATGTGGCTGACAGACTCAGGAAACTATAACAGTTTGTAACACAAACTGTAACAGTCTGTAACAAGCATGTCTAATAAGAGCCTATCACACCATTACACCAAACAGTGCTACAAGTCTCAGCATTGCACTCATGGCCCTGGAACTATGCATGGAATGGCAAAGAGGACAAATTCCTCATCCCATATCAACTCAGCCAATAGCACCCTTAGCCCCCAAAAAGGCTTTCCATTGTCTGAGTGAGTCACTGCAGGAGAAAACACGAAGGCCAAGTATGGAACCTACAGGATAATCTCTAGTCTTCTACAGTCTCATCTCTGGTCAGAGGACCACCGTTATTTGTCTAATTCACTCTTCTTAGATTGACAAATTACTGAATGACATGCAATCTCCTGCTGAACACCTCAGTGACTTTTACTTTCACCAGCTGGTCTTTCTCTCATTAGAGAGGCAGGCACTCGAGGAGAGGAGACAATTATGATAAGAATCTGAATAGCATAATTCTCTCAAGATAAACAACAGAGATGTGAACACATCCTTGACTGATTTCTGTAAAAGATTCTACCTCCACTTTTACACTGAGAGTAAAAAAAATGTGTCTTTGCGACAAACATAAAAAAAGTAACTAATGCAAATACTGTTAATAATTTATCTCATCAGATGTGTTAAGTACATTTGCATAAGAGAGATCTTGCGTGTGTGTTATCTAAAGATGTTTCCATCCCTTCTGCAAAAAACTGTCCCTTGATGATAAGTAGAACCTTACTTAGGCCTATGTTTAGTGAAATGAGAGACATGCTAGGGTGATGCCACTCACAAACCAGTGAGTTGTGTATGTTTTTATTACTGCAGTCCACAGTCTTCTCTTTGCCTACATTATACCTAATTATTGTATACTGTAAAATGAGGATAGTTTATGAGGGGAAAGTGTACAGTCAAGGCACAGGATGCATGCTCATTGTGTTTGTTGAACTATACATGGGTTTGTTCTTTCCAGAGAGCCTCAAGAAACAAGCCACAGAGGTGGAGAGCAACTAATGACATCTCATGAGACACAAACACACACAAAATAATTATTGTTCTGATTTGTACATATTCATAAACAGGAGGTTATATTTACAGCAGAAAACTTTAGAGCTTGATTGGGAAGTAACAGCTGAGTTTAGGGAAATGCACATACTTACATATACTTAGACCCTAGGCTACCAAAAAAAGAATGTAGCCTGACTTGTCCTTTGAAAACAATGTCCTAGATTCTACAAGTTCCTTCCCTAAACATAACTGTTGTTGACAAGAAAACCAAGATCAGCATCTTCGGGTACCCTCCCACACCAGTTTCACTTCTTTTCAAACTCATACACAACTAACCCACCACCCTGAGCTCAGGAAAAGTTCACTTTGGCACTCCCAAGAAACAGCAGGCCCTCTGTCTAATGATGACATCATCCTGTCATATTCAGTGTTCTGCCTCCCCAGGGAGAACCTTATGGTCCTTGATACCCCCAGTTTCACTCTGTTTTCTGCACTCTGCTTTCTGATCAATGCATGGCAATTGATTTCAATCAATCACTGAGGGGTAAGTGAGTAAGAAGGCAGTGGGGAATCAATCAAATCGTTCAGATGTCATAAACAACTAAGAAATCAGATGTGCTTCTTGGACGTATCTATTTTTGACCTAACCTGTTAGTATATATATGCTTGTTTATACATGTGTAATTACTATTGACAGTACAGTAATATACACGTACTACTGATAGGGGAAACATCCCTGTTATTTACAATTTGTAGAAATAGAAACATGTTTTATTCTGGTGAGGTCTGAAACAGCCAATCAAGGTCAGTGATCTACGTATGTAAATGTGTGTCGGTACTGCTTTTGACCCCTAAATGAGTACTGGCTATACTCAGGAGATTAATCCATGAACAGTTTTTCGTTGTCTTTAATTACAGCTGGGCTATGGAACATCGACGGCCTACAGTTCTCGAGCATTTCAAGCTAACAACATTTATTGGAATAATCCCTTCTAAACGACTAGACGTAATATTATAACATCAAATGGAAAGGTAGAAAATAGGAACTTGTATGAACAACACTGATGTGCCGTCCTACTGGTACACAGTGTTACCAGTTTTCAACCCATTATAAATAAACTGTCATGTTTTTATTGTTTAAACATGAATATAATACTGTACTCTAAAATCTATATAAAAGAAACAAACTAGGAAATACATTATAAACCACGCAGCATTATTCTTATTGGTTCCCCAGCCTGTGCCCAACACTTACCTGACAGTTCGTCTGGTTCAAGTCCGCTTTCAGTGTCAAGTCCGCAGATAACAAAATAATCTGCGAATCGACATGAATTCGAGCTGAAGCCGGTGGTCATTTTGAGACTGGTCCGGTGGTACCCTTTTCCTCGGCTATTTCAGTTGGGTGCATATTAAAGGATCGCGTAGTGATTTCGCGCAGCCATAGTGGATGTATTGCAAAGCCTGAAAATCAGAATAGAACGCCATCCGAAATGCATTATGGTTCTTCAAGTACAGCTGTTTTCCATCTGTCTCAGATCTTCTCAACCCCTTGCATTACCTCTGCGTAGAGGGAACACACTGAGCATGTGCGAACTCTTTACAGATTACGTTATGCACTTAACCCTTCAGTTCCTGAGTTAAGTATTTCTCCTGTAAAATGCTCTCCTTTATAATAATAATGCTATAGTAATGAAGCATTAAATTAGGCCTTATTGCACATATAATGAACCGGAGACATAGTATTCTTACTCCACTGTAGCCAAGACTATCCAGTGTACAACTGAATGCAAACTTTAATTTCACCAATTTAGTCTGAACAATTGTATTCATGTAATACCATACCTGTAATACACATACAGTAATAGGTATTCTACTTGAGTATTCAAGGCACAGATAGGGAGAAGTAGGTGTCAGAAACAGGAAAAATATGTAAATAAACGTTCTGATGCACAATTTAGAATATATTTCATAAAATCATTAAACAAATTTTGTCCTACTTGAAAAAAAGGTAGTCAAATAAGTGAAAACAACTGTGGGGCTGAAATCTGTAGACATGTACAAAGAGCTCCACCATGTGGTAAAAGGTGACGGTAAAAACATGCAGAACCTTGCCATTAGATTCACATTCTAATTTTCCAATAATTTAATAGACAGTGAGCAAAAATGTACATAATATTTTTTTATTATTTCAAAATAAATGTTAATAATGAACAAACATTCAATAGCTTGGACAAAAATATGTACAAGAATGAATATAATTTACAAACACAGGTCACATTGCAAAACATTATAATTTTTCACAACTTAATACTGTGAAGATCGCAAGCGTAATGAATGGACACACCAAGAATCATCCAAGCCAGCAAAGATATTCTCAATATTCTCTGCATGAAATCAACAAATGTTGGAAAGTTGTAATAAGAAGCATGTGTAACACCCTAATATTGCAGTGATCTTTAAAATGGGATAAAACTACTGGGGACTTTTAAACAGTTATTGCAAATATGTGTCAATGAATTTCCAGAAATTACTTTTGATATCAAATTGGGTGAACAAATAATAATGTGATAGTAATATAAGGACTAAGTAACAAAATATTCTTATTTATTAAACCCAAAAACAGCTTTCATAAGAGCACACACTTTGTATTGACTGAACAGCTACAGGTTCTCCCATCGGGCATGATCCCTCTGAAAACTACTGCAGTGCAATCAAGATGAGGTAATGATGCAACCTCTATGAACTACAAAAAGGTGTATGAACTACAAAAAGGTGAAGCCCAAATTTCAAACAACAAGGACATTAACACAACTAAATCAAATGAAACAGGTCATGAATTTGATGGGTTACAGCGGGATTGGGATTCAGTAGGGCTGTGTTTAGAGCTGATCGGTCAAAACACCAATTAGTGGTAAAAAAAAAAGATCAGAATTGGGCTGCCTGTGTCAACACAGCCAAAGTGGTCATTACATAAAAATATGAATCACTAAGCCTGCTTTTATACAGGCAACCTAATTCTGATATATTTTTTCACTAATTGGTCTTTTGACCAATCAGATCAGCTCTGAGAAAAGATCTGATGTGACTGGTCAAAAGACCAATTAGTGGAAAAAATATATATGAATTAGGCTGCCTGTGTAAACACAGCCTTAGACATGCCAAGTGAACACACAAATTAATTCAGGTAATTAAATACTAACAAATGACATTTTATCATGCTCAGAAAGGGTTTCTATAGTGGATTAAAATGCATCAAATCACATCAAAGCACCCAAACTATAGTACAAATTAGGCATCACACCAACAGATACATACAGGTTGCACTCTAAGAAATATATACAGTGCCCTAAGAAAGTATTCACACCCCTTGACTCTTTTTCTTGTGTTACAGCCTGAATTAAAAATGTATTCCATTTAGATCTTTTGTCACTGCCCTTCATACAATACCCCATCACGTCAAAGTGGAATTATGTTTTTAGAAATTATTACAAACTAATAAAAAAATGAAAAGCTGAATAAGTACTCAACACCTTTGTTATGGCAAGCCTAAATAGGTTCAGGAGTAAAAATGTGCTCAACAAGTCACAATAAGTAGCATGGACTCACTCTGTGTGCACTAATAGTGTTTAACATTTTTTTTATGACTACCTCATCTCTGTACCCCACACATACAGATAATTGTAAGGTCCATGAATCGAGGAGTGAATTTCAAACGCAGATTCAACCACCAATGCCTCGCGTAGGGCATCTATTTGTAGTTAGACGGGTAAAAAAAAATATTAAAAAAATAAAATACTAAACAGATGTTGAATATCCCTTCGAGCATGGTTACTAATTACACTTTGGATGGTGTATAAATACAGACAGTCAGCTAAGCACAGGTAAAACACTATAGGAAAACCTGGTTCAGTCTGCTTTTCATCAGACACTGGGACAAATTCACCTTTCAGCAGAATAACCTAAAGCACAATGCCAAATGTACACTGGAGTTGCTTACCAAGACGACATTTAATATTCCTGAGTGGCCTAGTTACAGTTTTCACTTCAAGCTTGCCGCCATTGGACTCTAGAGCAGTGGAAACGTGTTCTCTGGAGTGATCAATCACGCTTCAACATCTGACAGACGGGTTTGGCGGATGCCAGGAGAACGTTACCTGCCTCAATGCAACTGTAAGTTTGGTGGAGGAGGAATAATGGTCTGGGGCTGATTTCCATGGTTCGGGCTAGACCCCTCAGTCCAAGTGAAGGGTAATCTTATCACTACAGCATACAATGACATTCTAGACAATTCTATGCTTCCAAATTTGTGGGGAAGGTCCTTTCCTGTTTCAGCATGACCATGCCCGTGTGCACAACGCGAGGTCCATACAGAAATGATTTGTCGAGATCGGTGTGGAAGAACGTGACTGGCCTGCACAGAGCCCTGACCTCAACCCCATCAAACACCTTTGGGAAGAATTGGAACGCCGATTGCAGCAAAGGGGGGACCAACTCCATATTAATGCCCATGATTTTGGAATGAGATCTTCAACAAGCGGTGTCCACATACTTTTGGTCATGTAGCGTATATTAGTGTTTATTTTTTACAAATGTTAGAATTTTTCTTCCACTTTGATAGAGTATTTTGCGTAGATCGTTGACAAAAATATTACAATTAAATCCATTTTAATCCCACTTTGTAACACAAAATTTGGAAAAGTCAAGGGATGTGACTACTTTCTGAAGGCACTGTACATGAAGTAGCAGTGTGAAATCACTAACACATGGGAAAAGCATGAACAACCAAAAATCTAATTGGTAGCTTTGCAAAGGGCACTGCTGGGTCATCCACTACTGCATTTCGCAACTGGCAGGGCATTTGGACTGGTGACGCACACGAGGGAGAGCACACAGGCAGAGAGGCAGTCTCAGCACCATTAGTAGAACAAATATAAAAGAATAGTATACAAAACACTAGTTTTCAATACTTGATATGCCGTTTCATACAATTAAAAGGGGAAATCCAATTATTAGCGATGTTTTAGTGATAGGCCCAGCAAAAGCATCAAAGGTTTCATATTTATCTTACTACAGTTGAAGTCAGACGTTTACATACACCTTAGCCAAATACATTTAAACTCAGTTTTTAACAATTCCTGACATTTAATCCTAGTAAACATTCCCAGTCTTAGGTCAGTTAGGATCACCACTTTATTTTAAGAATGTGAAATGTCAGAATAATAGTAGAGAGAATGATTTATATCAGCTTTTATTTCTTTCATCACATTCCCAGTGGGTCAGAAGTTTACATACACTCAATTCGTATTTGGTAGCATTGCCTTTAAATTGTTTAACTTGGGTAAAATGTTTCAGGCAGCCTTCCACAAGCTTCCTACAATAAGTTGGGTGAATTTCGGCCCATTCCTCCTGACAGAGCTGGTGTAACTGAGTCAGGTTTGTAGGCCTCCTTGCTTGCACACGTTTTTTCAGTTCTGCCCACAAATTTTCTATAGGAATGAGGTCAGGGCTTTGTGATGGCCACTCCATCCAATACCTTGACTTTGTTGTCCTTACGCCATTTTGCCACAACTTTGGAAGAATGCTTGGGGTCATTGGAAGACACATTTGCGACCAAGCTTCAACTTCCTGACTGATGTCTTGAGATGTTGCTTCAATATATCCACATACTTTTCCTTTTCATGATGCAATCTATTTTGTGAAGTGCACCAGTCCCTCCTGCAGCAAAGCACCCCCACAACATGACGCTGCCACCTCCCCCTTTTTCCTCCAAACATAACGATGGTCATTACGGCCAAACAGTTATATTTTTGTTTCATCAGATCAGAGGACATTTCTCCAAAAAGTACAATCTTTGTCCCCATGTGCAGTTGCAAACCGTAGTCTGTCTTTTTTTATACCGGTTTTGGAGCAGTGATTTGCACTTTTTGCACCAAAGTACGTTCATCTCTAAGAGACAGAACGCGTCTCCTTCCTCAGAGGTATGACGGCTGCGTGGTCCCATGGGGTTTATACTTGCGTACTATTGTTTGTACAGATGAACGTGGTACCTTCAGGCGTTTGGAAATTGCTCCCAAGGATGAACCAGACTACAATTCTTTAGGACTTGGCTGATTTCTTCTGATTTTCCCATGATGTCAAGCAAATAGGCACTGAGTTTGAAGGTAGGCCTTGAAATACATCCACAGGTACACCTCCAATTGACTCAAATTATGTCAATTAGCCTATCAGAAGCTTCTAAAGCCATGACATCATTTTCTGGAATTTTCCAAGCTGTTTAAAGGCACAGTCAACTTAGTGTATGTAAACTTCTGACCCACTGGAGTTGTGATACAGTGAATTATAAGTGAAATAATCTGTCTGTAAACAATTGTTGGAAAGATGACTTGTGTCATGCAAAGTAGATGTCCTAACTGACTTGCCAAAACTATAGTTTGTTAACAAGAAATTTGTGGAGTGGTTGAAAAACGAGTTTTAATGACTCCAACCTAAGTGTATGTAAACTTCCGACTTCAACTGTATGTGTTCATATGCATATTCTTCATGTCAACATTGATGACACGTATATCATTTTAGGGTGGTGTGTTAACAATATCTTGAAATGATAGAAATTTCTAAATTATTTAATATGTTCACATTCTAACCAGTGTATGAAACAGTCATAACAATAGTCCTAAAATTTTGTGAAAATCAAAAACACTGAACTGCGACTGATCAGTATTGCTTGGACGTCACCCATATCACACAGGTTAAGAGATTAAATCAATTCAAAACACGGTTCAAGAAATACAAAGGAGGGAAGTGTAGCTTGAACTTGTGAGAACCATTGTGAGCAAAAACAATATTAAAGACAGATGCCTGATGTTTTCTGTATCCTTTCTTAAAATCTTCAATTTACAGATAAGCAACATTTAACAAAAATGGGAAAACAAACCCAAGGATGAGCAGAGGCAAGTTAGTCGTTTGTAGAGCACAACGTTGAGGTGGCAACAACCACATGTTTTGGACACAGGAGTCAGGGGTTGTGTCAACGGGCAATGTTTCCACAGCAACCTCAGCAGGTGTGTTGGACAACAACAGGCAGGACTATGTGAGTGACAGCGGGGTGTACCATTCCTGAGCCAAGGGACGGGCTGGGGGATCAGGCAGGCAGATGAGTTGCTGAGTTTTCTAGTGCCTACTCCATCTTCTGCTGCAGTTTCTTCTGGAAGCAGACAGGCAGGATAGAGAGTACGGCCAGGACACCTAGCACAATCAGAGAGTTCCAGGACACTGCCTCCCCAGCTGTCGTCAGTTTATATAGTGTTGTACCAGCGTTGATCGCCACAAAGGACGGTGGGGCCACTCCTGACAGTCAGAGATAAGGGAGGAAGTCAGTATTGTAAGACACAACACATAGCCAAGGCATTCCTAGTAGATCACCAAATAATTCTGTAGAAAAGTCAAACGATAAAGGCTTGAGCTCCTTTTTAAATTTTTATATTGTGTTGAGCTGTTGACGGTAGGTGCACTTGATTCAAAAGCCCTGCGCACCGGGTTAGCAGCGTTCCCATTTTTAACCATTTTATTTGTCTGAAGAGACAAACTCCGCCTACCCGGCGGACCGGCAAATCTGTGACTAAATCGAGTGCACCTACTGCGCTGCCCAATCGGATAGCGCAAATCACTGTGGCTACAGAGTTCCATGACCCTGACCACAGCCAAGTTAATTAGGCTACTAGCCTACGTAAGATTTAATAACTTAAAACCATGACCACAGAGAGACTGTCAACGAATACAGCAAAGAGCTGCTGTTTTTATGAGTGAGTTCATGTTTAAGTTTAAACTCAGCACTGTCACTGTTTTTATTCAACACTATTACAAAACTTGCTTCTCCTTACTTCCGCTCGGGCTGCAGCTGCAATGAATAGCCAAGTATCGATAGCACTGTGTTTTATTATTATTAGCAGCTTGTCGTGTCGATTTTATATTCAAGGAATATTTCACTTTCTCTGGTCATAGGAACAACATGAATTTGTGCAAGAGGCAGATGCGGTGCGACTTGAGTTTCGCCATCAGGTGGAAGATGGTGTTCCCTCTCTCAGGTCAGTCTCAGAGGAGGAAAGGAAGGAGAGAGAAAAAAAAACGAAAAATCGTTTTGAACGGTCAACCAACTCGGAACTCCAACTCTGAAATCTTTCTAGAGCTCCGATTTTTTGACCTGAAGATCACTGTTGTCGTGATTTGACCTCGTTGACAGATGCAGGTACCATCAATCCAGTAAAATAAAAAGCTAATTATTTCAATTCATGCTCCACAGTGCATCACAAGTGCTAAACCAACGGATCTATTTTGTTATAAAAGTTTTGAAATATAATATGGTCTGAGATTAACAATATTGGCAGGCCAAACATATAGCCAATATGCTGTGATAATGTATTAGGCCTACTGCCCAAACCTCATTCCTACAAAACTGTTTGTGTGAGGTTAATGTAAAAAAATATATAAAAAAATATGAGCTGTAGATCTCAGCTTGCTTTTAGACTGCGAAAGTGATCTTGACTCAGAAAAGGTTGATGACCACTGTATTAAATGGTATGACAGATTTAAAAATAGCTCAGCAATAAAGACAATGCAACACTGTTTTCTACTGAGAACGAAATACTGGAGTTTGATATATCTTAGCCTTACCAAAGAAAGTACCAAGGAAGAAGACCCCCAAAGGCACATTGATGACAGGTGAGGTGATGTTGATAAACCAGTTGGGGAGAAAGGGAGTGATCCTCAGAAATATGATGTAATTGATGAGATGATCTCTGTGCTTGTCTACCTGTAATTGAAAACAGATAGTGAATGACAGGTTCTGCTGTTCTGTGGGTGCAGATAGACATGTGGCTGTTCCTAAACTGTTAACGTTTGCTTGTACTTTCAACTTCCTAAACTGTTCAAGTAAAAAATCAACCTGTTTTTCCTTCCATCAGGTCTTACCTGCTGGGACCATTTCTGGGCTCTCTCTGTCAGGTATCTGTAGACCACTGGTCGCCCCACTAGATAAGACAGCATGTAGCAGAAGGAAGCGCCCAGGCCAGAGCACTGGAAAACACAGTGAGAGGCAGTACATTCAGTCTGGTTTACAGAGTTAAAGTACATTTTGTAAATGTCACCACTATTATTAGTCCTTGTGTCCATAGTATACTCACCAGGCAGACGAGGAAAAGAGCCAGGGGGAAGGGGTAGAGATAACCAGACAGGATACTGAGGAAGATGGATCCAGGGATCGCAAATGTCTGGAGGCTGAGTCAGCTGGTCAAGGAATTCAGCTCAAGGGTTTAACACACAGCAGTATGTGCACACACACTTGTGGATTCAGTCACAAAAATACACTAAACAAAAATATAAAACGCAAGATGCAACAATTTCTAAGATTTTGTGGCCTGAGGAATGTTGTCCCACTCCTCTTCAATGACTGTGTGAAGTTGCTGGATATTGGCAGGAACTGGAACATGCTGCCGTATACACTTAAATCCACAGCATCCCAAACCTGCTCAATGGGTGACATATCTGGTGAGTATGCATGGCATGGAAGAACTGGCACATTTTCAAATTCCAGGAATTGTATTCAGATCCTTGCGACATGGGGCCTTGCATTATCATGCTGAAACATGAACACATAGGGGTTCGTACCCACCTGGACAAAAGGAACACCTATGTGGGAACACTGTTCATTGACTACAGCTCAGCGTTCAACACCATAGTGCCCACAAAGCTCATCACTAAGATAAGGACTCTGGGACTAAACACCTCCCTCTGAAACTGGATCCTGGACTTCCTGACGGGCCGCCCCCAGGTGGTAAGAGTAGGCAACAACACTTCTGCTACGTTGATCCTTAACACTGTGGTCCCTCAGGGGTGTGTACTTAGTCCCCTCCTGTACTCCCTGTTCACCCACGACTGCATGGCCAAACACGACTCCAACACCATCATTAAGTTTTCTGACGACACAACAGTGGTAGGCCTGATCACCAACAACGAGACGTCAGGAGGTGGTCAGAGAACTGGCAGTGTGGTGCCAGGACAACAACTTCTCTCTCTCAATGTGAGCAAGACAAAGGAGCTGATCGTAGACTACAGGAAAAGGCGGGCCAAACAGGCCCCCATTAACATCGACAGGGCTGTAGCGGAGCGGGTCGAGAGTTAAGTTCCTTGGTGTCCACATCACCAACGAACTATCACAGTCCAAACATACCAAGGCAGTCGTGAAGAGGGCACGACAAAACCTTTTTCCTCTCATGAGACTGAAAAAAATTTGGTATGGGTCCCCAGATCCTCAAAAGGTTCTACAGGTGCACCATCGAGAGCATCCTGACTGGTTGCATCACTGCCTGGTATGGCAACTGCTCGGCATCTGACTACAAGGCGCTACAGAGGGTAGTGCGTTTGGCCCAGTACATCATTGGAGCCAAACTTCCTGCCATCCAGGACCTATATAATAGGCGGTGTCAGAGGAAAGCCCATAAAATTGTCAAAGACTCCAGCCACCCAAGTTATATATTGATCTCTCTGCTACTGCACGGCAAGTGGTACCGGAGTGGACCAAAAGGCTCCTCAACAGCTTCTACCCCCAAGCCATAAAACTGCTGAACAATTTATAAAATCGCCACCTGACTATTTACATTCGCCCCCCTCCCTTTTGTACACTGCTGCTACTCGTTGTTTATTATCTATGCATAGTCACTTCCCCCCTACCCACATGTACAAATTACCTCAACTAACCTGTACCCCCGCACACTGACTCTGTCCCTCCTGTATATAGCCTTGTTATTGTTATTCTTATTGTGTTACTTTTTTATTATTATTTTTTACTTTAGTCTATTTGGTAAATATTTTCTTAACTCTTCTTGAACTGCACTGTTGGTTAAGGGCTTGTAAGTAAACATTTCATGGTAAGGCCTACACTTGTTGTATTCGGTCCATGTGAAAATAAAGTTTGATTTGATTTTGATGGCAGGAGATGAATGGCACGACAAAGGATCTCGTCACGGTATCTGAGACCCAATCTCTGTGCATTCAAAATGCCATTGATAAAATGTTCGTTGTCCGTAGTTTATGTCTGCCCATAGCATAACCCCACCGCCACCATGGGGCACTCTGTTCACAACGTTGACATCAGCAAACCACTCGCCCACACGACGCCATTCATGCTGTCTGCCATCTGCCCAGTACAGTTGAAACCGGGATTCATCCGTTAAGAGCACACTTCTCCAGCATGCCAGTGACCCTTGAATGTGAGCATTTGCCCACTGAAGTCGGTTACAACACTGAACTGCAGTCATGTCAAGACCCTGGTGAGAACAACAAGCACCCAGATGAGCTTCCCTGAGACGGTTTCTGACAGTTTGTGCAGAAATTCTTCTGTTGTGCAAACCCACAGTTTCATCAGCTGTCCGGGTGACTGGTCTCAGATGATCCCGCAGGTGAAGAAGCCGGATTTGGAGGTCCTGGGCTGGCGTGGTTACATGTGGTCTGCGGTTGTCAGGTCGGTTGGACGTACTGCCAAATTCTCTAAAAACAACATTGGAGGCTGCTTATGGTAGAGAAATTAACATAAAATTCTCTGGCAACAGCTCTGGTGGATATTGCTGCAGTCAGCATGCCAATTGCATGCTCCCTCAACTTGAGACATCTGTGGCATTGGGTTGTGTGACAAAACTACACATTTTAGAGTGACCTTTTACTGTCCCCAGCACAAAGTTCTTGATATGCCACACCTGTCAAGTGGATGGATTATCTAGCAAAGGAGAAATTCTCACTAACAGAGATGTAAACAAAAGTGTGCACACAATGAGAGAAATAAGCTTTTTGTGCGTATGGAACATTTCTGGGATCTTTTATTTCAGCTCATGAAACATGGGACCAACACTTCACATGTTGCGTTTATATTTATGTTCAGTATAGTTAAGACATACTCCACTGTAGTAGTATACAGTGCCAGTTTATTATAGATCTGGCTGCAGGACTAATTTGTCCCAGTCATCTGCCTGTTTTCAGCAACATTACAGGCAGATAGAAGTATCAGCTATAAAAGGAGGTGAAGGGGGGGTGGGTGGTCCAGTGGTACCACCTCATATCAAAACATCATCCATATTCAGAGAACATTTATTTTGATGAATATGAATAAACACTACACAGTATGAACTATGAATAGAAATGCAGTATAATGTCTGAGGTCTTCTTCCGCTAGTTTACTTAATCTCTTTCCCTCCACTGTCTAGGAACATGTTAATGCATAGTGTCTGTGCTCTGGCCAGTATGTGCTGACAGCACAAGGACTGGACCAGCTGACCAGGCCCCAGCCACTGTCTGGGATGTGTTGCCTTGTAGTGTTACTGGTAAATAAATGTTTGATATCCTGTCTGAGGAATGCTTTGCCACCAACATGGTTAAGGTCAGCAACGTTACTAGCAGAGGAAGCCGGGTAGAAAACATCAGGCATGACACTGCATTTGTACTTACAGTTCATACTGTGCAGTGTTAATTCATATTCTTCATAAAATGTGCTCTGAAGATGGATGTTTACATATGAGGTGGTACCATAACATGCATCAAACCATGTTTTTTTCCTCTTTTATAGCGGATACTTCTATCTGCCCGTAATGTCTGTCTGAAGTGCAATTGACAAAGCTGGAACAGAGTTTCTATTGCAAATAGCTGTGGGTGGAATGGAAGTTCTTAGAACCTACTGTACTGATAAAGTTTAACTTGTGTGCACTGCATGTCCATGTCTGCATTAAATCGGTCTTCTCCTGTCATAAAATGAGGGAAAATGTACTGCACTCTGTGGCTGTTGTGAACACACAAGAATTGCCTGAATTAATACTCAAGGATCAAAGCCCACTGTAACCCCACCCCCTACTTCTCCATTCATTATCCAGAGGCAAGCCCATGCCTTTTCTATGGCCTTGGCTTGGCTGGCTGCTTTGTTCAAAGGAAATAATGAATGAGAGGGAGACTGAGGGGGAGAGAGCCAGGTAGGGGAGATTAGGGATGATGCAATCATCATGCCCATAACAGAGTAACAAAAGCCTGTCTTGGTCACCTTCCCTGTCTTGTCGCTCTCTTCTGCTGACCCACTGGAATACATAGGGGGCCTTGCAGACATGATGCATGTTGAAACAGCTAATAAGTATGCATCTCAATCCTCCAAAAGTTGACAACTTCGCAATACACTTACTACCCAAAAGGATACAAGATATAGGTGGTAAAGTAGGCTACTAACACTTCGGTGTAGTAGGTGTCCTTATATTTGGAAAGTACGGTGCCCAAGGCTTTGGCATCATCCATATCTTTGGGGATTTTAATAGTAGCCATCTCATCACTGAAATGAAAAAACGTGGACATCTATTCACCATCATACAATGTGGTGGATAAATAAAAGTGTGTGTGAATCTATGTGCAAGGGCTTTGACCCTTACAGAAACAGAGAAATTAAAAAACGTGACCATCTATATTGGAGTGTGTCATACTAGCCTGTAAACAATTTCAATCAAATTATTCTCATCATTAGCTGTGATAATCATTAATAAACAGGCTCCTATATAGATGTAATAGGCAGATTTCCGAACAGCCTTTACATTGTGATACTTTGTTCTCTATTCAACATCCCAAATGTCATCTAAACTCTGATGGCTAGTTGCAGGAGAATGTTTGAATTTAGAAAATGCTCAATCACAACATCAAATCAATTTGTGTTCCATTAAATAACCCAACAATTTATACACCACCTTTTTTTATATATATATACATACACACACACACACATACATACATAGATACATACATACACACACACACACACGTATACATACATACATACATGCAGTGAGGGAAAAAAGTATTTGATCCCCTACTGATTTTGTACATTTGCCCACTGACAAAGAAATGATCAGTCGCTAATTTTAATGGTAGGTTTATTTGAACAGTTAGAGACAGAATAACAAAAAAAAAATCCAGAAAATTGCATGTGAAAAATGTTGTAAATTAATTTGCATTTTAATGAGGGAAATAAGTATTTGACCCCTCTGCAAAACATGACTTAGTACTTGGTGGCAAAACCCTTGTTGGCAATCAAAGGTCAGACGTTTCTTGTAGTTGGCCACCAGGTTTGCACACATCTCAGGAGGGATTTTGTCCCATTCCTCTTTGCAGATCTTCTCCAAGTCATTAAGGTTTCGAGGCTGACGTTTGGCAACTCGAACCTTCAGCTCCCTCCACAGATTTTCTATGGGATTAAGGTCTGGAGACTGGCTAGGTCACTCCAGGACCTTAATGTGCTTCTTCTTGAGCCACTCCTTTGTTGCCTTGGCCGTGTGTTTTGGGTCATTGTCATGCTGGAATACCCATCCACGACCCATTTTCAATGCCCTGGCTGAGGGAAGGAGGTTCTCACCCAAGATTTGACGGTACATGGCCCCGTCCATCGTCCCTTTGATGCAGTGAAGTTGTCCTGTCCCCCTAGCAGAAAAACNCTCATGATCATTGCAACTCCACGAGGTGAGATCTTGCATGGAGCCCCAGGCCGAGGGAGATTGACAGTTCTTTTGTGTTTCTTACATTTGCGAATAATCGCACCAACTGTTGTCACCTTCTCACCAAGCTGCTTGGCGATGGTCTTGTAGCCCATTCCAGCCTTGTGTAGGTCTACAATCTTGTCCCTGACATCCTTGGAGAGCTCTTTGGTCTTGGCCATGGTGGAGAGTTTGGAATCTGATTGATTGATTGCTTCTGTGGACAGGTGTCTTTTATACAGGTAACAAGCTGAGATTAGGAGCACTCCCTTTAAGAGTGTGCTCCTCATCTCAGCTCGTTACCTGTATAAAAAGACACCTGGGAGCCAGAAATCTTTCTGATTGAGAGGGGGTCAAATACTTATTTCCCTCATTAAAATGCAAATCAATTTATGAACATTTTTCACAGGCGTTTTTCTGGATGTTTGAGTTGTTATTCTGTCTCTCACTGTTCAAATAAACCTACCATTAAAATTATAGACAGGTCATTTCTTTGTCAGTGGGCAAACGTACAAAATCAGCAGGGGATCAAATACTTTTTTCCCTCACTTTGTGTGTGTGTGTGTGTGTGTGTGTGTGTATATATATATATTACACACACGTATGTATATATGTGGGTCATACACATACATAAACAATTTAAAGGCAATGCTACCAAATACTAATTGAGTGTATGTAAACTTCTGACCCACTGGGAATGTGATGAAAGAAAGAAAAGCTGAAATAAATCACTCTACTATTATTCTGACATTTCACATTCTTAAAATAAAGTGGTGACCCACTTTTTACACACATTATATATATATATATACACACAATTTTTAATAGTGTATAATATATATATGAATATATAAAATCAACCATGTAAAGGTTGGTCGAAAATATGCCTATTATGGCTATACAGGAACCTGTAATCAACAGCGATCACAGCTAATGATGAGAACCGTTTGAATTAAATGATTTAACTTGGCTGGTGAATGCCATTTGGTATGCTGTTTCACAAAAAGTTACAAATGTTGTACAAAAGTAACTATGTACGTTGGTCGGCTTGCTGGAAAGATAAACGCAAAGAACAATTACTTGGTGAGCTCTGGGAAATTCCTGTACACTAGGTACATGACAGAAGCAGCGCAGGTGAATATAGACAGCAGGATGAGGAGAGACATGCGAGCTGAGCCCCCTCCAGTGTATTGAGTCTCTGTGGAGAGATGAGTAGCGAAGTTATATAGTACACAGTCAGCAAATAAAAAATATCTTGACAAGCCTCTATTCTTCTGTAACAGCAGTAAGCCTCATGTAATGGCTTGCTTCACTTTGCATCACTTGTTGTTCTAGTTCCTGGTTGATTTCCCCAGAGTACATGAAGCATGCTATGTAGACAACCCATTCAAGATATATAATCCTTGAAACTGACTACATGTATTCTAACTTTAAAGAGGAACATATCTGCCTATGTTTTCACATGACTCCATGCTTATCTGTTTTATTTAAATAAAGGTTCAACAAAACAATTATAAATAATAATTGGTGTGTATTGTGTAACATCCTGTTACGATAATTATGTTGTGCCATCTATATAAGAATAACATTACATGGTTAGCCAACTAATATTTTCCTGACTTCATCCAAGTTGTTGTCATTGAC
The DNA here is from genome assembly GCA_003317085.1 of Hucho hucho. Lineage (NCBI taxonomy): Eukaryota > Metazoa > Chordata > Actinopteri > Salmoniformes > Salmonidae > Hucho > Hucho hucho. The sequence goes on from QNTS01000522.1 coordinate 291,187, forward strand.
ATTGATTAACAATAGTAACTTAATGTCAAACTGGGTATGGTCCCCGACAGTTGACCGTGGCTGGATAGATAGCAACCTACTAAGTTACTAACCTGATTATGTGAATTTCACCCAAAGTTACTGGTAACTAACCCATTTTGTCTGTGCTTCAACTCCGTCATTCCACCACCAGCCTTGAAAGCAAGCAACTTCTGAATCTTGATAATCAGCTGTTAGTTAGCTAACGCTGACTGACAACAGTATATCCGCATTTCACAATCTGGCTGGTTATCAAGCCGGATAGCAACATTATTTAACAAGACGTTTACCACATCATAGAAACAGTAATGTATCTAAACGTTAGCTAATCAATTAGAAGAACACTAGTAAATTAGCTAGCTATACTAGCCATTTAGCCGGGATAGCAACGTCGTTAGCAATCTAACGTTAGCTATACATACCTTTGAGAGTTTGTGCCTCGTTAAATTTTTTCTTCGGTTCTTCTTGTAACGTTACTAACGAAACAATATCGGCCTCTCGTCTTTCTCTTCGTTTCTTGGCCATGTCCGCTTATTAAATTAAGATATCGATCTAGCTACACCGACCTCGGGTGTAATACACCTGGCTTCTGTCAAAGTTGAAAGTGAAAGACGAGAGACCGCTTTTCCAACCGGCGACTAGCAAATTGACACATTCCAACGACCTTTCACCTTTTCTGAGTTTGTTTCTCTACCTTTTCCCCACAGTGCCCCTATGGGGCACCTCCTTGTATTTCCAAAACAATGTTACAGCAGCACAGAGTTTAGTGTTTATATAGTATATTATTGTCGTTTTTACAGTAGCAGTAATATTAGTAGCTTTCATTTATGTGGCTAAGTTTTGAGTACAACAGCTAGATGTTGGTTGTTCTCTGATGTTATGATGTCATCCAAATCATCATGAAAGATGGTTCTGAAAACCTCAAATCTACTAGCCAACTGCAATGACATGCTTTCCATTTTCATAATATTTTGTTCTCAGTTACCAGCAGTGTTTTTATTTACTGACTGTAAGACAGTGTGAGAGAGATATCACGCATGTAAAACTACAACTCCTAGAGTGCAATAGTTCGAAGCGGATGTTCGTGTTGGAGAAATTTGGCGCTGATCTATCCGGGTACTTCATTCACTTCTTCCTTTCGCGCCGGTAACTGAAGAGCCGTGCGTCCATGTGCGCATTGACTGGGAATTCATAGACCACAGAAATACTGAATCCGAGCCATACCAGATTTAGCTATGGATCCTAACGTATTGATCGAGGCCCTTCGGGGTACCATGGACCCAAACTTGCGTGAGGCCGCGGAGAGACAGCTGAACGAGGTAAAAACTTGTGATGGTGCGAATCCGGCCTCTTCTGTTGTGTCACACATTAAATATGGAATGGAGTCCTAGCTTGTGGCTATGGGAGACCAGAGTCAGTCCAGAACTTTGACAGATCAAATATTCTTTATTCGACATATGTATTCACCGAAACATATCAGACTTTTGACGTTACGGGTGTTATGTCAACGTTTCGAATTTTATTTTAACGTCAAGATCGGCAACTCCAAGCGAATCCACCCCGCTTTCCCGCAGCTGGTTCTTTAAAAACGTGCGGGAAGTTAGCATTAGCTTCCTTGATAATTAGCTGCTAGCTACGCAGTAAAAAGCCTTGTTGGACAATGCTGGCTTTTGGCCTAGCTGATGTATCATGTTTGAATCGTTGGAAAGACACATTTGCCATTATTTATACCAGTTTTGTCTAAACTAACTAAATCATGCGATATTGTATACGAATGTAGCTAGCGTTTGCTAAGTCCGAAAACCTGTGTTAGCAAGTTGGCTAAGTGAATCACGTGTCAGGTATTTTTTTTACTGCTGACATTGCCCTGCACAGCGGTAGTGCTAACTAGCTAGCCCGTCGAATTTATTTAGTTAACTAAACTAGTTGGCCAGCCAAAATGTCACAAATCGAACGAATTGACAGGTGTCACGTTAGTTAGGAAAGTAGTTTGACGATAAAAGCTGGACTATCATTTATAAATGTACGTCTGAGAGTAGATAATGTTAAATTATTATTTCGCTTGCTGGCTTTGACTTTCATGAACGTAGCTATCTCGCAAGCTAACTAATATTTGCTAACTAGCTAGGTAGGTTTGATTTATCGAACGCTAGTTAACTTGCAAGACACAACGTAAACAATAGCAATCATTATTAATAATAGCTACGCATTTAGTAACGGGGCGAACGTTTTGTTTGTACTTCATCTGTGAAAGCCAAAGGGAAAAGTGAATGTTCGCTAGCTAGCGCTACGTTAGCAATCTTTTGCGCTAACGTTACATCAATTAAATTGAGTCATTCGATGAGCTGTCCGCCTGCGCAGATTCTTAAGCTAATGTTAGCTAGCTATTTAATTTGTAAGGTTATGTGCAACAAGGCCTATTATCATTGTCTATATGTTCTACTTTATATGTCAAATGTAGACGTGCCACAGAAAACTAACATATACGGACGGCGTGAATTATTTCATGGTCACATATGTTTCGCTCCCGACGTGAAAAGCTAGCTAGTAGGAGGAAGTATCTTGGGCAAGTGTCAAGTATACTCTGGTCTGTTATCGGATATGCTATCCGTAGAACAATATATGTACGGTGTTGTCATGTAACTGGGGTTTAGGTGAACTTTAAGTCAAGTTGTTATTTCTGTGATATGTACATATTGTGTGTGTAATCCGCTCGAACGTATTATTAGCTAACTTTAGTTTGATAAGAGTAGGCCTAGCAAGGCTATAAAATCAAATGTACATAAACTTCTCCACTCAACAATTGAGGTCGTTCGTGACAACAGAATATAAGAAGCCCAGAGTTTAAATCCACAGAACAAGAATGTGCAGTTGGATTGTTAGATCTGAGTCATGTTGTGTGGTATCCAGGGAGAGGTCTGAGTGCATTGTTATCTACAGTGAAAGAGGCTATGAGGCTATTTTTCTTTGCTTACGTTTGACTCATCTGGAGCAGTTAAGCCTGAACAGTATTTATTTAATATAGCAAGTGATATAAGGATAGGTGGGGGGAAAGCATTGAGAGCCATTTTCATTCCAGAATCCCAGAGCTAACATGGTAAAAAAATCTGTCGTTCTGCCCCTGAACAAGGCAGACTGACTGTTCCTAGGCCGTCATTGTAAATAAGAACTGGTTCTTAACTGACGTGCCTAGTTAAATAAAAAAATACCTTATGTGATCAATGATAATGTAAAAAGTATGCTGCACTCTTGTGTATACTGGATATCTTAAGTTTGATCATTATTAGTGTCTAGAGAATAGGGACAGGTGGCACACTCACTGTTTGATGCAGACTCTGCAGTCTCAAATGACAGCCTGGAGTTTGGCCAGGGCCCAGACAGGACATGTGGAGGTCTGGATTCCTTTGCTGTGCGTTTATGGGGGGGGGGTTACATTATATAATGTACCTGTTGCATCAAGGTTTCTTAAACTCTCATACTTGGTGTTCTTAAGTAGCTGTATGTGTATAAGCTACAGCTAATGGAGCTCCATGCCTCAACATAATGGTTATATGGCATTACTGTCATCATTCAAATTTATTTATAAAGCCTTTTTCCCCATCAGCTGATGTCGTAAAGTGCTATACAGAAACCCAGCCTAAACCCCCAAACAGCAAGCAATGCAAATTAGAGGTCGACCGGTTATGATTTTTCAACGCCGATACCGATTATTGGAGGACCAAAAAAATCTGATGCAGATTAATCGGCCGATTTTTATGTATATTTGTAATAATGACAATTACACCAATACTGAATGAGCACTTTTATTCTAACTTAATATAATACATAAATAAAATCCATTTAGTATCTAATAAATAATAAAACCTGTTCAAATTGACTTAAATAATGCAAAAACACAGTGTTGGAGAAGAAAGTAAAAATGCAATATGTGCCATGTAAAAAAGCTAACGTTTAAGTTCCTTGCTCAGAACATGAGAACATATGAAAACTGGTGGTTCCTTTTAACATGAGTCTTCAATATTCCCAGTTAAGAAGTTTTTGGTTGTAGTTATTATAGGACTATCTCTCTCTATACCATTTGTATTTCATTTACCTTTGACTATTGGATGTTCTTATAGGCATGTTAGTATTGTCAGCCTAATCTCAGGAGTTGATAGTCATAAACAGCGCTGTGCTTCAAGCATTGCGAAGAGCTGCTGGCAAACGCAGGAAAGTGCTGTTTGAATTAATGCTTAAGAGCCTGCTGCTGCCTACCACCGCTCAGTCAGACTGCTCTGTCAAATATCAAATCATAGACTTAATTATAATATAATAAACACACAGAAATATGAGCCTTAGGTCATTAATATGGTAAAATCCGGAAACTTGAAAATAAAGAGCCGCACACTCTAGGAGCTCAGATGCAAAAAATATTTTACGTCCAACGTTTTGACAGGCAAGCTGTCTTCATCAGGGTATAATCACAAACACTGCGGGGTGACTCATTTATATAGTGTCAAAGGACACACAGGTGTCTGTAATCATGGCCAAGTGTGGCCTAATATCATTGGTTAATTCTGAGATATTAAAATGGCATACAAAAAACAAATGGATAGCATACGATCATAGATTAGATTTAGGCTACATAAGCCTACAAACAATCACAATGGCGCAATCACAAGAATGGTTTCAGATCAAAGTCTATGTTGAGACCGAAGGGAGCGAGGGTCTTTAAATTAAAGATCCAGGCAGCCTCTCGTTTTCAACAATATTGTCGAGGTCGCCCCCTCTCCCTAGGAGAGGGGGCGACCTCGACAATTTATTGTTGAAACGAGAGGCTGCCTGGATCTTTAATTTAAAGACCCTCGCTTCCTTCGGTCTCAACCATTCTTGTGATTGTGACTGTGCCATTGTGATTGTTTGTAGGCTTATGTAGCCTAAATCTAATCTATGATCGTATGCTATCCATTTGTTTTTTGTATGTTCTTTGTATGCCATTTTAATATCTCAGAATTAACCAATGATATTAGGCCACACTTGGCCATGATTACAGACACCTGTGTGTGTCCTTTGACACTATATAAATGAGTCACCCCGCAGTGTTTGTGATTATACCCTGATGAAGACAGCTTGCCTGTCAACGTTGGACATAAAATATTTTTTGCATCTGAGCTCCTAGAGTGTGCGGCTCTTCTTTATTTTCAAGTTTTCCACTCCGCTAGCCAGCACCTCGCCTATATAGGTGTGCGTTCCTTTTTTTTCTAGAAAATCCGGAAACTATCATTTAAAAAACAAAACGTTTATTCTTTCAGTGAAATACGAAACCGTTCCATATTTTATCAAACGGGTGGCATCCCTAAGTCTAAATATTGCTGTTAAATTGCACAACCTTCAATGTTATGTCATAATTAAGTAAAATTCTGGCAAATGAATTAGTCTTTGTTAGGAAGAAATGGTCTTCACACAGTTCGTAACGAGACAGGCGGCCCAAACTGCTGCATATACAGTTGAAGTCGGAAGTTTACGTCATTAAAACTTGTTTTTCAACCACGCCACAAATTTCTTGTTAACAAACTATCGTTTTGGCAAGTCGGTTAGGACCGTTACTTTGTGCACGACACAAGTAATTTTTCCAACAATTGTTTACAGACAGATTATTTCACTTAATTCACTGTATCACAATTCCAGTGGGTCAGAAGTTTACATAAACTAAGTTGGCTGTGCCTTAAAACAGCTTGGAAAATTACCGCTCAGGAAGGAGACGCATTCTGTCTCCTAGAGATTAATGTACTTTTGGTACGAAAAGTGAAAATCAATCCCAGAACAACAGCAAAGGACCTTGTGAAGATGCTGGAGTAACAGGTACAAAAGTATCTATATCCACAGTAAAATGAGTCCTATATCGACATAACCTGAAAGGCCGCTCAGCAAGGAAGAAGCCGCTGCTCCAAAACCACCATAAAAAAGCCAGACTACGGTTTGCAACTGCACATGGGGACAAAGATAATACTTTTTGGAGAAATGTCCTCGGGTTTGATGAAACAAAAATGGCCATAATGACCATCGTATGTTTGGAGGAAAAAGGGGGAGGCTTGCAAGCCGAAGAACACCATCCCAACCGTGAAGCACGGGGGTGGCAGCATCATGTTGTGGGGGTGCTTTGCTGCAGGAGCGACTGGTGCACTTCACAAAATAGATGGCGTCACGAAGAAAGAAAGTTGCTTCAATATATCCACAATATCTCAAGACATCAGTCAGGAAGTTAAAGCTTGGTCGCAAATGGGTCTTCCAAATGTCTTCCATTTAAACTTCTGATCCACTGGGAATGTGATGAAAGAAATAAAAGCTGAAATAAATCATTCTCGCTCCTATTATTCTGACATTTCACATTCTTAAAATAAAGTGGTGATCCTAACTTACCTACGACCGGTATCTTAACTAGGATTAAATGTCAGGAATTGTGAAACTGATTTTAAATGTTTTTGGTTAAGGTGTATGTAAACTTCCGACTTCAACTGTACCCTCACTCTGCTTGCACTGAACGCAAGAGAAGTGACACAATTTCCCTAGTGAATATTGTCTGCTAACATGAATTTCTTTTAACTAAATATGCAGGTTTAAAAAAATATATATACTTCTGTATTGATTTTCAGAAAGGCATTGATGTTTATGGTTAGGTACATTGGTGCAACAACAGTGCTTTTTCGCGAATGCGCTTGTTAAATCATCACCTGTTTGGCAAAGTAGGCTGTGATTCGATGATAAATTAACAGGCACCGCATTGATTATATGCAACGCAGGACAAGCTAGTTAAACTAGTAATATCATCAACCATGTGTAGTTAACTAGTGATTATGTTAAGATTGATTGTTTTTTATAAGATAAGTTTAATGCTAGCTAGCAACTTACCTTGGCTCCTTGCTGCACTCGCGTAACAGGTGGTCAGCCTGCCACTGTCTCCTCGTGGAGTGCAATGTAATCGGCCATAATTGGCGTCCAAAAATGCTGATTACCGATTGTCATGAAAACTTGACGTCGGCTCTAATTAATCGGTTCGACCTCTAATGCAGATGTAGAAGCACGGTGGCTAGGAAAAACTCCATAGAAAGCCAGGAACCTAGGAATAAACCTAGAGGAACCTGAGGGGTGGCCAGTCCTCTTCTGGCTGTGCCGGGTGGAGATTATAACAGTACATGGACAAGATGTTCAAACGTTCATAGATGACCAGTAGGGTCAAATAATAACAATCAGTGGTTGTCGAGGGTGCAACAGGTCAGCACCTCCGGAGTAAATGTCAGTTGGCTTTTCATAGCCGGTCATTCAGAGTTAGAGACAGCAGGTGTGGTAGAGAGAGTCGAAAACAGCAGGTCTGGGAACGTCCGGTGAACAGGTCAGGGTTCTATAGCCGCAGGCAGAACAGTTAATACTGGAGCAGCTGCATGACCAGGTTGATACTGGAGCAGCAGCAGGACCAGGTGGACTGGGGGCAGCAAGGAGTCATCAGGCCAGGTAGTCCTGAGGCATGGTCCTAGGGCTTAGGTCCTCCGAGAGAGAGAATTAGAGGGAGCATACTTAAATTCACACAGGACACCGGAAAAAATAGGAGAAATAATCCAGATATAACAGACTGACCCTAGCCCCCCAACACAAACTATTGCAGCATTGGCATGTAATTTGCTTGGCAAGGAATAGAGAGGAATGCCATGCCACATAGTACATGGTAGTCTGATAGCAATTCCCTAAAAACCTGGCACTGTCTGTATTATCTCATTGGGAATAGTTTCATTTCAGCCATTTAGACCTGTAAATCCAAATGAACAAGACAGGCAGTGATCATGACCAGGTAAAATGGCTAAGTTCTCTTGCTTTTACATTTTTTTATGCAGATGGTAAGACAGACACATGGTTCTTGTTAAATGGCTGAAGATGTTTGTTATACACTGTTTTGCTGATATGTAGGTCAAATACACATCAGTGTTTGATATTCATGCATCCTTTTCTACTTTCATTTACAGGGTCACACCCAGGTGAATTTTGTGTCAGCTCTGCTGCAAGTCACCATGTCTGATCAGTTAGATTTGCCTGTCAGACAAGCAGGTGAGTTTCAGAGGATGGGTAGATTTTATTATTATGATGCTGTGGGTCGGGCTTCTGGGCTCTCTTGCAGATGGAAATTCACTGGATCTGAAAGGTGAAAAGAGTATCTACAACCGCTAGGGAGCTCTAGTGAAATCTATAATTTGCTCGGTCTGGACAGTCTGTCTAGTCATTGATACAGCTGCCTTTGTTATAAAATAACATTCCACATGTTTGAGATGCTCTGTGTGAGGGACTGTTGGTAGCCTGTCCATGTGTCACACATGCCTCTATGGTAATGATGTGCAATTATATGGTAGGATGATCTGCTCTTGATCAGTGGCTCATAGATTTTTATTACATTTAAAATGTGTGCAGTCCTCAGGTGGCTGCCAGACGGAGCCTGTCATTTTCAACCTGCTGCTAGCCTCCACACTAGCCTATTCAATTGTGCTCACCCATAGCATCATGTCCTTACTTCTATCTTGCAACTTTGTCAGTTCTTCTACGTTGTAGTTTGCTTCAGCAACACTAATGTGACCGCATGGAGAAAAGTCTAACGTGGCAGCAGCCCATCCTGCCTTATGCGTTGGGTGCTAATCTGTGTTCCTCTTGTCAAACAGATGTCCTGGACATTTCTAAACAAACCTCCAGGAACTGGTGTGTTGAGCAGAAATGCTATCCTTCTTGTGACTGTGCTATTTGGCCTGCCATAGAGCCCTGCTGCACCTGACTCCGATTCAGACCGATTGCATTAAGTTAATGCAGCTGCAGTGGTGGCACGGGATAGATCATATCTGGCATGCCATTGGGTAACAGATGCTTAAACGTTGGCTTGGCACCTCTCCCCAGGAGAGCCACAGGAACTTCAGTCAGCACTTTGGCCCGAAGTGCCGCGGTAATGAGGCTCATTTGCTGTAATCTGACACACAAAGGGAGGAGCTAAGCGATTCCGTCATCAGCTAGCAGGCAAATGCCTGGGTTTCCCATTAAGGCAGTGAGATCAGACCCAGGTCCCTCTCCTATTGAGGACAAATGCCCGCCTGCTTATGATAATAGCATTTATTTTGTCATAGTTTGTTTTTTCAAACCTGTCACACTGATATTATAGGCAGTTACATTATTTGCAATTTCAGGAATCATCTATTCCCTTCCTCAATGTGTGGGCTAGGGGGATGTTGAGTGTTGGACTGGGCAGAGGGGGACATTAATGGGTTGGGAAGGGGAATACGGTAGGGTGGTTGTGAGGGTCTCGCTGTGTCAGCACTGACTGGCAGGATTATGACTTCCCAGCCAGCAGCACAGCGATCACATCTGTGTCAGCAGTCTGTCTGCCCCCCTATCCACCGCCTGGCCTGTCCCTCCCCCCATCCACCGCCTGGC